>OX402070.1:0-535456 GCA_947859365.1 Archips crataeganus | reverse complement strand
TGAGCTTCCTTATGAGGCCCATCGTTAGCGGCCACGTCTCAATGCCATAAGTTATTTACTGGCAACACACACTGGTTAAAGACATCATGGCTATAGGAATATTTAATCGGTAAAAATGTCAAGAATCTAGTCCATGCCATTATAAAGATCGTGCTGTAAGACCTTCCTCCATGCCATTTTCGTGATTTCAGGTCTATGGTAAGTATCCTATACTCGTAGGTATCCCCTGCGATATTTTAGAAAATAAGGCTCGATCGCTCGTAGAACTGATGGTCGATGGGGCAAAAAGGCGAGTGGCGTCCGCAGACCGCAAGACGCAGTGTAGGAAGGCCTCGAAAAAGATGGAGCGACGACCTGGTAAAGGTTGCTGGAACGCGTTGGATGCGGATGACGCGGGGCCGGTCGTTTGGCGAGCCTTGGGGGAGGCTTATCTCCAGCAGTGGAATCTCGATATCTTTCGGCTGAAATGATGATAATGATGATGAAGGGACTGCAGACTTAATTTTTTGACGTTAATTTCATTTCAGACCCCCTCGCGTTCCCGAGAAAATGGTCTGTACGGACATATGGACAGTCGTACAATAATATGTAAGGGTTCCGTTTTTCCACTACAGGTACGGAACCCTAAAATCACAAGCCATTTGCCTCAGTCACAGCTAAACCCAGTGGTATAGCGAAATCGTCATCACAGACAGATTCAGCCATATTTCAAGCTAACGTGACATCCCTATCAGATCAATCAATCATGTTCTATTCGATTATTTCATTCCCAATAATAAAAGACAGGAAAGTATTTTGTCACTTCTCATGCTATAGTTGTACTTTATGTCGAGAGAATGCTGCGTAAAATGGCTTTTTGTGCTCTAGTGCATTAAGTAAAATCTACATCTAAGACCAAGACAATCAGTCGTAGCCACAAACAATAGAAAATAAAATATAAATTGTTTTTTTTTAACCGGTGTTTTTTATACGAATTTAGGAAAAATAAAAACTGAGGCAAATTAGTACATTACCTACTATACAAATTGGAATGCATGAAAAATAAAAGCCTGTAAATGAACATTTACTTCCAATGTAGCAGTTTAATTTCCTTGCAATTGAAGTTAAAAGCAGAGTGTAAAATTCGAGCATTAAACCCATTTTGCCCTCGCTTTACCGGCTCGGGTGGCTAAATATGTATATGAACGTCTCGGGTAAAATAGCTCGTTTAATGCTCTTATTGTACTATCAATTTTATGGTTCAAATTAAAAACACCAAACTAACTTTTCTGTCAAAGATGAAAAGAAATTCAAAATGGCGTCCAATGAATAAAACCCGACGCAAAAAATTACGAGACATTTTAATATTGTCAGCTCGTAACGTGATACTTTGTTTGCGAAAAGATAATTATCGTTCGCTCGTCTTTGAAGGCAAGGGGAGACCAACCCGGGCCGATGGTGGGGGCCCTTGGTACTAGTCCTCGCCGTGATAAACATCGGAGTTTTCTAGGTGCTCAAATGTAAGCGCATACATACATACTCAAATATTAGCTCACAAGGCGACCCCTTTAATTATTTATAGCTTTTGCCCGCGACTCCGTCCGCGTGGAATTAGTAATTTGGCAGCTTATTTTGTATCCAATTGCTTTTTCATCAATTATGGCTCTCCTTAGATCGTTCCGGAAGAAGTGAAACTTCACAATAAACCAACCCGCTCCCAATCCGACCCCAAACAGCCCCCAACCCGCCCCAACCCGCTCCCAACCCGCCCCAACTCGCTCTCACCCCGCCGCCAACCCGCCTCCAACCCGCCTCCAACCCACTCCCAACCCGCCCCCAACTCGCTCTTAATCCGCCCCCAACCCGCTCCTAAACCGCCACCAACTCACTCCCAACCCGCCCCATCCCGCTCCCAACCCGCTCCCAACTCGCTCCCCACCCGCTCCCAACCCGCCCCCAACCCGCTCTCAAACCGCCCCCAACCCGCTCTCAAACCGCCCCCAACCCGCTCCCAACTCGCCCCCCACCCGCTCCCAACCCGCCCTATCTAACTGGGCTATCTGACATTGAAAGAATTTTCAAATCGTATCAGTAGTTCCCGAGATATATAAGTTTCACTTCAAAAACCCCCAATTTGGAAACATTCTTCGCTCCGCTCCGCTCCTATTGGTGTTAGCGTGATGATTATATAGCCTATAGCCTTCCTCGATAAATGGGCTATCTAACACTGAAAGAATTTTTCAAATCGGAGCAGTAGTTCCTGAGATTAGCGCGTTCATAATAACAACTCTTATAAAAACAGTTCGATAAATTCTTAAATAAACGTATCTTTCTTATTTGTGAACCGATTCAAATGAAACAAACACTGAATGTTAATCCAAGAAAATACCAACATATCAGTGAAAACCGCCTCCTTCTAGGTTAAGCCGTTTCTGAGATTAGCGCGCACAAACGCACAGACAAACAGACAAACAGACAATAATTCTAAAAATCATTGTTGTGGGTTCTATTGCACTAATAAATAGCCCTAGTGTCAGTTTTTCTCAAATATCTTCAATGTACAGACACCGACTTGTTACAGATTTATTATATGTATAGATAGGTACACGCAGAGCTCGGAGAATCGCAAGCAGTGGTTACGTGTGAATAGACGGTCATCATTCATCATCATCATTTCAGCCGAAAGACGTCCACTTCTGAACATAGGCCTCCCCCAAGGCTCGCCAAACAGATCGGTCCCGTGCCATCCGCATCCAACGCGATCCCGCAACCTTAACCAAGTCGTCGCTCCGGCTTGTTGGAGGCCTACTACCTACACTGCGTCTTCCGGTCCGTGGACGCCACTCGAGAACCTTTTTGCCCCAACGGCCATCAGTTCTGCGAGCGATGTGCCCTGCCCGCTGCCACTTCAGGGGCTATGCTCGGAGTGTCTTTGCGGGATCGCATTAGAAATGATGAAATCCGCGCAAGAACTAAAGTCACCGACATAGCTCGAAGAGTAGTCGGTATACACGCGGAAATACGCACGCGGTCGATAACGACGGCAAAATGTGGTACGTGTGCATTATACTATTCATTTTCAATACAAAATATGCGCCCGACCACGTGGTGTGGTTGTCGTGTGATTGTGGTACAGTCGATTTCTCCAATATCTGTACAGCCAACCGTTCATAAATATATAAACATGAACCTTATGTTACGGTAATAAGGTCTATGTACAGATATTTATGAACGGTTGGCTGTACAGATATTGGAGAACTCGACTGTACGTTATGTGTGAAACAATCCTTAGTATGAAAACTCCCCGTCCCAAGAAGTCTCTTTTGTGTGGCTTGCGCCTAACGGGGGCGAAGCCGTAGGCTTTAGCTGGTATAATGTATTGCTAAAGATTAATATATACAGGGTGTATCGGATACCTACCCGGCTGTGTACAGGGTGAATCGACGATACTCATCCGTCCGATGGAAATTAAATTGTATTAATTTATAACGCATGGCGGCGGCATCCGGCGCGGTTCGGTGAAGGCGACTAGGGATGGTGTAACGTTGCGTTTTTCGCATTTACAATTTAAATTTCGCGGCACTATGAAAAGTGTTCCACATTTAAACTTTCGCGCTTATCGCTTTAAACATTTTACATCGTCATTGGTTCGTTCCCGTGACGTGATTGGGCGCGACAGAGGCTCCTTATTCGTCCTTCGTCTTTTAACATCTGGTGTAGCCAGTGATATTAACTTTTCACAATGAGGTATTTCTGACAAGTCGAAAGTTTAATCACACAGGTTGTGCATTTTATTTTCCTTAAGTTTCGTTTCAGATTCAAAATAATATTCCATATTGCATTTCATATATCTTTGTAATTATAAACAATATTTCCAATTTTCTGTCAGAAACGTCTTGTTGGCCAAAACGGTTAGATTCCGGGCTGACAGAACGGAGCTGTCATTAGAAATGCTCCGGCGTGAGACGCTCTTTCCTATTTGCGAGCTGAAGCGACGCGGACGCAAGATCTAAATTTATACATTTAATTTAAAGTCGAAGTCCGAAGAAGACTTGAATGGCGATCGAAGATCGGCGGGTTGGCGGGTCCAGCATGTAATTTTTGTCACGATTCCGACGTGTTGCGGTAAGTGTTCTCGCATTGCTTTCCTATTTTTTTCCTTCCTTCCGAGTTTTTGATCGTATTTTTATGGTGTGAGCACGCCCTTTCATGCTCCACCTTTTCCATTCTGTGTCTAAGACTTTGTTTCCTTCGCTTTCAGGCTGGAGGGGATGATCTTCATTTACAAGAGATTATTTGATGATCTTCATTTGCAAGAGTTTGTTTCAAGAGATTTCCAAGACAATTGGCAATGATTGCTTTTCCATAACACCTTTCAAGAATAACAAATAATGCTACATTTGGGGAATTCACCACTTCATTCTTAAATCCTTTGCCTCATCTCAATATTTTCTCCACGAGTGAGAGCATGAGCAAGGCATGAGAGCGGTGATACTGGTTGGCATGACCTCAACTGTGTAGCTGCGGGGCAACACTGCGTGGTAGCAGAGGCAGGACGACGAGGCTCCCGAGACCACGGCCGGAGGAAACCGCAGGGAGTTCCCGGCGTGGAGCCACGCCATGTGTCCATGAGGTGGGCCCTAATTCCCACACATTCCGGTAACTGATTTTATCTTTTAAAAGTAAGTTTCCAGTAATTTACACACAAATGGTGGTATAACATATTGTAGGGACTTTAGTATTAGCACATACATATTTAGTTATAATTCAGTCCTACCATAAGCACGAACCGACCCTGATTTTTTTATGCTCTGGTTTTCAATGTTTTACATAAAGTGTATGTGTTCATGTGATTTAACTACGGAATAAACCCTAAATTATTTAAACATTTCTGCATTTTACTTTCTGATCCAAATTTCCCTACATTTCCCATTTTCATTTCGTTTTTTCCAGTTTTCATAGTTTTCACTTTTTTTTTGTAGCGTGGGGATTTTACCTTTTTTCCAACACGTTACAATGGGTGATCGAATTGTCGATAAATCAACTGTAAAGTAAATGCTACTGAATAAACTCCTAGTTTGTTTTGCTTTCGTTAACTTCCGGGGGCTTCTTTAGGTCAAATAGAGCTAATTTATCTTAGACACTGTACCCTAACTCGTACTAAAAAAAGAAGATAGTCAACTATAACTTAACTAACAGGTATTTAAGTATAATGCGAGATTAACCAGTTAAATAATTCAAAGTTCAGGACTACAAAATTTTTGATTGTCTAAGAGGTTTTGTTGGACCAACTGAACCGTGATCTGTTGTGGAACCTTTCCCCAAAAATGTCATAGTGACAGTGACGTCGCATTTCCTGTCAAAGAAAATCAATATATCCCTTACCTACTTTGAGAACGTTTTATGTTGGGTTAGGTAGGACTCAAACCACTGTACATACAAAATGTTTTCAATACAAGTGCATAATAAATATATTTATTTTATTAGCAGTACGGCTGCTCACCGAATCTAAGATTATTTAAAAGCGAAAAAGTTTTTCGGGTGCGCCGGCGGGATTCGAACCCACGTCTCCCGGGTATGCGCCCCAACGGGTGTTCTACCAATTGAACCACGTCGCATCCAACCGACTCCCCCGAAATTCTTAATCGCTTACATACGCCAACAGTGGCGTGTGGTAACATCCATCGCAACTATTAGAAGCTACGACTCCTACGTTCCAAATTACATTGGAAATGCGTAAGAAATGATGTACCACATCTATTTATTCAAATATATTTATTTTATTAGCAGTACGACTGCTCACCGAATCTAAGATTATTTAAAAGCGAAAAAGTTTTTCGGGTGCGCCGGCGGGATTCGAACCCACGTCTCCCGGGTATGCGCCCCAACGGGTGTTCTACCAATTGAACCACGTCGCATCCAACCGACTCCCCCGAAATACTTAATCGCTTTTTTTTTCGCTTTTAAATAAGTGCATAATAGTTTTTCAAAAAAAGAGCGTACACCTACCTAAAAGGCCGGCAACGCACTTGTGACTCTTCTGGTGTCACATGTGTCCATGGGCGACGGTAATCGTTTGCCCCCTATACCATAAATAAAAAAAAATCCTAGTCTTTTAACTTGACCAGGCTCAATATTCCAAATTGTGCTACTACTACTAAAAAATACTATTTAACTTAAATAATACCATTTTGAAACAAAGTATGTGTTGTGTTTAATTAAATGAACTAATGTTCTCTCTTAAATTAACTTCCTTCTAGGAAAGCTTTTCGCGATTGACTGCCAGCCTCAATTAATGGTTGCCATTTTCTTCTAGCCCTCGAGCCCATTTGATTCAGATTTACTCAGCATAAATCGATCCAAAGAAATTAAACGAATGTTTCATTTACGACGGAATTCTCGGTCACAAAGAAAGTGGTCTGCCAGTTTGGACAAAAGTTTCTGTGGGATCTAAATATCGCTAAGGTTGATTTTATTGAGTCATGTCATTAGTCACTGTCATCATATTATTGCAAGGTACAATCGACCTCGTTGTATAATGAAGTGCAAATGAAATTCAACCGTAGGGTGGTAGACAGTATTTTTGGCTGACGTACCACACTCGGCGTCACGGAAATCGCACACCTACGGATTTTGCTTTCAAGCGAATATAACTCTTATCTTTATAACTTTTATTGCTTTTTTTACCGATTTTGCATTGTTATTAAATGAAGGATTAAATAACCCTTCATATGAATCCACACACCCATACTTTACCTTTAAGACTGTATAAGGTTTATAACGGCTTGACACAGAAATCCGTGGGTGTGCGATGTCCGTGACGCTGAGTATACTAGGTACATCAAATTGTTTTTATGTAAGTTTAATCATCGCACTCATAATTGCAATAAATTCAGTCAATACTCGGTCGTTGTTTTAGACAAGTTATATCAACGAATCACAATTTTTCCTTGCTACTTCGCAACGACTACTTGCAGTAAAAGAGTATTAATGTCCCCTGGGAATTAGTGATATCAGTTATGAGTGATAATCGCGTAAGTATAACACATTTTAAAACTGGACTTTCTCGTAAAATTGGTGACCAATGGAGGATAAAAGTTCTCGAATGGCGTCCATCGACTAAAAGACGCAATGTAGATAGGCCTCCGATAAAATGGATCGTCAACCTGGTTAAGGCTGCGGGAACGCTGACCGGTTTGTTTAGCGAACCTTGGGCGAAGTGTATGTTCAGCAGTAAAAACGAAAACAGGATTAATAAGATTTCTATATATACTATTAATCGAATCGATCGAGCACATCACTAGCGGCCCCCGAATATTCGATACCGGCTTGCGGGCTTAACGGGTAACGGGATGATAATAATCGCCAGCGAAAATTTCCAAGTCCGAATTTAGCGGCGTTCACTTAATTTGCGAGCGAATTTGTCAAATTAATTTTTTTTCCTCCTAAGACGAATTTCTGTATAATGAGGCGAATATTTGCGATCAAATTTTATGCTTAATTATACGGGGAAAATAGAAAAGCGACGTTCGAATTCTCGGGGAGGCGATAAAAAGCAATAAGTTTCTTTGGAAGCGCTCCAGAGTAGTCCGCCGGGGTTTTCCTCAAATATGTATTCGCCGCGAGTGAAACGGCTTTATTTTACTGCAGTACAGCGCTGTATAGGTTTGCGTTTGCAGTATTTAATTTAATTTTAACTACGTACTCAACGTCTTAAATTCAAAACAAATATCTAGGAAAGTGACAACTTTTAAGCTCCAAACGCACAGACAGCGGAGGCGTGGCGGTGCGGTGGCGGTGACGGTTGTAATATTCTAACTTGTATAAACGAGTTCTTTTTGTGTTTTATCTACAATAAATTATTTATATACATACATAGTAACTTTACCTCGTGGTTTCCCATCCCATTTAAGAATAAAAAATTAGCTACCTCTAAGAAATATTTTTTTCTTACCTAAAGTTTATGCAAACATCTGTAAATGTATCTGAACGTCATTAGGCTGATATTGATGGTGGCAATCCGGACTTTCCGGACGGAGTTTGCAAAAGATCCTGCCATTCGCAAAACGCTGTGACCTGTATATCAAAATGGCCGAGCAGTAATCAAGGTAAACAGCGAGCGGTCACGTCCCGGGCTATCTTCACCTCTGAAAAATCCCCGCCGGCACGCAATTTATATGGAAATATCTGACCCGAAGGAACGCACGCGCAGCTTAGCTGGGGAGATAGTCCACTCGGAAAATAAACGCCGTAGAACGTGTGTTCGATCCAGCGCCATCTACAGTTCATTTGCTGAACTAGATGGCTTACTAATTAGTATAACGATCGATGCCTGTTGACAACCATGCATCTCATTAGTTCCAAATTTACACACAACGTGTGGTGGTGCTAGTATCGTACATCAATATAAATAAGGTTTGAGAGTAAGTTTGGCTCTGTGCCATAGCAATCGGCCTCGAATTATAAACTTCCAAAATCCACTCCTCCTCATTTCTGGGCACCCAATTTTACACATCGCTCGCTTGATACGTCCTATCGCCATAAAACAGAGAGCTCCATCAAACGCGCTGTTTAAACAGTCACTTAGCTTTTAAGCTTCAACTATTCGATTAGCGTAAAAAAATCCAACAGTGTCATAACTTCTGTCATACCCTCACGGCTCGCTTGATACGTCCTATCGCGATGAAACAGTGAACTCCATCAAGCGCGCTAAATAAACAGTCACTTAGCTTTTAAGCTTCATCTATTCGTCTAGCGTTTTTATCCAACAGTGGCCTATCTTCTGTCTGAGTGGTCTGCGCGCCACTATCACGGCTAGCTTGTTTCATCCTATCGACATGAAACTGAACTATACATATGTTTATATACATAGGCAAATCACAGTACATTATTGCAGAAATTACAATGCATGAAAAATATGAGCTTGTAAATTTTATTTCCAGTGTTTATATTAAAATTCCTTGCAATCGAAGTGAAAAGCAGACTGTATAACTTGAGCATTACCATTTTCCCCTCGACGTGTTTATCCACCTTCGGCATACCGGCTCGGGTGGCTATATGAACGTCTCGGGTAAAATAGTTCGTTTTATGCTCGTGTCGTACAATCTCCTATTATTCCTGTTTATCGAATATGTGTAAATAAATCTCTGTGTCTATCTCAATTTGAGAAGAAGCCTATTCTCAGCTGTGGGACGTATTAATGCTAGAGATTTACTTATTGATTGATATGACTTGTCTTGTCTCCATGCATGTGATACTCAATGACATTGGTAAATTCGCTACCGGATCCTGTGCTATATTTAGGCCAACATTGGGTGAATGAAGTTCAAAGAGAGATCTCACTAATTGCTCGTTAGGCCGGACTTTCTTTGAAGATTATCACAAAAACCCCCACCCTCTGTTATCATATGATAGTATATGTATGTAACGCAGAAGAAACACATCTTACTAATATTATAAACTAGCTGTTACCAGCGACTCCGCCTGCTTAAATTTGTTTATAACCTAACCTAACCTAACCCACAGAATAATCCTGAAATATATCCTTATTCCGATGAAATAAGATGAACAACATCTACACAAGGCGAAATTTAAACCTGATAGAAAATATGCTTGTATGTAATTGGTTTGACCTATGGCACAGAATATATAATAGTACATTTGTAATTTACCATGAGCTTTACGGTGAAGGAAAACATCGTGAGGAAACCTGTATACCCCTGCGAAGAAATTCAATGGTGTGTGTGAAGTTCCCAATCTGCACTGGGCCCGCGTTTCCGGAACTACGGCCCGAGCCCTCACATTCTGAGAGGCCTGTGCCCTGCAGTGGGACGTATATATTCTGGAATGATGATGATGATGATGAAAATGAACTACATACATACTCGTATCTTTGTAGCAGACATATAACAGTTCTCGCTCCCATCGCTCGCATACGGCTCATCGCCCGTCTCATTTCGGTATCGCTATCTCGCTCTACAGCCTGTGTCCCGCCACTTTGACGTTATTTTGCGGCCCATTTGCCCCTATGATGTAGACGAGCTAAGCTTACGTGCAGACTGCAGGAGGTAGCGGGAGCGGAGGAAATATATAAAAGATATACATATCTTTATCTTTTTTTTCTTTATTATCTTTTTAATTGATTGTTTTTTTTTGACATGTTAAATTTATAATTTTATGAATATGAATATGGAAGTGGTGGGGTTGACTTCACTGCATTGTTACTACAGTCACACAAAGTGAATGTTTTTCAATCTCGAATCGCAAACTTGAGGATATATTGGAAATGTTTTTATTAGCTTCAAATGGTACTGGAGTAATTTCTGCCATATTTGTAAAGTTAATTTATCATTGAGTTTAAAGAGTAGTTATTCAAATCTCTAAATGAACGAAGTCAAACTAAAAATGTCTTTATTAAATTTAGGATAACAAGCACTTATGAAAATTGAAGAATTTAACATCCGATCGGAAAAACCCTGTTGAGACTAATCCGGTAAGAAACTCAACAAGTTATACTTTTTCAAAGCAAAATTACTATGTTATTTAATTACTTACATCCAAAGTATTTAACACATTTTTTTTCCCTGGTATTTATTTACATACAATACAATACAATACAAATATTCTTTATTGATCACCAAAAAAAGTACAGAAAAAAAATTAATACAATAAAAAAATCATGCAGACAATAGGCGGTCTTATCGCTCAAAAGCGATCTCTTCCAGACAACCAATAGTTATAGTGCTTTTTTTGCATAAGATATACATTAAAATTGTTAAACTAGACAAAGAAATTTGCAAATTCCGTCTAGTCGGAGAATAGAGTTGGGAAATTTACACAGGGACATGAAAACCCGCGTTCGTAGGTAGGTAATAACTTCAAAATAACGTTCTAGCCTTTCCTTCATTGTAACACCGACTTACCTTAGATGAGGTTAAGTAAGATTAGGCCCTAATTGTATAGCGTAGCGAGTAGCGAACTAATTCGTATTTTAGGCAAAACTCGGCTTTGCCGTATTGAATTTTAGACAGATGTAGAATCCAATTTATTTATTTAATTACAACCATGATATTAAATTTGGCGTTACAAAAAAATAGAGATCTACATGAACCCGCTGGGGTATAGTTTAGCAGTAATTACAAAATGTCACTTAACTTAATGTCTATAATGATATAATTCTATCTATCTATATAAACATTTTAAACAGACCAAATACATTTTGTATACACATTTCTAGGCGACCATGCTTGAGAATTTACAAGTTGTCTTCTAAGAATTCTGATACTGAGTCGTAGCAAATTCTTCTACAGTATTTTTTTTGGCGTAGCCGTGGCTTGAACCCGCTACCGCTCATCGCGAAGCCCACATTAAACACCCACAATCAATTTCTCAGCAATCCCGGGATGAAAAAAAGCGTTTTTAATGCCGAAAAGGGTCGTTAAATATTTAATCGGCGCTTCCGTAGTACGGCAGAGGCGCTGACAGCGCTCGTAAAAATGAAATTAGTATTACGTTAGAGCGGTGCAGAGCATGAGGGAGAGGGAGAGAGGTCTGTAATGTAAACGCTATTGAAGGTATAGGAGCTATAAAAAAAAAGCTGTTGTTGTGTAACGACTGCAAATAATTCGTATATTACTATCCCGCGAGCGCTATGAAATTTTCTGGGATGAAATATCCTATGTCCTATGTTCTTTCTAGAATCTTAAATTACATCCAAACCAAATTTCATTTGAATCGGTTCAGCGGTTTATATGTGAAGAGGTAACAGACAGACAGAGTTACTTTCAGAATTATGATATGATACTAATATGGAAATAATAATCAATCATGAGACAACTGACACCAATTGACCTAGTCCCAAACTAAGCAAAGCTTGTACTTCTGGGTACTAGACAACGGATAAACATACTCGTACTTATATAAATACAATGTAATATATAAAAATCTCATGCACGGTGTTTGTTATCGAACTCCTCCGAAACAGCTTGACCGATTTTTATGAAACTTTTTTTTCTGCAGTCAGTAGGTCTTAGAATAGGTCGTAGGCTATTTTTCATACCCCTATTCTTCGCGGACGGAGTCGCGAACAGCTAGTACCGCAAACTTACACAAGAAACAAATATAAATATGTTTTATGAAAGTTAAAAACGTATTTTTTTGTAAAAATCCTCACTACGATCAGTACGATCACTAGAATCACTACTAGTGGGTGAGATTCGTATTGCGAAATTTGATCTGAACATTGCTCATTAGATAAAAGCTTATATCGACGGTTAAAAGGCAAAACGCATGAAGCGACATTTTTTGAACTTTGCATGAAACCTGGCTCAAACGACGGAGAAAAATTCGCTGATTTCAAATATGCATATATAACTCATTTTGACATAAAGTGTCGCTTCATGCGTTTTGCCTTTTAACCGTCGATATTATGAAGCTGCCTGTCTCTGTTTATTAGTCTACTCTGTGGCGACGTCACAAATCGCTCCCGCTGCCGCCTGTCGATGGCGTCGCGCTTAATGTAGCGTTCTATTGTTTTTGGTAATTGCCCTTTTATAGCCTTATTTGATATCGCATCACTCTCGCTACGAAAGTGTTGCGTTGTCGGGTTCTTTTTAGAGTTCCTTACTTAAAAAGTGTCATCGTCATCATCATCATCATCATGCCAGCCTATATACGTCCCACTGCAGGGCACAAACCATTCAGAATGAGAGGGCTTGGGCCGTAGTTCCCACGCGGGCCCAGTGCGGATTGGGAACTTCACACACACCATTGAATTTCTTCGCAGGTGTATGCAGGTCACGATGTTTTCCTTCACCGTAAAGCTCATGGTAAATTTCAAATTTAATTCGCACGTAAATTCCGAAAAACTCAGAGGTGCGAGTCGGGATTTGAACCCACGACCCTCTGCTTGAGAGGCAATGATGATGATAATGATGATTATGGTGATTGTTACAGGATAGGTAGCTAGGCACATATAGATGTGTAACAGTTACAAGCGCAGTGCGTGACAATGAGTCATGGAGCATGAGCTTAGTGCTACGAGCTACGGACGCTGCGCCGCGTAGCCACGGGTAATGTGCTACGAACCGCTACGACGTATATCTCATACCTGATTTACACTCTCGCCTCATCACCTCGCCTCGCGCCTCGCCTCGTCGTCTCGCTCCGGACGCGAGCCTCAAAATCAAGGCAAATCACGAGACGAGGCGCGAGGCGTGAACTGTTCACACTCTCATCTCGCGGCTCGTCCCGCAGTTCGTCTCGCCACTCGTACGCGAGTGTAAACCAGGTATATTATAGGTAGTTAGCGGAGGCGTGGCGGTGCGGTGACGGTTGTAATATTCCAACTTGTATGAACGGTTGTGCGGTACCCGCGGTACCGTACCGCGAGCTCGTTCATACAAGTCAGAATATTACAACCGTCACCGCCACGCCTCCGCTGTCTTGCGTTTGGAGCTTTACGGCGGTCACGACTTCGCGCGACCGGCGGCAGCGGCGAGCTTTTCTCTGTTCATTGCAGTAAAAAATGAAAATTAAATAAATAAAATATTAGGGGTCAATCTTACACAAATCGACCTAGTCCCAAACTAAGCAAAGCTTGTACTATGGGTACTAGAAGACGATAAACATACTTATATAGATAAATAAATACTTAAATACATAGAAAACATCCATAACTCAGGAACAAATATTCGTGCTCATCACACAAATAAATGCCCTTACCGGGATTTGAACCCAGAACCTCTTGCTTCGTAGGCAGGGTCACTACCAACTAGGCTAAAGCGGTCGTTAACGCGGCGGCGGCGGTTGGCTAAATTTGTCAGATTCGTGGAAGTATACAATGCCCGCTTAACGGATTCTCTCTATAAGTTGCTAATAAATTAGGTACCAATATTTCCAGGGCGTAACTTAGTAACTTACTCATCAAAAACAAGTCACTTTCACTCAGACAACTTTTCAAAATTAAAAAAAAAACCAGCCAAGTGCGAGTCGGACTCGCGCACGAAGGGTGCCCGTACCAAAATCTATAAAAACGTCAAAAAAATCACGTTTTTTGTATGGGAGCCCCAAAAAAAAGTACGATGGGCGATATTTTTGACGCCGAGTATATTTGTTTTATTTTAATTTAATCATTTATTTTTAAAGTGAATATATAACTAAATATTCTGTGAATATTTCAAGCGTCTACCTTTTGTCGTTATCAATATCGAGCAAAAACGAGCAAAAAAATCACGTTTGTTGTATGTGAGCCCCCTTAAATATTCATTTTATTCTGGTTTTTAGTATTATGTAAATGTGTATGTATAGTCGACCAAGAAACTCCTTTACCACCCTAAGGATCAATGTCAGTTGCATGACTTACAACATCAAAGGCTATTTTCACTCACAAGTCAATGTGACAATCAGCCTTATGGTTTTTATTCTGATGTAGGAACTGTCATTAAAAATGGTAAAGCACTTACTTGGTCGACTATACGTACGGGTCAAATCTTGGAAGTCGAATTTAACCCAGTTCCAGTGGTCGGATTCGCTTGAAATTTGGTATACTTATGTATGTAGATTGGTATACTAAGTACAGTCAACAAAAAGTACAGTCAGATTAAAAGCTTGCTCTTTAAATGAATTTTTTAACAAAACTTATTTATAATATTACTAGGATTCCAAAGTTGTCATCTCGCAAACATCATAACATAAAACAACCTTCGTCACATTTCGCTCCAATACAATCCAATTATTTATTGAGCCTCGGAAAAGCCGTTTCCCTACAATTTTCTTGCAATAAAGATTAAATAAACATCATTTTTCGTAAGCTAAAAATACTTTTGTACTCCAAATTACTGCTAAGTCTCCAATAAGGGTCCTCGGCTCAAAGACAATCATTTACTTCCCGAAACTCCTATCTGCCTTCATACCGTTATTGCGAAATTAATTCTGTCTGACTTAGATAAAGTTGAATTTTCTTACCGGCGGGCTGTGACATACGATGGAGCGATTGTGTAACAATTCCTTGTGCGAGTTTTCGTTGTTTTTCGAGTAATGATTATTTTTTTTGCAGGTAAGGCTTGTTTACAAGGCGAGGTTGTTTGACGTCAATGCAAAACATACAAGTACGTGGAATTAGTATTAGACTTATTAGAGGGAATCTAATTGTAATGAAAATTTGTAAATTACAGCTTTCTTCTCCTGGATTGTTATATATAACGAATTGATTGGTATTCGTCTACAATTTATACTAATATAAGTAATTAATTACAAATATAAAGTGTTAAAAAAAAATGAAGGTTTGACCTGTGGCCTCTCAAACATCTATGGTTGTGGATTCAAATGCCGGCTCGCACCTCAGAGTTATTCGGAATTGATTAAATTAAAAATTTACCATGAGCTTTACGGTGAAGGAAAACATCGTGAGGAAACCTGCATACACGTGAGAAGAAATTCAATGGTGTGTGTGAAGTTTCCAATTCGCACTGGGCCCGCGTGGGAACTACGGCACATGCCCTCTCGTTCTGAGAGGAGGCCTGTGCCCTGCAGTTGGACGTGTATAGACTGGGATGATGATGACAAATCAGAACTATGCGAATTTTCCAGAATAAAAATTATCGTATTACCTTTCCTGGGACATGAACCATGTACCAAATTTAGTCTAAATCGGTTCAATGGTTTAAGCATGAAGAGGTAACAGACAGACACACTTTCGAATTTATAATATTACTGTTGTAACAAATTGAAAAGCCTTCCATGAACCAGGAAAAACTAAGATGGCCGACAGACGTTCGTTAATTAATTCTCCGAATATCCATTTTGAAACCTTTCGGGAATTACGAAATACCCAATAACCTTTAGCGTCTTACTTTAATTGATTGCCTTGATCGAACGTATTATATACAGCTGCTTCCATATCATCATCATCATCATCCCATGCGTCCCACTTAAAGACAAATATAATTCTAGAACATTCACAGTAGTACTAATATTATTTGCAGAACAAACAAAGTTATAAAATATTATATCGTTACATGAAACAGAAAGAATATTATTCAAGAAAGTAAATATTGTTACTTTCAAATACGCTGTCGAAATATTGGATTAGAGTGCAAATACATAAATACGGATTGGTAATATTGGTATACAATCAATCATTGGAATATTGATCGAAAGCTTAACTGGCGCCCAACATGGGGCTTGGAGGGATTTACAAATTATTTTTAAAATTCTTTGAATTATATTGTGATTGTTTTCAAATTCGCGAAAGCTCATTTGTATATAGTATAAATCAAAATCGCTTTCCGCGTCCGTCTGTCTATACCGACAGCCCGCTGTACTCTTGCCCCTAAAGTTGGTACAATCGAAGGCATAAATATCTATGCGTCCAATATATCCAAACACCACCCTTATGGTTAGTGACATAGAGTTGCATAGATATTTTTGACGCCTTGGTAACGTACATACAGCGTGTATTTTTGATACAACCACAAACTGTAACCAGAAGTAGATTTTAGTGCTATGAACCGATATTAAGACAAATTGTTAATTTAGTGTTAACTACCAGAGCGTTATTAATTTTTTTTAAATTTCGAGCAGCAATGTATTGCGTACACTTATTTGACACTTGGCTAACGTGTGTTAGATTAAAGTTATCACTTGTGACAGTTGTGACGTGCGAATAAAAATGAGATACATTGCGCGCTGAACTATTTTGTAAGGAAAAAAATCTTGCATTTTTAATAATTTTATAGAAAAACATAATCATTAGGGCCTATACTAAGAACTTGTAAAGTTTGTGGTTGTATCAAAAATACACGCTGTATACAGCATGTAATGTAACTGAACGAATAGCAAAGCTTACTGGTTGTTGGCCAAGAGGAGTCTGATCGAATGTCATACTTTTTATTCACATTTTAAGCATTCTTTTTTTCGTTTGGCCCATACAAAGTTATATGTATTTATTATTATTATTATGGCCATCAACCAGGTATCGGCTGTGCTCGTCGTTCAGTTACATGCTGTATAGCTGTCAAGGTGACAGTTTATCGGCAAATTTCCGAATTCTGTAGCGTAAAGAAATTCCGAACATAGCTAGAGAGCTACGGAGAGCCGTATAGCTTAAAGCTCCAACTGATATGTTTAAAGCTAAATCTCATCGATCAATTTACATTTCCAAATTACCAGGACTAAAGCCATGAATATTTAACGCGTGCTGGTCCGAATAGGCCCGCAAAAACGGAAAGTTAATCGGGAACGGCCAGCCGGCAGAAACACCGGTCCGGGAGCCCGGAGCTGGTGCGTGATCGATCACGGCGCTAATTAGCACACATTGAGGAGTTCCGGTTCGTCGGAGTCGGTCCCGGCAGACAAATGTTTGCAGGACGGAGTAAGATACATAGGTAGCACGTTGTGCCAAAGGGATTACTATGCGTTTGTATGGATATGTCTTTATTTTTTCCGTAAGTTTCTGAGACACTTTTAGACAGTACGCGTGCTTTAATTTGGGATCCATTTCGAAACAAATATCCTTTGAATTCCTATACAATATGACAGGACTGTGATCGTTAAGTGGGTCCCAAAAAAAAGAATAGAATAGAATTAACAGAACATTAATTAGAACACTCTTAGAAAAAAAAAGATACAATATTATTTTCTACATTGAACCTATAACTAAGCGTGTTAAATGGATTAGGCTCAGCGTGTGCTGTGGATGCACGCCCACGGAGGTGCGCACGCGCACAGCGCTGGTTTTCAGTCCAACCCTTCACGCTTTTTTTTCAGATCTGTGGGTAAGTTCGAGTACACTTTTATTTTAATATAAAGAATTTAAAGAATTTTATATTTAATAATATACATCAAATGAGTGCTAAAATGTGAGCCAGTAGGAATAATTAGAGTGAATCTTAAAATGCTTGTAGGTACGTTTAGCCAACAAATTCAAACTTAAAAACTATTAAAAAACTAATTGAACCATATACAAAAAAAACTAACAAACGCACGTGCATGACACAACATCCTAATGAGCTCATGTTATGACTGTACATACAGGTGGAATAAGCCTCCTTTGGCAGTCGGCTAAAAATGAATGGGTTACGGAGGAAAAGTGTACTAAATAGTTAACGTGTCATGCATCATACAAAAACGTCAGAAGGATTAAGTATGCTGATAATAAGCAGTAACGTGCCAACCTACAAAAACTCAAAAATTGAGATTTGAATACGAAATTCTCACTCACTTGTCTTTTGACCTACATTATATAAAAAAATGAGTTATGTGACTCAACACCTTGTCAATATCGAAAACGACAAAACAAATTTAGAACAAAACTGAAACATTTATAGCAAAACCGTTTAAATGAGTCCTCGCCCGCGCGGTACAAGGGCTGGGGGGGTTAGACGACAAAGTGGGACGGGAGAGGTGCGGGCGGCAGGCACACGAGGCCTGCTCGTCGTCATACCCCCCCCCCCCCCCCCCCCCAGCCTCTGTACCGCGCGGGCGAGGGCTCATTTAAACGGTTTAGCTATAGCGGCCGTTTTCTCAAAATGATTCTCGTGTAAGTTGACATTATTACTTAATACCAGCATCCAATAAGTAACATAGCATACCCAGCGTACTTCAAAATAAATGAAGACTATAAGAAAATTACAAATTGCGTTCATGTTTTTTTATAGGTATGCGTACATAATTTTTTATCCCAGAATTCCATGAATGTGATATTAATTGATTATTAAAGTAAACTAAAGTGACCTCTGAGTGAAATGAAATTTTCCGAATATATATAAAAAAAAAACATTTTGACGGGGTTCAGATGTAATTTAACCGTCGACTAAAAATCCCAATGGCCACCGGCCACCACCACGCGTGTTGTCTGGTCGCAGAATAACATTGGTTTTAGTTTATGGACAATATTTAGGTTTTCGTAACATGCTGGATATGGCGGTTGAGACGCTTCAGACCTATACTTGCAAAAAGTTACGAGTTTATATAAATTCCGAAGAATATTCGAACTTGACGGTGACCCTTGGTTCCTATTGAATAGAAACCTTTTAAAGAGCGAGGATTTTTTAAGATACGAATCAGGGCAGGGTCTACCTTTACTAGCAACTGCTATGAGCGACGCGGCGAGCGATTTCTCAGTTCACTGCTTGGCCGAAACGCTCAACGCGCAGTGGTTAACTAACTACTCACGCAATGCATTTGAAAATCGCATGCCGCGCCGCTGGTCGCTTTTGCTCGTGGTAGAGGCATTAAGGAGTTAGTTATCAGTAAGATCTCGAAGATGCTTACGGAACGCCTTAGAAACACCTTTCAAATAAAATGCGTGCGTTAAGAGAAAGTAGAAGTCACTTATACGAGGGGCGTTCAATATAAAGTGAGAATGAGATGCAAACTCTTTTAATATTACGAAATTAAATACTGGCCGGTAAAGCTAATCTATCTAGCTGATTGCTATGAAAAAAAAAACTAACTGTCTTTTGTTAAAAAAAATATACGGTAATTTCTTTGCAATGCTATTGAGTACGTTAGCGAAAATGGAGAAAATTGAACTGCGCGCCGTTATCAAATACTTGTATTTGAAAAAAATTTCTACGGACCAAGTCAATTTGGATTTGCGGGACACTTTAGGGTCTAATGCTCCTCCGTATTCGACAGTCGCACGTTGGTGCGCCGAATTTAGACGTGGAAGAACATCGACAATGGACGACCCCCGCTCCGGACGCCCTACTACAGCAGTAACTGAAGAAATTGTGAAAAAAGTCGAAAACTCAGTTTTGGCGGATCGTCGTGTCACAGTTCGTTTTATTGCTGAAAATGCAAAGATTTCAACGGGGAGCGTGCATAATATTTTACATGAACGCTTGTGTATGAAAAAGGTATCTGCGCGTTGGGTACCAAGAATGCTTACTGACACGCAAAAACAAACTAGACTAGAGATTTGTCAAGAAGCTTTGAACCTGATGCAGCAAGACCGGGAACTTTTTTTGGCGCGATTTATAACAATGGACGAAACATGGCTCCATCATTACGACCCTGAAACGAAACTGCAGTCTATGACATGGAAAAGGCCATCATCTCCAACTCCGAAGAAATTCAAGGTGAGCCCATCTGCCGGTAAGGTCATGGGCTCTGTTTTTTGGGATGGTAAGGGGGTATTAATGATTGAGTATCTCGAGCATGGAGCCACTATTACGGGCACTTTATACGCCAAACAAATAGCAGCATTGCGCAATGAGTTCCGCGAAAAACGGCGAGGTAAACTCTCGAAAGTTGTGCTGTTCCACCAGGACAATGCCCCGGCACACAAGTCCGCCGTTGCAATGGCTGCAATTCGTGATGCTGGGTTCGATATCCTTAAGCATCCTCCGTATTCACCAGATCTTGCTCCCAGTGATTTCTACCTATTTCCGAGATTGAAACAATACCTGAGAGGCCAGAAATTTGAAGACGACGACGCGGTAGTCGCTGCAGTACAAGATTTTTTAAGTACTCAAGATGAGACCTTTTTAAAAATGGAATTTTAAATTTAGAAAAAAGATATACTAAGTGTATTATGCTAAAAGGTAACTATGTCGAAAAATAAAATGACATTTAGTAAAAATTGTTTATAACATACTCATTCTCACTTTTTATTGAACGCCCCTAGTATTGGCTGTGTATTAAAATTATTTTGAAACCTACATCCTACTAAATCTCTTTATAATATTATAAAGAGGAAAGATTTGATTGTTTGTTTGTTTGTTTGTTTGCATTGAATAGGCTCCGAAACTACTGGACCGATTTCAAAAATTCTTTTGCCGTTAGAAAGCTACATTATCACTGAGTGACATAGGCTACTTTTTACCGCGGCAAAATACCTTTTCCTACGGGAAAATTAATTTATCGCGAGCGAAGCTGCGGACGGAAGGCTAGTCTAATATATAAAAATCTCGTGTCACGGTGTCGATATTATCGACATGTTGAAGGCTCGTTAAATTGGTATAGGATTTCTCATATTTACAACAGACAAAGGGATATATAAACAACGATACCCACATAAATTGTAATAGTGCCTACACGCGCACGTTCGCGAAACATTCGCAACCGGATGCCGGCGCCCGCGCCGCCTTCCGGCGTCTAATGGCACCGTCATGGCGGCCACTTCCGCTGCTGCGCAACTATTTGACAACCGATTTCTACACGATACATTTTGCCAGAAATCCGAGCTCATTTTGTGATATCCTTTGAGGTTACTCTTATAAACGGCTTCCTGGTTACATTTTGTGGCGTTTTATGGAAATTAATGGTTTTGAAGAGTTCAAAGAGCTTTAGATTAAGTTCCATCCGCGTATGTGCGAGTAACTTAATCAGGATGTCCGCAAGGGGGCCGTTTCACTAGAGATGTGCTATACAGCTATGCTGCGAGGTTGTTAAGCTACGCTAGTACGCTACGGAACTAAATATGTGACCGTTTTCAATAATACTAAGTAGAGCTGCGCTAACGATGGGCCTCATAAGAAAGCTCAAAGTCACTCAGAGGGCGATGGAGAAGGCTATGCTTGGAGTTTCTCTGCGGGATCGCGTTAGAAATGATGAAATCCGCGCAAGAACTTAAGTCACGGACATAGCTCGAAGAATCGCTCGACTTAAGTGGCAGTGGGCAGGGCAGGGCAGGGCACATCGCTCGTAGAACTGACGGCCGATGGGGCCGAAAGGTTCTCGAGTGGCGTCCGCGGGCCGGAAAACGCAGTGTAGGTAGGCCTCCAACATGGAGCGACGACCTGGTAAAGGTAACGGGAACGCATTGGACGCGGATGGCGCAGGGCTGATCTGTTTGGTGAGCCTTGGGGGAGGCCTGTGTTCAGCAGTGGACGTCTTACGGCTGAAATGATGATGGTGATGAGAGCTGCGTTATTCATACCCGTAGACTCCGGGTCAAACCCGGAGAGGACCGACGTCATATTTTCCTAAAAAAAAAGCACCGATGAAAAATAGAAAACCTTGAAGGATTTTTTTTTATGAAAATATGAGTTTGAGCCGATATAGTAAACGAAGAGCTCATTATTTTTTCATGTTCTCAAACATATAATCAAACCAGCAGTAATTTGCAACTTGCTTGAAAAATAAATTTCTATAGAAGTTAGAAGGCAGTCACTTTTCAGTACTTTGGAGGACAATTTCTCCAAATAGGTTGAGTTTGGGCAGCTAAATAACATACTGCTCTCTAACATATATCATAACTAAAAAATAAAAATTTTAAAACCCCCAACGCAATTATGTCACTCGTATGTTTGAACATTAAGTAAATGCCCATTACGCGTCTAAGATCCCTTCCGCAGCTAACAAAAGAGCTGATAACTTTGAAACGGCTAAACCGATTTTGATAAAACATATCGAAGAACCATCGCCAAGAAACCTGCTTTCTAATAAAAAAAACCGCCACCAAATCGGTTCATCCGTTTAAGAGCTATGATGCCACAGACAGACACACAGACCGACAAATAGCGGTCAAACTAATAACACCCCTCTTTTTGTGTCGGGGGTTAAAAATAAATGAAATCGGAGCCGGACAGTTGGGTACTTGGGTACCTTTCCTTGTAAGATAATAAACTTTAGGAAAGTGTTTCTGTTGAAGGTATTTGAATTGCGGGCGAAGCAGACTAGTAGAGAATTAAACGAAGAGCAATGTAAGATAGAACCTCCATTATCTCAGTCGTAATTAAGTGTTTCAGCCACCAACCGCTGGAACTCGAAAAATCTCAATCAAATGAACAAAGCGCGAATATACTTTCTGGTGGACTTTGATAAAGCAATTCTAACTAATGATCCTCAAAGGTCAGTCGGCAGTCATTTATATAAAGCCCTACGCCCGCCCACAATAGCGCCTGATTCTGACAATGGATGCCAGTTTATAGGAGAAGAAATGCTTTTTTTATTTGACGAAATAGGCGCTGATAAGCATCCTGTAAATTATAAAATTCCGAAAGCCATAAGTTCAACTTACGACATATTCATAAGATAAAACAACAATTATGTCAATGGGTTACACGCTTCTTTTTAAAGGGCCTGTCTGATAAAATGTGCATATCCTGAATTGATTGTTACGCTAAAACTTTATTATATTGAATAAATTTAGTTTGTACTTATGCCTCGAGACCTGACGATGACGTCGATGCGAATTTGCGCGGGACGTTAGTCTAATTTTAATGGGAAAGCTGTTTCTGTCTTTCTGTTTTTTAATGTATTCTATACACATTGAATACATCAAAAGCATAAGTGTGAAAAATGTTAGCCAAGTTTAATAATAAAAATATGCTTGGTTGTGGACTTCGCCGAAAAATTGAGATCTACTTCGGTGCCAAGTTCTGCAGATATAAATTTCTTATATCGAACTGTCGAATGATCGCAAAGTAAATAACTTATGTTAAATTGAACCTTTAGATTGACTTTGAGTTAGTGAATAAATCCCGTTTCGTTTGTCCCGTGGGAATTTCTAAGGATCCTGTTTTTTTTTACTGTTATCAGATATGTATGATAACCTACATGTTTGGCAATTTTGAAGAGTCTATTAATCATAGTTACGGAGATAGGGTCACTCTGAATCGAACTTATAAAACCCGTTTTGTCTTTATCCCATAGGAATATCTGAAAATCGTGAAATCAATTTTTTTACTGTTATGATTATGATAACCTACACGTATGATCAATTTGATGAATCTATTAATAATACTGATGGAAATGGGGTCACTCTATGCAACTCTACACAAAATTTCGAACTTCTAGGGCCAAGAGTTTGGGCTAGGCGTTGATGAATTAGTCATTCAGTGAGTGGAGTCAATCAATCAGTACTTTTCTTTTTATAGTATAAGTATATTCTATACAGATTACTTTTAAAATACCTTGCATAGCCTTTACTAGAAGTATTTCAGGAAAATAAAACAGATTTCAGAACTAAGTAGTATTTATGTACCGAAAACTGGGAGTATATTCAAAGCTAGCATTTTAAACTAAAATAAGACGGTTTCGGGACAGCAGACCACTCAACTGAATTGCAGACATTTTGGAACAATGCACAACACTGCATTTTCAAGTTGCACTGAGCATGAGAAATGGATATACAGTTGCTAAGACAATTTTTTGGGGTTCTGTAGTCATTCAAGGAACCCTAAAGCCCAATTTAGATTTGCAAGAAAAATTGTGCAAGTTGCAGTACATTGCGAAGCTGTAAAGCGAACAAGTTTGAAGTGGACAATCGATGGCCGCAATGTAATGCAACTTGCACGATTTTTCTTGCAGGTCTAAACTGGGCTTTACAGTTTCGCCTTGGCCGTCTAGTTTTGGCAACCTTTGACCTCTTTACTTTGCCTGAATTTCTACTAACCAAGAAAAAAATAGAGATAATTGATAATTTACTACTTTTACGAAATTATTTATAAACGTGAGTTCGTTATTAGTTACTGTTATACACCGTGAAATTTTAGTGGTTGTTTTCCCGAAACGAGGTGATTTAGTTTCGAGAGTACAATCGATACTAAATCACCTCGTTTCGGGAAAACAACCACTAAAATTTCACGGTGTATAAATCCCGTTATTTCCTTGTCCCGCGGGAATTTCTAAAAATTATTAGTATGTAAATAAACCGGGGATCGAACCAGGGACCTCAAGCTTCGTAGTCCAGTTCTCGAATCTCATCATCATCAAAACCCACTTCATAATTTTCACCATCATTTCAGCTGAAAGACGTTTCTGCTGAACATGGGCCTCCCCAAGGCTCGCCAAACACATCAGCCCTGCGTCATCCGCATCCAACGCGTTCCCGCAACCGTAACCAGGTCGTCGCTCCATCTCGTTGGAGGCTTTCTCACTCTGCGTCTTCCGGTCCGTGGACGCCACTCGAGAACCTTTTTGCCCCATCGGCTATCAGTTCTACGAGCGATGTGCCCTGCCCACTGCCACTTGAGTCTGGCAACATCTATAAATCCATAATCATCATCTTTATTAGTTACTGTATAAATCCCCTTTTTTCCTTATAGCGCGGGAGTTTCTAAAAATTCTGAAATTAGTAGATAAATAGACAGGGGATCGAACCCAGGACCTGAAGCTTCGTAATCCAGTTCTCAAATCTCATTGTCATCATCATGATATCCCGCTTATCGAAAAAGAAACCTGTTTTCAGCGGATTCTATAACATTATACTTATTATTTATTAGATAAACTGTTTAACTTATTTCTGTTAGACTCGGGCTTAGCGTTCCAATATTGGGTAACCATCAAATTTTCGATAAACACCATTACTTTGTGTACACACCCGAACTATCTGCTGGTAACATTTTCCAATAGTCAACAGCGTGATTAGTCAGCGGTCAACGTGCCCAGTATTATGATCGGTTTGCTCAATAGGAAAACGGCTGATTAGCGGAAATCCATTATTTAAACGTTTGATTAATTGCGAATTGTTGGGCGATCTGTGGCCGTCGATATTCTGACGGGATAACACTGTTCTGAAGACTTAGAGCCATAATAATATTTCACTGGCGATTTGAGAACGTATTAGAAGCTGAGCGAACTGTACGCCGCGGGCGCGCAACGTATTCGCAGCGAATTCGTTGCGTCTACAGGGCTTGGATTGGACGCCATGATGTACACTTACGTGCGTCAGCTGACATCTACTTTACCTACTTCAGTTTGTGTACATGGTAAAATCTATACTTATTTTTTTTAGCATTAGAAAGAAGGTAAGCGATCTTGACGTATTTTTTAATTGAAAAACACTTCTGTAAAATAAATTACAGCAACTATGTAACAATTAACAAGGACGCTCATTTACATTATTTTGGTTTCATAAGAAATAGTTATGTATTATTTTTTCAAAAGCGTTTTTCAATAAAAAGACTCATTAAGATTGTTTACTTTATCTAATGCTAAAAAAAAAACAAATTATAAATGTATGATGAAACCTATAAAAATAAAATTATCTTTTTAGGCCTCTGTAGCCCAAAAGGAAACAAAAATGGTCCAATGTAATAGCATGCATTTTTCAAAAGTTATATTCCATAATTCTTGACGAGGTAGCGTCGCCACGTGCGCGTTTCTCACTCAATTAGTCGCCATTTTAAATGTACTTCGCCCGCGGGCCATTTAGTTGAGAGCAACGTTTACTGTGCGGATGTTTTTGCAGTTTATACGGCTTTGCTTTTTAATGGAATTGTTTGTTAATTAAACCAGTACAAATTAAAAAAAAAACGAAAAAGTCCTATTTAGAAAAAACACAAAGCAAAATTTAAAAATTCTACAGGGTCGGAAAAACCTCTTTTGAGAAAAAACAGACAAGAAACTCATTGTTTTATTATGTCATCTGTACAATATCGAAACCACAAAATAAGCAAGTAATAAGCACAAAATAAGGAAGTATCTATTTTTAATTAAAAATATTACCTGCTTTTAAATTTAACTAAAGCTTTTTACAGGATTTTTTCTACAAAAATAAATTTCGAACGTCAGTTACAAAGTAAGCGTAGTTTTTCCAGGCATGTCGTTTATTTACGAAGCAAATAAGCCCGTTGCACTTTGTATTTTGTTCGTTACGCTGCAAAATTATCCTTTCTAGCAAAGATCAGATTCTAACGAACGCTTTAAGTAACAATATAACAAGGTTGATAGTTAACGGCGCTGTTATCCGTGATATAATGGAGGTTAGGAGCGTATTGATATAAACACGCGCCTTAAAGAAAATGGCGATAAAGTGCGAAGTGGCGCCCAACGTGGGGCCGCGTAAAAAGTAATGTCGTGTCGCTTCGTGGGAACAGCACGTACCTGCCCGAAGTAATTGCAGCCGCTGGATTCAGGGCTGCCAGGATCCTCGCCAAATGTAGATTTTTTTTATCTGACTACGACAGATGTTTTAGCAATTTTTATAGTCTACCAAGAAATTGCTTTAAGACTCTGAGGTAAAATGACAGTTGGATGGCTTAAAACATCAAAGGCATTTTCACTTCCAAGTCAATTTTTATACTGAAGTAGGAACTGTCATGGAACATGGCAAAGCGCTTAATCTATTATATTTTTTTTACACGTTCAGACTTTGAAGTTAAGTCTTAGCGAGCGAACTTAAATACTGCTGAATTAACTGGCAGCGCACGAATGGACTGGTGTGTTGAGTATCTCGTTTCAGCCGCAGGAGTTTTTCGAACTACCCGCACTTGATTGTTGATCTTGAGTCGTGAAATCCCGAATTTTCACTATCAGTAAAAATCGCGACATTTTGAAATATGTGAGTATTGGTGTTGTCACAGAAATAATAATAAAGAGGATAGAAGTGCCTTAGACGCGTGACCTTGGCGCCGCGCTTGTGACTCGTAGGTCACAAGCGCGCGACTTGTGGCTCAGTGCTATTTGAAACGTGGGTATGACAACAAGTGCTTTAAAATGGTGTTTTGCAGCATTAGCAATTGCGGAAACTCGTCCACACTGTGTAATTACACTAATAAGGGGATTACATTTCATTGGTATGTATTAATTTAATGTAATAATGCGGTTTATATCAAAATACAACTTGAGAAAATATTTCATTATGAAATATTGGTTTACACGTTATTAACACGGAACTTCATATACCATTGCTACTCATGCCCATAAAAACGCAGATCGTTTTGAATTATACGCTGCAATGTAAAGTAATTTTTGATAACCCTTCCGTCTTGCACAAAAGTTCGTGGTACGGACAAAAAAACAGGTTACGACTAGTACAGACATAATGCCGACGCGGCCAATAAATGGCGCCGTTGTGTAAATGTGGGTATGAATTACGTTGAGTGTTATTCAACGCTATCTCTAAGGTGTAAGGTTCATAATTGTTTGTAAGCAAAAATTTTAGTAATTGTGTGCGTGATTGCGTAGTACGGTTCCGGTCTTTTGCATGTGTGCATTAACACAGTAAGTAGAGGGGATGAAGTAGCGACACGAGTTCCGGAAGAAAATAGGAACTAAGGCATTTCTATCCTCTTTATTATTATTTCTGTGGGTGTTGTAAATAAAGTGTATGTATTTGTAAACTAACTATATTAATAAAAACTTACCACGTACAAAGTATAAAGATCACAAGCCACACAGTTGGCGTAAAATAGATGCCTAAGGTTCTACTGCGACAGCTAGTAGCGTAAACTTAACATTGCTCGAGCAATTTGTGTAGGCGCCTTGCATTTATTCGTTCACTTAGCAAATTCGCCATTTTAACTCGTTAAAAAGCTAGTTGTCGCTAGAACGCGCGTGATACTCGTGCCCACTTGAGCTGGCAGCCCTGAGAGCGTTATTATGTTGTACGCCACTCCGCCTGACAAGTCATTTGTTTCGGACAAAAATAAACTACCGTTAGCAGCGCGAGTATAATAAGCGTAGTACGCATCACGGCGTGACGCGGCACTTTCGCCAATTAGGGCTCGCACGTGTCGCAGAACAGATTTGTATGTTGTACTGCTATGTAAAATGTGGATTTGTTTGGCGACAAAACGTTGGAAAGATTTAGGGCAACTTTTTTTTGAAACACATGTCGGCCATAAAATATAATTGTATAGAAACGTACTGTTTTCAGGATTTTTGGAAACGTCGCATTGTAGAGATAAACTATAAAGAACCCTTTTTTTGATTAAATAGGGCAGCCAACCAGTAAGTTGCAAAAAGCATTTGATGGTGCTACCACCGTCACTCATGGACACTATAGCACTTGAGCTTTGAATCAGCGAATAAGATGGTGGCTGCGATTCGGACGGAACTTACGTAATTTTGTACCAATTTTGGCAAGAGGCATTTTTAATCCAAAAGGACAGTTTCCCAAGATAAAGAGAACCTAATAACGCAGATGAATCTGCGGGCGAAAGATAGTGTTTGAATTTGTAAATGTGGTTGAAAAACTTTTGCTACAAAAATACGGGAGGCCTACGAATTTTTGAAAACGGTTAAAAAAATAACGCAAATAGTTGTGGAGCGGTATAATTTGACAATATGTTATAGTGGAGACCTTTTTCCCGTCTGTCAAGCTGTCACAACGGTGTGGACAGATAAGGATGGAGGGTCGGCTTGACAAAATAAATAACCTGGATACAAATGTAAAATATTTAGCTAACGCAAAGTAGTAATCTCTGGCAATCAGCGAAGCCCCATGCATCCTAAACAGTCATCGACAACTTTGGCCAGCCAGCCCCCCCCCCCCCCCTAACTTCGGAATAAATTGTTTATTCAATAAAGTTTATTATTTATCGCCTGGAGTTCCCTGGTAACTGTCGCGTGCCCGCCTGCGATAAGCAGCCCGGGATAAATTCCGGATTAAATTTTGTAATGTACACCTCTGTTACATTATCGTACGGGAGATGGGAAACGTTCTGTGAGTGCTTTCTCCTTGGCCGTTTATTCCCGGTCTTTCAACAACTCCGTAGGTGTTGCCAGCGATTCCATCTGTAATTATTTTCCCCATTTGGCTGCGAGTTTCGCGTGTATTTCTGTCCGTTTTTCGCGACGCGCGGTGGGCTGTAAAAAATCTCATTACTTGTACTTTGTGAGAACTAAAACTTTTTCTTCGTCGGCTTTGGGAACTTGGTGCGAGTTCTATATGTTAAGATTCTGCTTCTTTTTCTGTAGTTCGCGTTCTTTAGACTGTATAATGTAATATAACTTTGGTAGTAAGTTTGTAACAGTATATGACTGAATTTGTTTTTTTATAGTTCCGATTTACGCTTTCTTTTACCCTATCATGCGTGGTGGTCACAGTGTACTGATAAGTTTAGTAATGAATCATCCTAAGAATTGGTAATAGACCGCAGAGCCAATAAGACGTCATTTAGGACATCATAAATAACCTAACGTGACAATTTCGTTTGTGATGCAAGCTTTTTTGCTGACAGTACTATTATCTTTCAAGCTACATTAGTATACCCAATTTCAAATAAATCCGACCACTGGAAGTGAGTCAAAGACTTGCAAGATATGAACTAAACATGCCCGTAAAGTTGAAAAACCTTGTGAAAAAAGATAATCGACACACATTACGAACATGAAACGCTAAACGGTCATGTCGTCCCGACTCTAAGGTCCCTTTTGCCGTACGGAAAGGTTGATACCACAGTGCAAAACGAAACTCTTTTTACCTGAAACGCGCTCCTAAATTCTAATATCCCACAGTTTCACACGCGGCTATCCAAATAACGATTATGAGACCCTTCTCATCCGCAGAAGATAAAAACGTCACAACAAAGGACAGAATGTTTCGGGCAGAAAAATCAATTTGATACGCAATCCCTGGACAGTACAATATTGGTATTAAGATTTTATATTGTTGAAACTTGTTTCGGAATTAGGTTAGCGGTGGCGTCGGAAACTTGAAAACTTGGCATGTAGTCTGCGACATTAACGCTGTATCGCTTAGTTCTTCCGTTGGCGAACACCTAGCTGTTTAATTAAGGATGCTTTGTGCCTAAGTGTCGCTGCGGAATAAGTAATTTTAGTACTTTTTTAGTTACAATTAGATTCCGACTTAATTGTCTCGGTTAATGGCGTATAAAATTAAGGATTTCGGTGCGCCGTGAGGAGCTAAATTGTAGCCTTTTCCCACAACAGAAATCTTTACAAATGTCAGCAGGAAAAAGGTGCTTTTTGTCGTCGTATTACGTTCTAAATGTTTCCATTATTTTTATAAATCACGTTAACATTAGACATTCTCTGAGTTTGACATCTGTCAATGTTTCAGTTGAATATTGAATACAATCCTGGAGAGAGCCTGAAACATGTATATTTTCAGCCACATAATGATTCTATCAATCATTCTAAGCTTTGAATGGGTATCCAATTGTACTCCGAATAATAATATTTTTCTGTATAACTTTTTATTCCTAGAATCGTTCATTCCTTCGAATATTCCGTGCACTTGAAATACTTACAGGAAACTCAAGGTCTAAACTGTAAACAAGGTCTAAATAGTCATAGTTTATAAGCAAATATTTGTAAACGACTGTTTGTTTCTAAATAAATAAATAAATAAATAAATATCACGGGACAATTCACACCAATTGACCTAGTCCCAAAGTAAGCTAAGCATAGCTTGTGTTATGGGTACTAGGCAACGGATAAACATACTTATATAGATAGACTAGCTTTTGCCCGCGACTTCGTACGCGAAGACAATAACGTTAGTTGTTTGGATGAAAATTGGCACACAGGTAGTTTATTACATGGATTAACACATAGGATAATGCCAGGAAAATGAAAAGTTCCCGTGGAATAGGAATAAGTGAATTCTATAGCCGCTAAGCCGTGGTGCCCTAGTGGTCAGACCTATGGACTCTTAAGCAAAGGGTCGTGAGTTTGAGCCCAGGCTTGCACCTCTGAGTTTTTCCGAATTCATGTGGTAAATTACGTTTGAAGTTTACCATGAGCTTTATATTGAAGGAAAACATCGCGAGGAAAGCTGCACACACCTGAGAAGAAATTCAATGGTGGGTGTGAAGTTCCCAAATCTTACTGCCCAAGTCCTCTCGTTCTGGGAGGAGGCCTTTGCCTGATTGAAACAGGCTTTTTTTATCCCGGAAAGTGCAAAGTAAAGTTTCCGCGGGATAGAAATTCCTTTATGGACCTTTTTTGAAAATCAGAGACATCGTAGCTTTTTATTATTAGTAAATCATTTTAACAATCAGCCCTTATATTCAATTCACTTATTTCTATCCCGTGGGAATTTAGTATTTTCCCGTAGAAAAGTAACCTGTGTCAATCAGGGATACTGTAGCATACTATTAGTGAAAGAATTTTTGAAATGAGCCACAAATTTGGATTGACTTACTTCTATACTGCGGGAATTTTGCATTTTCCCGAAGAAGAGTAGCCTATGTCAATTGGGGATAGTCATATCATATCATATGATAGAATTTTTAAAATCAGTGCCGATGTTGAATTTACTTATTTCTATCCCACGGGAATATTTTATTATCCCGGAAAAAGTACCCTATGTAAATAAGGGATACTGTAGTTTACTATTGGTAAAAGAATTTTTTAAATCAGCCCCGAAGTTGAATTCACTTATTTCTATCCCACGGGAATTTTAATTTTCCCGAAGAAGAGTAGCCTTTACCAATCAGGAATAGTTGTAGCTTTCTATTGTTGAAAGAATTTTCAAAATCAGCCCCGAAGTTGAATTCAGTTTTTTCTTTCCCGTGGGAATTTTGTATTTACCCGAAAAAAAGTAGCTTTTGTTAATCGGGGATATTCATATCACATAGTTTGTAAGAATTATTAAAATCAGCTACGAAATTGAAATAATTTATTTCTATCCCGTGGGAATTTTGAATTTTCCCGCATAAAAAGTAACTTATGTCAATCAAGAACAGTGTAACTTTCTAATGGTGAAAAAAATTTTAAAATTGGCTCAGAAGTTTCAGAGATTCTGCTATAAACAAAAAAACAAAGAAAGTTTAGATATTTCCCTATCCCGTGGGAATTTCGAAAGATATATACTGTGGTGGGTTTTTTTTGTAGGACTATTTAAGATAAACATTTCCATCATACATTACATATGTGTAACTCTAGCGGTTTTGGCATTCCTGCGAAGAATTCGTTTATCGCTATCCCTCGGGAACTATGCAATTTTCCGGGATAAAAAGTATCCTATATGTTAATCCGGATTATAAACTATCTGTGTGCCAAATTTCATCAGAATCCGTCAAACCGTTTTAGCGTGAAAGAGTAACAAACATCCATCCATACATACATACAATCTTACAAACTTTCGCGTTTATAATATTAGTAGGATATATACTTAAATACATATTAAACACCCAAGACCCGAGAACAAACATTCGTATTTTTCATACAAATATCTGCCCCGACACGGGAATCGAACCCGGGACCTCAAGCTTCGTAGTCAGGTTCTCTAACCACTAGGCCATCTGGTCGTCTAAAATAAATAAATAAATAAATAATTAAATAACAACGATTACCTGTACGTACAGGCGCAATTCTGGTACAATAACTTATTTTTCGTATTTTCAGCTGTGTCTACTGTGTTTATATCTTCATTTATTTCAGATTTGCAGAGGATACTATTTTCGTAATATCTGACATCTAGATTAATCTACCTGAAAGCCCTAGCCTATGAAGCTTGACACCTCGACGGTCACGTTACCTTTCTTATAACCTTATGACTCTTATGAGCTTAACGGTGAGCTATACACACCTGCGAAGCATTCCAATGGTGTGTGTGAAGTTCCTAATCGGCACTGGGCCCGCGTGAGAAATACGGCCCAAGCTTTCTTCATTTTGATTCATGTGGCGTGGGGATGCGCCCGTGTGAGCAATGAGTATAACTCGGCTCTTGGTTATGGAATACACTGTTTCTAACGGCTGAAGTAAATATGTATTCGGAGAAAGTAAGGCTCCCAGACTGGTTCGAGCTATCAATAAAATACTTGAAGCTTTTGGCATTCTTGACCACCTTGGTCTCTGGGAAACCTACTACATTCTGAGAGGAAGTCTGTGCCCTACCGTGGAACGTATGTTGGTCGGAATGATAATAATGAATATTAAATCTGTATAGTAAGATATGATAGGATTACTTGCTCACTGCTGGACAAGGCCTCTCCTTCTTTCTGCTACTCTACACTACCAAGAGCCTAAAGACAACCCAACACAAGTTCGAGAAAAATTATGTTTCATTTTATTTAGAACTAAATCCACAATACTCCATAATAATTTTCTGACAAAATGTCATTAGGGTCTAAATCTAATTAAAGCTAGACTACCTGCTTAGTCTCTACGTCGATGTCTAGAACAAAGGTTTATTTTACTCGCGCTACGCGCTACCATTTGTACAGTATTGTAGGAATATTCACATTGTACGTTAACACTAAACTTGATATTTAGGTTAAACATAAAACTTCCAGTGGGATTTCTCCAGCATTAAGAGGACTGTGCAGTCATGGCATGATTCCCAACCCGTCAATGTTGGCCAAATTTTGATATTAGGTTACTAGGTTTTATTTTTTTTCACACACAACTAGTTTCGACCGACACTGATCTGTGTCTTACTAATCAATATTTCAGAACATAAAAAGTACAAATCTAGATCTTGTTTTGATTGAAGAGCGCGCGCAGACAGAGAGCAGTCTGGAGTTCCGCGTTCCGCGTTCAGAGTTCTGTGTTTTGACCGCTCGAGAGTTCCGACCGCCTGCTGTGTGCGTTATCGTAAGGGACCTAGTACATTCGAAAGAACGCAGAACTCGGAACTCGGAACGCGGAACGCCAGATCGCTCTCTGTCTGCACGCGCTCGAAAACATGCAGGAATTGGCCAAAAGCAGTTAATGTTTAGATATTTGAAATCGTTATCATCAACTTCACTGGACAAATGTTTTTATTCTATTACTGACTTTTTAAATTATGATATTAATTGTTACCTGTTAATGATTTAGTAATACTTTTAAATTTATTTATAATTTGCTACATATTAATATTATTTGCTGTTGAAACGTGTCTACAATACTTTTACTTAACATTTTCTATTTCTATTTTTTGTTTCTTAAGTTTGACTGTCAAACAGCCCTCGAGCACCTCTCTAAGATTAAATACACGTTGATTCACAAATCTCACATGTTTGAAACTGCTTTCTCAAAATGGTTCCTTTCTTGTATAAACTTGTATATGAATTTCTGTCTTATTTTTGGCATCGGTCCCTGGGTGCTGGCTCACTTCAACTTCAGCGAACTTTCAAATTAAACAATACACCGACCTCATTGTTCTGATTGTACTTCTGAGACCTTCCTCTCGTTTCAAATTCAGAAAACATGCTAATATTTGGAATAGAGTTCTTGCTAAACAATCGTTTGGATCAATAGGAATAGTTAGATTTGAATTATGTTTTGAAGAATATAGTGATGCGTGCTATGTGAATGAAATATTCAATCTATATAGCTTACGTGAGGATATTAATAATCAACTAAATCTAAAAATGATTCTGGTAGCTTTTGTAAAATTACTGACGTTGTCAACTGTATTTTATGTTTTAGTTACTATCCTTCATCATCAAAATCAATTAATAAAAGCTTGTTAACGTCCATCTTCATATTCAAAGAAGAGTACAAATCAAGGTATCGTGAAATACATCCGAATAAACACCCTTGAAACGTTCATTCAAATTACATCATGTTCCTGACGTGGACACTCTGGAAAAATACCCAATAAAAAACTTGAAAAGCATATTAAACAATATGTTGTTAATAATCAACTACTGTCAGTGCCATGGCGCCGTAACAACTCAATCCCCCCCGGATTACCTGAATTTTTTACGTGACATCATTGATGTCAATTATGGCAATGGTTGTGTTCACTAACATGGGTATATTGCATCCAATAACACATCTACACCTTGACACGTTCATGCGTGACACTCTGTAAGGTCAGTCTTCTTGATAAGGACAGTCAACAACTTTAACTGTCGAGCTACTTGTCACTCTTCGCATTTTAGCCGTGTAATTCAAATCAGGATATACGATTAGAAGCAGCTAAACCCGATTTGCATTACACAGCTAAAATACGAGCAGTGCCAAGTTGCTCAACAATTAAAGCTGTTGACCATACAGCAGAGGCTCCCTGCGACGGATTTCTACCGAGTGTCACAAACGAACTTACAATACAATACAATACAATGACTCTTTATTGTACACCACAAAAAATACAATACAGAAAAACAAGTACATGACAAAAAATAAATAAGGTAAGCAATGGGCGGCCTTATCGCTTCGAAGCGATCTCTTCCAGGCAACCTTTAAAAAAAGAAAGAAAGAAAGCAAGGAATGCATTACAGCAGGTGGTGCAATATAAAATTTAATAAATAATAATAAAAAACAAACATTTTATTAAAACAACTGAAAACATCTAATAATACACATCATAAAACATTCATAAATAAGTGATACACAATATACTTGTAAATAAATGGACACAATAATACAATTTTCAAGCACAGGATAAAAGATAGTGTTGCTTAAGCATAGATTTAAAAATGGGCAAAGATTTAGCACGCCGTAGGTCTATTGGTAGGGAGTTCCATAACCGAATAGCCTGGACAGTAAAAGAGTACACATAAAATTTAGAATTGGAAAGAGGGACAGTAAGAAGAAAGTTCTGAGAGCATCGAACAGAAGTAACATAGTTAAATCGCTCATTGAGGTAGCAGGGAGCTGCAGGATTAAAAAGAATGCCGTAGAGAAGGTGTAGAATGTGTGAATTACGGCGAAGGCGGATTGGGAGCCACTTGAGCTGTGATCGAAAATAAGAAACATGATCGTACTTACGTAGATCAAATATGAACCGAATGCACAGATTTTGAATTCGCTCAAGTTTACTAAGATGCTCTTCTAAAAGATCAGGATAACAAATGTCAGCATAATCGAAAATGGGATGCAGTAAAGCCTGAGCTAGCGCAACCTTGGTAGCAAATGGAAGGAAATTCTGAAGGCGTCTCAGGGATCCCATTGCAGCAAATACCTTCCTACTAATTTCGCACACGTGCGGAGACCATGACAGAGTGCGGTCCATAATAACACCTAGGTTCTTCACCTGATGCGCGTACGGTATCAGAACTCCATCAAAGAATACTGATGGCAAAGATGCAAAATCAACCCTTGGGATAAGCTTCAAGCTGCCTATAATAATAACTTGAGTCTTTGTCGGATTTACCTTCAGGCCAAAACGCTGGCTCCACTTTAGAATTTTCTTCAAATCCAGGTTAATAGTTTCAATAACCGACGGAAGATCGTCAAGCATGCCTTGTGAATATATTTGTAAGTCATCAGCATAAAGGTAAAGGAACTTGTTAAGGTATCACGTTTTTATTCATGTTCCGGGTTGCTAACGAAATGCAAACGCAACTGACAGCTATGTTTAGACACTAACCCGCTCTGACAAGCGTATAAAGCAAAATATATTTATATCAGAAAAATCTTAAAAGCCTCAGCATTACACTCCGACGTCCAGTTAAGTCGTGGCTTATCCACGGATGTTGTTTAAGCGAGCGGATTAAGTTGACGCCGGCAAGATGGATGCTCCTTGTTTCAATTAATTCACATTTCAATCCTTTCTGGGATGATCTTGACGGGGATTCGTTAGCGGTGATTGCGACAGGTCCCAGAGAATTTCACTGTTCCGCCATTTTAATTACGCTTGCGTATTTCCAATTTGATGTTCGTTTAGTTTTGGTAGAACGTTGCGTTGTTTTGGGGTGTTAACTAATTTAATTTGGGTTAAGGAAGATCAGATTTTTAATAACGATCTGTTGACGGGGGGGGGGGGGAGCTGTAACGGAAGGCGAAGACGTGGCCGTAAGCTAGTTTTAATAATAACCAAACATTTTTACTGTAAACAATTTCGGTAAACAAATTCGTAAACCTACAAAATACAAAAGCTAGACAGGAATTTGACTTGCTTAATAATTTAAAAACACTTGTGTTCAACAAAGGGATATAAACCTACGTTCTTCGTCGAATTTAAATTGGTCCCATTCTGGGCGCCAATATCCTCAGACAATGAATAATTCTTGTTTCAGGATTCCGTGCCTCAAAAAGGAAGAGTAACCCGTATAGTATCACTTTTGTGTCCGTTTGTCTGTTTATTTGTTTGTGTGTCAGACATTTTTTCTCAGAAAATTGTGCAGCTATAAGTTGAAATTGGGGTACTAACTACCTCCTTCTTCTTCTCCTTAGCTTATGTACGTCCCACGGCAGGCAAATACTACCTCTCAGAATGAGAGGGCTCGGACCGTAGTTCCCACGCAGACCCAGTACAGATCGGGAACTTAAAATGTAACTTCGCACATGAGTTCCAAAAACCTCAGAGGTACGCGCTCGCCGCCCGCACCTCTCCCGGCCCCCTTCGGCGTCCTACCCCCAGCCCCTGTACCGCGCGGGCGAGGACTCATTTAAACGGTCTAGCTATAGCATTAGTATTTCAAACTAAATACAAACTGAAATATAGATGCACAGAAAAAACCCCAGAAAAAAGACCAATGCTGGGAATCGAACCCAGGTCCTCAGCGTTCCGTGCTGCGTGCTTACCCCTACACCATCACTGGTCTAGAGGTTAGCGACGAATTTTTCCCATACATCGTACACTTCAGTCTGTTATAATCACATCTACACCAGTGATGGTGTAGGGGTAAGCACGCAGCACGGAACGCTGAGGACCTGGGTTCGATTCCCAGCATTGGTCTTTTTTCTGGGGTTTTTTCTGTGCATATATATTTCAGTTTGTATTTAGTTTGAAATATATGGTTTCACGGGATGACCGTAAAAGTAATAAAAAAAAATATGAATATAGCATTAGTGTAAATGGTCACATAGTTCCGTAGCGTAGCGTAGATCTTCGTATCATACCTCCATAGCACATCCCTGGTACTAGTAACCTCAGTGCGCGAGTCCCACTCGCACTTGCCTTTATATAAACAGTCGAAGTATTCCGTTTGTCTGGGCTTCTGTAACGTTGCGGCAATAAATATTGTTCCCAGTTTATTTTCCTTTAACGTATGCTTTGTTAACCGGAAATTGGTTTTGGCTATTGTCTGAAGGCATTCAGTTCCTATTCGTGTTACATTCGTGTTGTCCTTGTACGAGGCATCTGTGGAAGGCTGTTTGAAAAGGCTGCTTTAGAAACATGGGTTATTATTTCATCGATACAAGGTGTTTGACAATTGTTCCAGAATCGGTTTAGATTAGACTGAACCAATGACAGTTAGTCAGTATTTTTTTCAGGACTTTTTTAAATGCCATCTTATAAAATGCAGTAGGTTAGGTTAGGTTTGTTTTATAACAATTTGGAAAAAAAACTGTTTCAGAAAGAAATCACTTTATGACTAACTTTGATTATGAAGAATGATACATTATGAATTTATGACTACTTAAATTCGAAACAACGGAGACCCAAAAAACTTATAGATAAATCACAGAGAGCGCGGAACTGCTTGTGTAGTTTTATCGTGTTTATAGGCATTGGAGAGAGAGATCTCTATACTGTTGTCTCTCTCTCACTAAAGTGGAATGCCTATAAACACACAATACCACTACATATGCAATTCCACGCTCTCGGCAATTTATCTATATACAGCTTAGCATAAATGGCAAAAGGCTTTAGGGTCAGCATGTGCGGTGAGGATTAATCTTCATCGAGCTGGCTTTCAGCCTGTGCCTTTATATAGCGTGCTGACATTTCAAAAGAGACATCGACATCGATATATCGATCGATGTCGATAGAAATCGGTTACGCGTTAATTCTGGCGTCATTTCAGTCCATTCTGATCAGAATGACGAGTGAATTATCGTGTAACCCTCTCGGACTGAGGGACTGATGAAAATTGAATACTTTAAATAATGTTCCCCAATCCGTTGTGAATGACAGAAAACCAGAATGGGCTGAACTGACGCCAGAATAAGGATTCTGACGCCATTAAAAAAATAATTCAAAGACACGACTCCAGTAAAAAAACACTTAATTTTAGCTTAAAACCAGATTAATTTTCGATTAACTGCAACATTAGATTTTTTTTAAACAATTAAATAGTAGTTTGAGTTGGCGAACAAGTGACGTCATTAGTTGCTATTGCCATTCAAACTCTATGGGAGAATTGTGTTTGACAGCTCATAAAAAGGACGATTGTTGGTGTCAACGTCCCTATTGTCGAGTTACCGGTTTCATAGTGAACTGTTATATGGGTTATAAAAGGAAAAACGCGGCTGCATTTACAGTTGCATTATACGAGGGGCGTTCAATATAAAGTGAGAATGAGATGCAAACTCTTTTAATATTACGAAATTAAATACTGGCCGGTAAAGCTAATCTATCTAGCTGATTGCTATGAAAAAAAAAACTAACTGTCTTTTGTTTAAAAAAATATACGGTAATTTCTTTGCAATGCTATTGAGTACGTTAGCGAAAATGGAGAAAATAGAACTGCGCGCCGTTATCAAATACTTGTATTTGAAACATTTTTCTACGGACCAAGTCAATTTGGATTTGCGGGACACTTTAGGGTCTAATGCTCCTCCGTATTCGACAGTCGCACGTTGGTGCGCCGAATTTAGACGTGGAAGAACATCGACAATGGACGACCCCCGCTCCGGACGCCCTACTACAGCAGTAACTGAAGAAATTGTGAAAAAAGTCGAAAACTCAGTTTTGGCGGATCGTCGTGTCACAGTTCGTTTTATTGCTGAAAATGCAAAGATTTCAACGGGGAGCGTGCATAATATTTTACATGAACGCTTGTGTATGAAAAAGGTATCTGCGCGTTGGGTACCAAGAATGCTTACTGACACGCAAAAACAAACTAGACTAGAGATTTGTCAAGAAGCTTTGAACCTGATGCAGCAAGACCGGGAACTTTTTTTGGCGCGATTTATAACAATGGACGAAACATGGCTCCATCATTACGACCCTGAAACGAAACTGCAGTCTATGACATGGAAAAGGCCATCATCTCCAACTCCGAAGAAATTCAAGGTGAGCCCATCTGCCGGCAAGGTCATGGGCTCTGTTTTTTAGGATGGTAAAGGGGTATTAATGATTGAGTATCTCGAGCATGGAGCCACTATTACGGGCACTTTATACGCCAAACAAATAGCAACATTGCGCAATGAGATCCGCGAAAAACGGCGAGGTAAACTCTCGAAAGTTGTGCTGTTCCACCAGGACAATGCCCCGGCACACAAGTCCGCCGTTGCAATAGCTGCAATTCGTGATGCTGGGTTCGATATCCTTAAGCATCCTCCGTATTCACCAGATCTCGCTCCCAGTGATTTCTACCTATTTCCGAGATTGAAACAATACCTGAGAGGCCAGAAATTTGAAGACGACGAAGCGGTAGTCGCTGCAGTACAAGATTTTTTAAGTACTCAAGATGAGACCTTTTTTAAAAATGGAATTTTAGGTTTAGAAAAAAGATATACTAAGTGTTTTATGCTAAAAGGTGACTATGTCGAAAAATAAATTGACATTTAGTAAAAGTTGTTTATAACATACTCATTCTCACTTTTTATTGAACGCCCCTAGTACGTGTCACTGAGAGTGAGTGGTTGGTCTTTGATCCTTGTCTCTTGTGGCTCCCTCGGAAAAAACATAAGCGAAACACGGGATCGCTTTGAAATTAGGACGAGAATATTTGCTCAGTTTTGTATCGATCCCTAAAGTGCTAGCTTCGGTGTGACTTTGCTGATATTGTACAGGGCTGGTGTTAACGACAGTTCCGCTGTTTCGCGGAATGTTTCCATTTAGCTTCGTAATTGACGAGATTTCATTTTTTTGACACCTGAAAATTACTACAGGAATCGAAAAAGTTTTGCCTCCTAAACACGGAAAAATATTTATTAAGTATAATTTATTTCTCCATATTTAAAAAAATACAAGAAATTAAAAAAGATATCTGAATTTACCAATACTACCACAGAATAGATAATTTTCCTTTGCCTTATTCACCAGAAAAAAGAGCTGTAGTAATTTTAAATTTCATAGCAACCTCAACGAACGCCAGATTTACGTCATTACTTTTTTTTTAGCTAACCGCTCCCTTATCTTTTAAAAAGCTTATTAAAATAAAAACCCGCGCATATTTTAGCGTTAATATTTGGCTAGGACGGTCTAAGTGAATAAAAATAAACAGGCAGTGAATAAACGCGGTGTCCGTTGTGGCCGCACAAACCTCGGCTTATCCGCCAATTTAAATTCGTGTAAAAACCGCCACTCGCCGCGGTAGTCCGAGAGCTGGAAGTCACTTTGGAGCAAGTGTTTTAGGCAGCGTAAAAACTTGGTCATTGTTTTTTTTTGTGATATAAACGCAGCGGAGAAACCATTCTTGAATATTTGTACGACGAATAAGTATGTTTGCACACGAGCAAGGATTTTTAAGTATGCGGTGTGCGATAGAGACATAATCAGAAGTGATACGACATAATTAAGCAATAAAGTGTGATTATAACATACCTAATTTAATATTAAAAAAATATTGTTAGCAGTGTGACATCCTACTGACAAGATTGAGATACAAAGATAAACGTATTTGATGTGCCTCAGATATCAACCCCTTTGGGCTTATAACCTTTTATAACCTGAATTGTCACTGTCCGTCTGTCCAAACTTCTTTTTCTTATGTCATGGAGCGAAAACGTCTATAAACTCTTTACGTTTCTTGCCTGTTGCGATCGGAAAGTTGATAATCCTTTGACCCGCACTGACTTTGTAACTATGTAGTCAGTCGTACGCGACAAGGTTCTATAGTGGCATAGAAATCAAATTGGCTGCGTATTATATATTATATTTTACAATTTGTAATCAAATGAAATGATTATCATTATTCATTATTACTACATTTTAGACGACCAGATGGCCTAGTGGTTAGAGAACCTGACTATGAAGCTTGAGGTCCCGGGTTCGATTCCCGTGTCGGGGCAGATATTTGTATGAAAAATACGAATGTTTGTTCTCGGGTCTTGGGTGTTTAATATGTATTTAAGTATGTATCTATCTACATAAGTATGCTTATCCGTTGCCTAGTACCCATAACACAAGCTTTCCTAGCTTACTTTGGGACTGGGTCAATTGGTGTGAATTGTCCCGTGATATTTTTTTTTTATTTTTTTTTATTTAATTACTTATAGTACGAAACGATTATCAGCTCTTGTACTACTAAATAATGATACTACCCACAGCCGCGCCAAGTCGAACAATGAGACATGACGCCACTGTTAACACAATTAGAAAGTCATTTGTCAGGAATTCGAGTGGAGTTGCAAGTTCAGCTTATTACAGAACAAGGGGATATTAATGAGAAGTGGGGAGGCTACGAGTAATTAACCGAAAACGTGTTTGAGCCTGTTTGGATACAGTTTCAAAAGTAGATGTCGTCACGCCGCGTAGGTACATGATGATTGCAATTTGAGTAGTTGTGATAATCAATCATTAATCATCAATTATTAAGAGGGTTTATACCTGCTGAGCTGGCAACGTTGCATTTTTGTTAGTTTTTCTCGATTATTCCATAAAAATTGAATGAAAATTAAAAATGTTTTGTATACAAATTGTTCTAATATATAAGTTAATGTGTCTACTGCAATAATAATTCATTATAGACTTTTATTTTCTTTAAAAACGAACAAATTATTTCCTAACGGTTTTTAAAGAAAATAAAAGTCTTATCACGAATTATTATTGCAGTAGACACATTAACTTATATATTAGAACAATTTGTATACAAAACATTTTTAATTTTCATTCAATTTTTATGGAATAATCGAGAAAAACTAACAAAAATGCAACGTTGCCAGCTCAGCAGATATAAACCCTCTTAAAAATTATCCAAATGTGCGACACAACAAACAAAAATACAATTACAAAACAAAAGTATTTTTATCAATATTGTTACGATATGAACACGAAGATGACTTAAATTTTCTCTGCGTAGGAATTAATGCGAGAAGGATGGCGTGCTTCAAGTCAGAGAGAAATTCTATTTTCTACGTAATTATTGGAATATGGTAACAATACATTTTAATAAAATGTATGTATAAAAACAAAACAACTAGTTTAATTTGCGTTTCACGTATCAAGTGGGTATTTATTATTCCACGTGTGAATAGATTACTTTAAAAGTAATTTTTACATGGTTAACTATTTGGGATCATCCTATATCCAGCGTGACGTCAAATTGATGTCATCGGCATGAAAATTACGGGCCCTGATAATGTGTAATATGTTAATATAATCTATGGAAAGTGGAAATACGTTGCATAGCCGACCAAGTAAGTGCTTTACCATTCTTAGGACTCCGTACTCAAAGGGTAGCAACGGGACTGTAATGCCGAGTCCATCGGTCCGTCACAATGCTCTATCTCTTTACCGTAATAGACACTTGAAATTTTCACCGATTATGTATTACTGTGTGACCGCTAAACAACAAATACTTAAAATGAAATAATCATAACTACGTATATGTAGGTAAATTAAAAATTTTAAAACCCCCACCCCCAACGCAATTATGTCACTTGTATGTTTGAACATTAAGTAAATGCCCATTACGCGTCTAAGATCCCTTCCGCAGCTAATAAAAGAGCTGATAACTTTGAAACGGCTGTACTGATTTTGATGAACCATTTCTCACTCACTCATTCGATCATTTCAATTGTATGCAATGACGGAGTACTATTAGAAGTAAATGTTGCCGTTAATTTTGTCTTTGCAAAGCTCGTGTGGCTATCCAATCATTAAACTTAATGTATTCATTCCATTATTTACGACAATCAACGCAAATTACTTGCTAATCCATGCGTTAGTTATTCCGAATGAGGTTGTAATGCATTAATATGTTAGTGTAGTGAAACGTTGAAGCTGGGCGGTGATGTTATTGTTAGAGTCGGGTTGGTGTACCTAATGAATCTAATGATTTAGCACGCATCACGGAGACGAAGATTTCGTTTTGATCTCAGGCGTCAGCTTTTCGTATATGGTTTATAGAATCACTTTGTTGTCCGTCCGTCCGTCCGTCTGTCAAGACCTTTTTCTCAGGAACGCGTGGAGGTATCAAGCTGAAATTTATATCAAATACTCAGGTCTACTGTCCCTTGGAGCTGTGAAAAAATCAAACTTCTAAGCCAACGCAATCAAAAAATACAGCCATTTAAGCCGCAAATTTTCGACACTCGCAAGGGAATCAAAAGGGGGTACTTTCCGTGAACTCAGAATCTTGAAATTTGGTACGAAGTAAGGTCTTATAGCACAGATAAAGGAAAAATTGCGAAAAGCATAATTTTTTTGTCTGTCTGTCTATATCAGTTACCAATCTACAATGATCCCACACTGCGCACATTTTGCTTAGGAGCAGGGGTCTGCTAAGACTGGAGGAGAGGAAGTTCCCGTGTCTTACGATGCTGCAGATTTTAACGCAGTGCTATTTTAATGCAAACGAATAGACGCACTTAGGTTTCCCATAATTTAATAAGTCATAATGTATCATTCTTCATAAAGAACGTTCGTCATAAAATGATTTATTTCTGAAACAGTATTTTTATCATATTTTTTTTTAAATGCCATCTTATAGACTGCTGTAGGTTAGGTTAGGTTTGTTTTTTACCAATTCCGAAGAAAAAACCGTTTCAGAAATAAATCACTTTATGACTAACGTTGATTATGAATTATGAAGAATGATATATGATGACTTGTTAAATCATATGAAACCATAGAGACCCAAATGAACGAACTTCAACTTTGATTTTTTTTATATAGTTAGGTACTGACGTCTATACGTTTAGTTCAAGCCAGCCCGCAGTGATTTCCTACCTGACAAATAACATCCCTGAAACGTACCGCAAAGTAAATAACGACAAAGAAATGAAACCTTGGCAAAGTAGCAGAAAAACGTCCAATTCGACGTCGAACGTAAGTCGCCTAACTCCGTACGAGACAGGATATAAAGTGTAACTGAGAAGCCGGGGAATTGTTAGAGTATATAAATGTGGACTCGGACAAATATGGCGCCCAGTAAGCCACCGCAAGCCACTGCGGGGATACACAAGACAACAAAGATCAAAATGATAAACAAATGTGTTGCCACTACAATAAAATAAATTTCAATGAACAAAACAAATAGCGCATCTTTTTACACGCTTTATATTAGCTTCACCTATATGTTTGTTTGTATGTATGTTTGTATGTTTGTTTGTAACCGACTTCTTAGGGCGCGATTTTGACCCACTTCCCGGTTTCCGATTGAGCTGAAATTTTGCATATATGTGTAAATTGGATGACAATGCAATATTATTGTAACATGGAGCTGATCTGATGATGGAGCTGGATGGTGGCCATAGGAACTATGTAATAAAACAACACAATCCCGTCGAATTTGGGCTCGTTTGATTCGTCTTGACAAGCACTTTGATCCCAGATGGTAACCAGGGTCTGATGATGGAGCTGGAAGATGGCCAAAGGCACTCCACAATAAAACGACACAACCCCATCGAGTTTGGGTTCGTTTGATTCATCTAGACGAGCACTTTGATCCCATATGGTAACCAGGGTCTGATGATGGAGCTGGAAGATGGCTAAAGGCACTCCACAATAAAACGACACAACCCCATCGAGTTTGGGCTCGTTTGATTCGTCTTGACGAGCACTTTGATCCCATATGGTAACCAGGGTCTGATGATGGAGCTGGAAGATGGCCAAAGGCACTCCACAATAAAACGACACAACCCCATCGAGTTTGGGCTCGTTTGATTCGTCTTGACGAGCACTTTGATCCCATATGGTAACCAGGGTCTGATGATGGAGCTGGAAGATGGCCAAAGGCACTCCACAATAAAACGAAACAACCCCATCGAGTTTGGGCTCGTTTGATTCGTTTTGACGAGTACTTTGGTCCTAGATGGTAACAAGGGTCAGATGATGGAGCTGGAAGGGGGGTAGGTGGTGGGGTGGGGGGGGGGAATGGGGTATGGGGTAAGGAGGTCGGGGGTTTAGAGGGTTGGGTTTTAGGGTGTGGCTGTTGGGGTTAGGGGATGGGGGGGGGGGGGTTACGGGAAATAGGGTGGGAGTGTTGGGGGGTTCGAGGGTAAGTGATTTTGGGGGGTTGTGGGAAATGGGGAGGGTGTAAGAGGCCTAGATGGTAACAAGGGTTTGATGATGGAACTGTAAGGGGGGGCGGTAGGTGGCGGGGTGGGGGGTGTGGTAGGGGTTGGGGGAGCAGGGTGTTAGAGGGGTTGGGTTTAGGTGGTTCGGGGGTTTGTGAAATGAGGAGGGGGGTAAGGGGGGTTTAGGGGATTGGGGGTAAGGGTGTGGGGTTTGGGGAGGGTTTGGGGAAATGGGGTGGGGGATGTTGGGGGGTTGGGTTTAGGGGGTTTGGGGGTTGTAAGTGAGGGGGGTAAAGTTAGAAAGAAAAAAAATGCAACTAAAAAATAGAAAATAAATAATAGTTTAAAAAAACTAAAAAACACGCTTAAAAAATAAAAAATAAATTTTAATAAATTTAAATTCACTATTCTTATAGTGCAGTAAAAAATCTTAATAAGCAATTATTATATTGTTATATCCAGATCAAAATTTGTAAACAATTCTAAATATTGATAAAATAAATAATAATAGTTTAAAATATTTTACTGTAAAAAAAGCGTGGGGTGCTTTTTAAGATGTTATCAAAATGATAATCCTTGACAATTGACACCATGCACCCCACGCTTTTTTTACAATAAAATATTTTAAACTATTATTATTATTTTATCAATATTTAGAATTGTTTACAAATTTTGATCTGGATATAACAATATAATAATTGCTTATTAAGATTTTTTACTGCACTATAAGAATAGTGAATTGAAATTTATTAAAATTTATTTTTTATTTTTTAAAGCGTGTTTTTTAGTTTTTTTTAACTATTATTTTTTTAATTACAAATATGTGTAGCTTAATAATTATTCCACTGGCAATGTTCAGAATATGCTTCGTTTTTTTAGTATTAGAAAAAAGGTAAGCGATCTTGACGTGTATTTTTATAGAAATACACTTTTGAAAAATTAGTCACAGCTAATGTAACAATTTGAAAGGAAATATGATCATTTACACTGTTTTGGTTTCATAAGTGATAGTTACTATTCTTTTAAAAGCTTTTTTCATTAAAAAGACTCGTCAAGATTGTTTACCTTTTTTCTAATGCTAAAAAAACGAAGTATTAGTTCCGGCGATACTTTGCGGAGGTTATAAACCGTAATTTCAGTCTCTGACGTCGAAAAGGAACAAACGTACGTAAACACACCGGTCATAGGCTCATGTGCGTCACTCTCCCGTAATACAAGCAACATTTTGCACACTATGTCTATTAACCTAGCATACTTTACTAATGGTAAGCTAGGAATTTACCTATCTGCCCTACGTACAGTTAATACGCTCCGAGGCTCTACTTTTGTTGACATAATTTTTTTCGACAAATCTTGTTTGATATAATTATCATATCGCCGAAATTCGTATCGTATAATCTTGTTTGGCCTAATAATTTCATAGATAGATATTTAATAATTGTTTATAGAAAGCAAGGCTATTCAGGTGGTCATAAAAAAACTAACACCAAAGGCTAATGCTATGAACTTAACCGTTCCGAGTAGTTTCCTCTCTAACGCATCTTGCTCGCTCGCTGTTAGCGGTTTTTTATAAGAGTATTATACGAAGTGGTGGTCTAGCGATTTGACCAATGGCCTCTCAAACAGAGGGTCGTGGTTTCAAACCCCAGCTCGCACCTCTGAGTTTTTCGGAATTTATGTGTGAAATTACATTTGAAATTTACCATGAGCTTTACGGTGAAAACATCGTGAGGAAACCTGCATAACCTGCGAAGAAATTCAATGGTGTATGTGAAGTTCCCAGTACGAAGTAAGCTTATGAAAAAATTATATTCGGGGTAAAGAATTTTCGGAGATGCAGAATTATGCGAAAAGACTCTTATGCCAAGTACATTTTATGCGAAGTAATTATTCTGTTAAAAAAGTATGCGATACGTGTTGCTGAGTTTCGGGCAAACAGGATAGATATGTACCTACACCACCGAGTCTGTGGAATATATCACGCATGTTTTTCTTTGTATCTATTGCGGACACCTTAGGAACACAGTATTTAATTGCCAGCGAATTGCCATTTTTATCAGGTTTCGTTACCTACATTTTGGCTTGATTAGATTGAAACGTTTTAATTCCTAAGCTAGCCGTAGCTTGACTGACCTATGGTCTTTCAAGCGAGGCTCGTTGGTTCAAACCATGCTTCGTACATTTCGGGGATTTCATGCGCGTTTATAATATTAGTAAGATTTGCGTACCTGGCAGTAAATGCGTCAGGTTGGACCTAAATTCTGACACCTTACGGTAGTGCCTGTGTTGCCGTTGCCGCATTAGGGTAACGCACCACTCGCGTGACTTCGCAACCTTGACCTGGCGCCACACCTGAGTTCCGCGCCCGCCACTCTATTAGCCTAGCTTGCTGGTAGACAGTTTAATGCGTGAAATTTTGATTCCATTTTAAGGCCCTACCGAGCTGTTAGCGCATTTATTGCATTCATTTAATCTATAGTTTCCCAAACTTTTTTTTCTCATAGACCAGTTTCAAAATTTAGCTGGTTCCGGTGGACCCCTTGCAGCTACATTTGTACCATATTCCCAAAACTCGACAAAAATGTGAAGATTGGATCTAAATCTAAATCCCGTCGAGTCTCCCATGGAGCCCCGGGGGTCCACGTGGACCACTTTGGGAATTACCGATTAATCCCTTGCTGTATCATTACTAGCAAAGCTTTAGTTCTGAAATTCATGTGTAAGATATTTGAGGATTCACTCTAGTGACTAGTGTTTTTCGAAACACGATTACTTGTAGTTTGCTCTATAGAAAAAAATCCAAAGTCGTCTCTAAAAAGTACGGCGTAAACACAGCAGCAGCAGATGTTTTCTATTGCCTAGTGTTGCTATGTTTTTAAAATATGTATTTGTTTTAGTAATACGATGAAAATACCTAAATACACGCGCGGTCTAACCATCCTATCTTGAGTCGTCGTGCTTCCCCCTTGTTCGTGCAGTTAGTTGCGTAAGTTCTCCTTCGGCCATCGGACGGGGAACTCGTGTCGCTCGCGCTTACGCACGGCTTTGATTCTAGCCGCTCTCACGCACACATACACGAGTGCATAGAATACCTAAAATCGATTAGCGCCAGAAGCTCGGTGCGGCCTGAAGTAAAAAGTAAGACCTAAAAGACCAGAGGCCGTTTGTCTAACGCGCGGGCGCTTGCCATACCTTTCACCATCTCTTTCTATCACCGTCTCATACCGTTTGACGGAAAGAAATAGTGAATGCGAAAGCGAGTGTCATGTCAGCGCGATAGACAATAAGCGTACAACAGGCTTATTTTCTAACTGTCAAACGGTATAAGATGGTGACAGAAAGAGACGGTGAAAGCGAAGACAAGCGCCTGAGCGAGCTATGGAGAGTGCTATTCTCGGGTTTCCGAGCGCGATAGAATCCGTAATACGGAAATTCACCGAAGTACTAAAGTATATATAGCTCGAAGAATATGCAAGTTGACGTGGCAATGGGCGGGCCACATCGCTAGAAGAACAGATAACCGTTTTATGTCCAATCATACTTAAATACATACAAGCCAATGTCCGCGACTCCATCTACGAAGAATAGGGGTATAAAAATAGCCTACAACTTATTCTCAGTCAAACCTACCATATACCTATAGACAAAAAAAATCATAAAAATCAATCAAGCTGTTTTGGAGGAGTTCGATAACAAACAAACACTGTGACACGAGATTTATTTATATTAGAAGAAGAAGATTAAACACCCAAGACTGAAGAACAAACTTTCATATTTTCATACAAACATATCTGCCCCGACCAGAGGGAGAACCCGTAGCCGAAATCCTCGTAACCAAGTTCTTTAACCACTCAGCTATCCGGTCATTCATTGTTTTTCTATTGTCTTTTTTTTTTGGTCAAAAGTTGAAAATAATTTTCCAGGCACAAAATACAAGTAACACTGGAAAGTCTTTAATTTTAACACTGTTCGTTGGAATGAAGTAGCTTATGCAAACATGTCTCCTCACACCGCTACTATATATTGTCTTGTGTTTTACATCTCAGATGCGTCTATTAATGTATCAACTTGTGACTTGTATTCATGTCTTAAATTAGACAAAGCTAAGCAAAGAGACAACACACAGATAACGAACTTGGTTGAGGGCTTGCGTCATTAATGAAACTAGTATGTACAAGTCTATTAATGGAAATTGAAAACTCTGATGAAACAAAAGAAGGCTGAAAGCGTTAGAAGCTTTTAAGAGGGTACGATGGCTGAGAGACTTTTGAGAAATAGGTATTTTAATGAAATGTCGCTGTCTCGCCCGAACCCCTTCGTGTCAGTACAGCGAGAGCGGGACAACTGCAGCTCAGACCGTTAATAGGCGCGTAAAATTGATCAAAATAGCATTTCGTAATCCCCTGTTTTCTTCTCGAAAACTGGACCAATAAAATATTTTTTTTCAAAAATAATTAGAAGACAGATTTAGCTATGCCCCTATGTTTTCTTTTTTTTGTTTATATGAGGGATTCTTTTCTGATGAGTGTCTGAAAATGACGTTGAAATTGGGCAATTTTTTCAGTTTTTGAAAGCTCATATTTCTTATGTTAATTGAAATATGGAAAAAACGAAACATAGGGGCATAGCTGTGGTAGATACAGATTACACAGTAAAAAAAAATTGGCTTTAAAACCATTATCCAGGGAGGAAACTGGGGATTACGTTTGTATGGAGAAATGGTGCGCATCGTATCCTCTTAACGCCAACCTGGAAGTGGTTTTCTACCAGAAATGTGCTTTGCTACGTTGCTATATAACGCATCCAGTATTTCCACCATTATTCATTGGTCCACATATCATACCTACATACATAGCTCTGGTAGATACGGGCGCGATTAAACTAAGTACTGTGGCTGAATTCACGAACAGCCCAACACGGTTTGCGAGCGGTAATTCAATCGTTTGGGAGAGGATAGGAATGGGTTGAGCTTGGGATGAGCCTTATTTTCCTGTTAATTCGCTTTGTAAATAAATAAACAAATAAATAAGGCTCATCCCAATCTCAGCCCAAACCTCTCGCAAACCAGTGATTTTTGGCGTTCCTGAATAGCTTCATCTCTATCCTCTTGCAACCGATTGAATTACCGCTCGCAAACCGTGTTGGGCCGTTCCTGAATTTAGCCCCAGGAGAGTAAAGCTACGGTACAATACGAACTTCGACTTTCGTACTAGCCCCCCTGTATTCTACGATTCTTTCAACTTCGTCCTTGGACTTTCGTACATTATAAATACAGGCTTTGTATCGCAAACATGCAAGTCACATGTAATATTTAAAGTACGTATCGACGGAGCGACCGCATTTTTCCAGTCCACGAGCCTTTAATAATTAATACTTGAATGAAATATATAACAGTTCGCGCCTCGCTGCTGTGGCTCATGAATTTTGACAGTGTCTACGAATATCCGCGAGCAGCGGTGCGTCGAGCGTTTTTTTCTGTTCAATGCGTGTGTTGCTAAGTAACCACTTTCAGCCGCGCAATGAACTGGGAATACGCTCGTCGCGTCGCTACCCGCTGGCATCCAGTTCGCGGTAGGCGGTGCGGTGAGCGATTTCTTTGTTCATTGCGCGAGCTGCCAGGTATCCGCTGTGCGGCGAGCCTCACGGCCGCGCAATGAAAAAGGAATATAATACAAGTTATCTGCGGGTAATTAGGCCTAAACAAAAAACTGTAATAAAAGAAAATTAACCTCAACTGTTAATGTTATTGTCTAAGGGTATTTTCTATGCAATACTCGTATGTATAAACAAAAAGTGGTATTTTTTGCTGAATCGCCAGATTCAAGTGCAGAGCACATCGCTCGTAGAACTGATGGCCGATGGGGCCAAAAGGTTCTCGAGTGGCGTCCGGAAGACGCAGTATAGGTATAGGCCTCCATTAAGATAGAGTGACGACCTGGTAGGCTGCGGGTCGCGCAGGACCGATCTGTTTGGCGAGCCTTGGAGGAGGCCTATGTCCAGCAGTGGTCTTCTTTCGGCTGAAATAATGATGATGATGACACTTCAAACTACCCACCATAAATATTCAAACATTTTGCAATATTCACAACCACGGAAAATTACGTGCTCCGAAAGTTGAAGCGACGAAACCGCTGCGTCAACACGAGACAGAGTGGCTCGAACAGCGCAATAGTTGCCGAACTCGTGTCTCGAACAGTCGCGATACTTTGTGACGTCACTGCGTTGGGCTTCGATATGATGTTTGATTTGATTTTTAATTTGGAAGCCTTTGGAACAGAAAAGGAATCTAGAAAAGTTCTTTACCGTTTGCCAGAATTCCATATTGCTACGAATATATGCATATGCGTTTTCCATAATTTTCATCTAATATATAAAAATCTCGTGTCACGGTGTTTGTTATCAAACTCTTCCGAAACCTCCTCCTCCCCAGAATTTGTTGTTAAACTTATCTAACCGAACCTACAAGATGACACTAAAAAAATCCTGAAAACAGCACGCTTCTACAATATTTAATTATAGGAAACGAAGTAGGTAGTACCAGCAAAGAATCATGCATTAAAATGTTTAAAATCGGCTACGTAAAGTTTCTTGATATGTACTTTACATGCATATTCACAGCTGTATTGTATCCCATAGGCAAAAAATTCCACTGAGCTGGTCTCGCATCAAATCTCCCAAATACCATCTCGATCACGTAACATATTTCGAATAAACAATCATCATTCCATCCAGCCCACATACGCTCCATTACACCGCATATCTGATGTGGGCTACAAAGTCTGAACTAATAACTTATCAACTACTTTCCCTACAAATATAGTGCACACCAATCGTCGTTTATCTATCACCGCTCAAGTCGATAGTAGCGATTTCATTAAATAAAGTTACTCATTGCGCGCCGATCTACCAATCACATTCTTGATATTTGGACCAATAACAAACTTAATTTAAGCACCCATTTACAATATGAGCAAAATATTTTTTAGATTATAAAAATCATGGTTTTCTTCGCTCTTCTGAAAATTGATCAAATTGACTTGATAAGCGACGCAATGTGTTTACAGACTGCTTTTGAACAACAGGATTGAAAAACGAACCTTCTTGGCTTTTGAAGTCGGTTACGCTAGTAGTATTACAATTACGTCTGGCCTAGGAGACTTAAATACTGAAGGTCGAGCGAGTGCCGACCACGGCAATCGATAGGCCGTGGAACCGTAACAGAGGAAAATTACGACTGAAATGCTAACTGGTCAATTCATTTTTGATGTAGAGTCATAGTGTTCTTTTTAAGACTTCGATACTCCAGCGGCGCCCGTATCCTATAAGCGTCTTCCGTCTATCTGTCACAGGGTTGTAACTTTTCAACTGTATGCAAACGGCAGACTCATGAAATTTTCAGAAAGTTAAGGCCGCTGTAACATATAGGAATACGATAACCTGATACTGGACAGTGAGGTTAAGTTATACCAACTCTGGAAAAAGTAAGAACAAAAATCAGTTAGTAGACACTGAAGGGCACAACCCTCCTCTCAGAATGAGAGGGCTTGGGCCGTATCCATACCACAGAATAAGTAATAGTACTAACGTACAGAAGGATCACTCTCGAACAAAAGTCAACTTTAGGTATAAAAACTTGTCTATTCTTACTGCTTGCATGCGAAATTGAAACTTATCGTGTGATCCGAGCGTTCATATTCCGTTGGGCACCGCTGATCCGAAACCAAGGGCACAGGGTTCCGACTCGCCGATGTTTGGTAGGTATAAAAATCAAGAAAGATAACAGTGTGTATTAATTCAGTAAACCACCTTTAGTAAGTAAGTAAGTTATTTATAATATCGTTTAGAAGTCATTGCTTGTTGCAAAAATGTCAAAAAAAAAGATTCTTAATTACGTGCGACGCGGCTAGCGTGCGAACTGAAGGCCAATTGACAACCTACTGCCATACTCCGCCCGGGCGGAGCGCCGGCCGAACATACCTAAACTGCGGAGTGAACCCCCCCTGTCCATACTATTATTATAAATGTAAAAGTGTGTTTGTTTCTTTGTCTTTCTTTCATGGTGATATTGAGCGACGGATTGCCGTGATTTTTTGTATGGGCATAGTTTAAGGGGAGAGTGACATAGGCTACTTTTTACCACGGGAAAATATCTCATTCCCACGAGAAAACACGTTTTAATCTAGTTCAGCCCTATAAAACTGGTGAATCACATCGGCAACACGTTTGTAGCGATTGATGCGAGGCATATTGTTCCAACAGACAACTCCAGTATCGGGGCAGTTCCGTGGACTCCAACTTGAGCAATCGCCGTCGTCGTTAAATTTGGTTTAATTACGGGCACCCGAGCCTGCGGTTCAAAGGTTTTGGAGGCTTTGCTACAATCACATTAGGACGTACGTGTGGTGTAAGACAGGAGCTTAATGATCTGAAATGTATGAAAACAAACAGTAAAAACGTTACAGTTAAACGTTGCTAAATTTCAAATGTAATTTCGCACTTAAAAATCCGAAAAACTCAGAGGTGCGAGCCGGGATTTTAAACCCACGACCCTCTGCTTGAGAGGCCATAGGTCAAACCGCTAGGCCACCACGGCTTCAGCAATTAATCGTGATAAAGTCGCGAAAAATATTAGTTATAAATGTTCAAATTAACCCAACCAGTTGCTAAAATATTCTTAATCAATTTTGAAACAACTTGTACAGATTAAGAGACTTATCACACTGTAGAACGTACATAATATTAAAAGTGAGGCGAGCGCGTAATGTTTTCGTTGCGAGCGCGCAGCGGGCTCGTCGCGCCTATGGGGCTGGTACTGGTACGCCATGATGTACAAAAACTGAAATGGGTAAAGTAGATGTTAGGGCCCACGCCCACGGCGACTTTTTAAACGCGCGACAGCATCGCTACTAACGCGCGTTAGTCGCATTTGTAACGCGCTACAGAAGCGATGCCAACTCGCTACTAACGCGCTACAGCATCGCGACTGTATCTATGCAAACGCGCGACCGTGTCGGACGACATCGAGGAGGGTACGGAGGGAGGGTGGCGCGTTAGTAGAGAACCGCGCGTTTGCATCGCGACAGAAGCGCGACGGTATCGCGTTTGCATCGCGTCAGAAGCGCGACGGTATCGCGTTTGCATCGCGACTGAATCGTGTTATGTGGGCGAGGGTACACAGCTAGCGACCGCATCGCGACTGTATCGATGCGAACGCGCGACAGCATCGCTACTGCATCGCTACAAAAAGTCGCCGTGGGCGAGGGCCCTTAGGTGACTTAGTGTAAAGGCTGGTTTACACAGTGCGAGCTGCTGCCTGGCCAGTAGACAGCTACTCGGTTCGGTTTGTCTACTCGTTTGCCCAGTCCGAGTCGAGTCGCCGAGGCGAATCTGTCCGGCTGGCTCTAGCGAGCTACTGCCGAACGCGTCCAAACGATGCGAGCGCTGTCATGTGCGAGTTGCTGCCGGGCGAGCAGGCGAGTGAAAACAAAAAATGTTGAAGTAACTCGGATGCGAGCTACTGACCAACTCGCACGTACGAGTTACTCGTAAGTTGCGTCCAAACAGTGCGAGTTACTGCAGTGCAGCTTCTCGGAAAGCTGTCTCGTACGCTAGCTCGCACTGTGTAAACCAGCCATAAGGCTCTAATATCGCTGGTCGTCACTGCCTTGTGCTATATATAACCCTGGCTAGACTCCGATGATTAAGTCACAGGTAACGATGGGCTTAACGAACGCCCCCCATTCAATTATTGGGGATCAAAGGCTCCCAAACACTAATGTTTTGGGATAACTTACTCATATAATATACGACTGATTATGTTCCAATATGTTGCCAGTTTAATTGTGTCGGTGAAATCACTATCTTCTTGTCATTGTTTGATTGTTTGCGAAATTGATAGGTTTAATAGATACAAATAGAGATAAGAAACTAGATCGATTGTTCGCCCCGAAAACGCTCCGTGGCTAATGAACTCGTTAAAGTCTTTTCCGAGATCATCATCGTCATCAGACGTCCACCGCTGAAAAATAGGCCTCCCCCAAGGCTGGCTAAACAGATTGATCCTGCGCCATCCGCATCTAACGCGTTCCCATCCCACAACCTTAACCAGGTCGCCGCTGCGTCTTGTTGGAGGCCTACCCGCACTGCGTCTTTCGGTCCGTGGACGCGTCTCGAGAAATTTTCGGCCAGTACCTCTACCATGAGTTTACACTAGTTTACGTGACCGTACTCGCTAGCGACGGCGTAAATTATTTGTATGGAGAATTGTACAGCGCCTCTAGCGGTCACTTATGAAAGTACAATTCTCCATACAAATCATTTACGCCGTCGCTAGCGAGTACGGTCACTGTGAACTAGTGTAAACTCATGGTAGAGGTACTGACTTGAGTCTGGCGATTGTTCGAGCTATGTATGTTTTTCCGAGATACCCGATTTTTTTTTACGTAAAACTGACCTGTGCTTGACTTACTACTGATTTCGTTTCGTTTCGTTTCGTTTCGTAAACCACTGTCTTTTAACTGTAGGTACTTAATTGTTTTTCTTTTGTTAGGTAGGCCTGCTCGCTGTTTACTTTTACCACTACCACTTTATGTCGTAAAAAAACGAATCATCTCGGGTAGAAAAACCATCTCAAGTATTTTTATTTCCATTTCATTGATGAAACTAGCGGTCCCTATCTATTTATGTGTATTATTTTAAAAGGAACACAACAATCAGATTTTTTCTCATTTAATGCTCCATTATTTACTTAAAAAAATACGTGTTAATACTATAATTAACAAAACAAAACTATTCCGCTAAGTCAATCTTTATAAAAACCTACTCCTTTCATCCCCGTCAAAGGGAAACCTCGAACTCTTCACACTATTAATAAAATGGGTCCACGCACAAAACAAACCTCATTAGGCGCCCTCAATGTATCTCCCCACAAAATAATTCGGATTCCTTTTATGATTAATTAAGAGCCATTAAAAGACGTCCCGGGATTGCGGTCATCCCGGGATTCCCAGCTACTGGGGTGACGGGATACGCTGGACAATTATGTGTTTTGTTTACATTGTTCTCGGGGCGTGATTTGTGGATGTGAGGTAAGGGTTATACTTTTGGAGTGACATGTTCAGATTTTCGCTTTGTGGTGGGCGAAATGTGAATACTTAACACATATAGACCTTGAATGAATCCAAAAATTATTTAGTTCAGTGGTTGAGCAAGTCAAAATGAAAACCATTGAAGAATTTTCACTCAAATTTTTGACTGAAAATGGTCGATGACCCCATCTGTCACCTCTCTTACTATGACATAAGATTGGAGGTGCCATGTATTGGATCAGTGTCGATCACAGGGACGTTTTACCTTACATGCTTTCGGTTTGTATTTGTACTCGTAGCTAAGAACTAACACTTTCCGCTGGCGTTTGTATTGTCACATTGCGTATGTTTTTGTTTTTAATTTTGAAATAGGCCCCATTGAAATACAGCGTTGCGGCTTGTCGCAACATTATGCTGAGTGGGACACCATTTATAGTATTTAATGTTTTTATTTGTAGTTTTTCCTTCTAAATGGATTTTTTCCCAGTGTATCAAATGTGTGTAAATATCTCCGGATGAAATTTAAAACATTTCTATAGTAAAAATATGCGATTTGTCTAACAATGTGTTTATTTTTGTTTCAGGTATTTGATAAATATCTACTCGAGAGAAATGGATAAAAACGAATATGGAGACTTGTGAAGTACTTAACTATAATTTAACTATTTTCTGACATTTATCATGACATTTATCATACCTACAGGCTTTTTTAAAGTCTAGTGGAAGCTTGATGCTGCTAATACCTATTATAAATGCGAGAGTTTGCGAGTTTGTGCATGCGTGGGCGCGTGCGTGCGTGCGTGCGTGGATGTGTGCGTGCGTGCGCGTGTGGATGTGTGCGTGCGTGCGTGCGTGAGTGTGTGGGTGTTTGTGTATGAAATTTGGTATGTGGATAGCTGGAGGTCTGAAATATCGAGATCTGATATCGAGATGTAGGCATGTAAAATCCTGAACGCCAAGGCTAGAGCCATGAAATTTGGCACTGGCAATTGAGTAAAATCCCAGAATTTCAATTTTGCTGACATAAACATTTACGCGTTGACATATTTACGCGTAGACATATTTACGCGCTGACATATTTACGCGTGCGAAGTCGCAAGTTAACGCTAGTAGGTATGTAGAGTAAAGAGTATAAATAAAGATTTAGAGAAAATCGCATTTTTAGAGGGGAAAAAACAATTAGCAAGATTTCTTTACATTGTTAGTTAGTAACACAGTGAAACTAAAAAAGGATTAAAACTAGCAATACTTTGGTTACAATAGTTAGCAAAAGACACAAGAACCTCTTTTGCAGGGAGTTTGAACTGAAGCTGAACTGAAATCAAAGCAGTTAGGAAAATAAAGGTGAAGTAAACGTTTTTCTTTCCTATCTCAAGAGTTCCTTGCAATTTGTTGAGAGTAGAAATCTCCTCCAGGCTATTCGAGTAGCTTGAAATAGGTCGAGCGGCGAGCAATGCTAACCGAGACCGAGCCGTTGTTCGCAAACAAACAAAGCCTGTATAACACAGCTTTATTTGCAACAAGGAACTGTCGAGTCAATGCTTTATTCCTTCCATAATACAACCAATATTGTAAATGGTTCTCTGTCTTTTCGCAACTGATATTTTTCCCAAGTGATTCATTTCCCAACTTTACACTACTCTAAAATACGGGGTTTGTGTCCACTTGCTGTGTGTGAAATTCCGGCGCCTTCATAGATTCTCAATGTGGATCGGCATTATTTCCAAACATCCCTGTTTACTAGTTGAATAGTATAGTTGCTGCCGTCAGCGACGTAATCTATGTTAATAGGTACTTGTAATAGTTAACATTGAGTTGGTTAGTTGTATTAATAAACCAACCTGGTTATCGGGTAACTGCGTTGCGGCGAACTTCGGAACACTCGGCCGGCTAATTGCTGTATTATTCTTTTGGAACTTTGTTTAAGGATATATGGCAATGTTATTTCGTAATAGGAAGTTCGAAACTATTATATTTAAGAGTTGTTTCGTTCGACGACAGAGTTTGAGAAAATTGTTATAGTTTGGTACCCAATGAGGTGTTTTTCACGTCTTTTGGTTCAATGATATTGTAAATAAAGAAATAGAATAGGTGAAAACGTAGTCGACAAAACAAACAGTATAGAAATTAAGAAGATGCGTGGCTCGTTCTGGAGTAACAAAATGTACTTACATTGTATGGTAAAAACACTTAAATTACATTCAGAGCGTTCAGTCCTGTTTTATCTCCATGAAAGAATAAAAAAATTATGAAGAGTTAATCTTTATCGGTTTGGTCGGTAATAGTTTTTGGAAATTAAAACAAAAACGTATGCAATTTCCCAGAAACGACTTTTTCATTTAGCCCTCTGTAAGATGGTATTTTAAGCTTCTCTGTGTTTCTAGTATCTTCTCTTTAGACAGTACTCTATAGTATTTCCGAGTTGTTCTATATTCCTAAATTCATCCAGCTTTTACAGTTGCCATTTCTTTTTAGAAACTGAAATGTAATGCATCCATCCGTCACAGCTCCGCTTCTGAAATATCCGCATCGGTGCTTCGCGCTGAAAAATGAACCAAACTGTGTTGCAGTCCGCTAGTACAAAAAAACAGCCAAGTACGCGCCGGACCACAGGCAGAGTAGGTTCCGTATATGCGGCAAATATTTAATAAATAATAATAAATAAATAAATCATGGGACTATTGACACCAATTGACCTAGTCCTAAACTAAGCAAAGCTTATATATATAGATAAATACGTACTTAAATACATATTACACATCCAAGACTCGAGCACAAACATTCTTATTTTCACACAAACATCTGCCCCAGGCCCCAACTGGGAATCGAACCCGGGACCTCAAGCTTGTGATGAGTGAGGTTCTCTAACAACTAGGCAATCCGATAGTCTAATCGTCTAAATTTAATACTATCTGTTGCCCATGTCTGCGAAAAATTCGTTTATCACAATCCCGCGGGAATTGTGCAATTTTCCGGGATAAAAAGTATCCTTTAGGTTAATCCAGTTTATAAACTATCTGTTTGTCAAATTTAATCAGAATTCGTCAAACCGTTTTAGCGTGAAAGAGTAATAAACATCCATACAAACTTTCGCGTGTATAATATTCTCGATCAACAATACAATTGAAGTATTGTTGATCGAAGTTCGTAGGTATATATGTTTGCTTCTACCAAAAAACTCTCAGTTTTATTTGCAACATGGAGTGCGTTAAATTTTATTCTCTCGACTATTTTTTCAACGTTTTTGTTTTGTTGCGTGTAGCGTGTAAAGTTACAAAAAATGGCGAAATGTTGTTCCCAGTCCTTTTGAAGTGGAGTTAAAAAGCAATTTAAATTCATTTATGTCGCCCGTCACCCCACAGCTGTTGCATTAAATGTTAAAAATGGCGACATGTATGGAAATTAAAATAGCAACAGAATCCGGTTAAAGCTAAGTGGAGTTACATTTTCGTGAGACAACCCGGAGTCACAGATGTGTGAGTTAAGGGCCTACCGAGTTTTTGGCGCTAATCGATTTTAGGTATTCTATGCACTCGTGTATGTGTGCGTGAGAGCAGCTAGAATCAAAGCCATGTGTAAGCGCGAGCGACACGAGATCCCCGTCTGATGGCCGAAGGAGAACTAACGCAAGTGACTATCGGACAAGGGGGAAGCACGATGGTTCAAGATAGGTTGGTTACACTGCGCGTGTATTTAGGTATTTTCAATGTATTACTAAAACAAATACATATTTTAAAAATGTAGCAACACTACGCCCTAGATAACACCTTGTTTTATTTGCATTCAAAAAGTCATGACCTGCCTTGCAGTATTTACGCCGTACTACGAATTTATTTTATTTTTTAGAGACGACTTTGGATTTTTTTCTATCTAGCGAACTACAAGTAATCTTGTTTCGATAAACACTGGTAATTAGAGTGAATCCTCAAATATCTAACACATGAATTTCAGGACTAAAGCTTTGCTTTGCTAGTAATGATATAGCACGAGATTAAATGAATGCAATAAATGCGCCAAAAGCTCGGTCGGGCCTTAAGTCCGGTTTAGACAAGAAAAATCATGCAAGTTATTAAGTCATCGAGCGCCGTAATATAATGCAACTTGCACGATTTCTTGCAGGTCTAAACTTGGCTTTTGACTTATGGCACAGCGCGCATCGAGTCTGCAACTAGCTCTAGTGGTCTAGTAGACTGCCTCAAAAGTCGCTGAACACTTTACTACTTTTAACTATTACTATACACGGGACTTATAATGCTTATTATCATCATCATCATCATTTTGCTTCTTAGTATGTAGTAAAAATTTTGCATGCCAGATGCTGGTGAAATATGTGAATTCTATACTATGTTCCATCTTCTGTACTATATTTTAAGCGAAATAAAATGTTTTGTATCTGTATCAATATATTTACCTCGACATTTCGACCACATTGCAGTGGCCGTGGTTGGTACACGTGTATAGTAATAATTATGAGTGAAGATCACTAAAATTTTAAACTTAAGTACTTTGTCGCAATAACCAGTTATACCTACTGTGAAGTTTGAAATATGTGTGTCACGTTAGTGAAAGTGATAAAGTACTGTAGCGTTCAGTTAGTTTTGTGCGACGTGCCTACATATAGGTATCACTTTACCGCAAGTCTTTTCTCACCAGACACGTGTAAATAGCATTCAGCATCTAAATTACAGAGCCAACGTGTTTGTTATCTCTCCGTGTCGCCTCCCAGGGCGATTTACCCTATTCCGGGGAGATTTACCATTCCCGGGGAGGATTACTTTTATATCACATGACTCCTGTTTGCCCTGGATTAATGGCGGCTGCTCCGGGCCGCGATATTGGAGGCTTTGCTTTTTGAGGGTAGTTGTGGTTTTGGCGCGTTAGTGTTCCATTGTTGACGGTACTCTGAATCAGGAGCGGGATGCAGAGTGTTTGCGGAAGGAATGATGTTTAGTTTGTGTTTATGCGACAGGTTCGAAAGTAGGTTGAGACTAGAGGCGCGCCGCGTTTCTTTGATGAAAATTGTTGCGACTTCCGATCTTATGGGGAGAAGAATTTGCGAGCTAAACTGAAATTAGGAAAGTTTAGTAAGTATTTTTTGTGTAAAACTTCGACGGTTTTACTGTTGTACACATGTATGGTACTCCGTTGTCCGCGACTTCGTTTGCGAAGAATTCATTTATCGTTATTCCGCTGTAACTATGCAATTTTCCGGTACAAAAGCTATCCTATGTCCTTCCTAGGGTCTCAAACTATCTCCATACTAAATTTCATCTAAATCGGTTCAGCAATTAAAGCGTGAACTGGTAACAGACAGACAAACTTTCGCATTTATAATATTAGTACCTATGGATTTATTATTATTTATTTAAAAATGTGGCTTCTGTCTTATTTTAGGTAGAACAATTTCGCCAGTGTCAAAGTAAGCTCTCTTGGGAGCGACGTTGTACGGTGATTGTAGTTTCTGCAACTTGATAGTAAAATAACACCATGTTTTTATGCAAATAAATGATTATGATTATGATTATGAAAATTCCAGAAACCACGTGGAGACAACTTGCGCATTAAAAAATGTCAGACACGAGAGCAATATAGAATTTTGTGATCACTGTTAATTAAAGTTAATCGCGGCATAATTTATTATACTTCAACTAGCCAAAGAAACAGTAATACCAAAATTAGATACTGTCTACATCCGCCATGTTCGAATGCTATAAATCGAATATACCTATGGATTAAAATGTCAAATGATATTAGAGATCAAAAATGTAAACACAAACAACTGTCAATGTCAAAGTGACGTCCCAGGGGCACAGAATAACTAATAGTACTATACTAACGTACCCCTCACTCTGAGAGGAGGCCTGTGCCCTGCAGTGGGACTTAAGTACAGAAGGATCACTTCAGGTATAAATAATAGTTAAAAAAAACTAAAAAACACGCTTTAAAAAATAAAAAATAAATTTTAATAAATTTCAATTCACTATTCTTATAGTGCAGTAAAAAATCTTAATAAGCAATTATTATATTGTTATATCCAGATCAAAATTTGTAAACAATTCTAAATATTGATAAAATAAATAATAATAGTTTAAAATATTTTATTGTAAAAAAAGCGTGGGGTGCATGGTGTCAATTGTCAAGGATTATCATTTTGATAACATCTTAAAAAGCACCCCACGCTTTTTTTACAATAAAATATTTTAAACTAGTATTATTTATTTTATCAATATTTAGAATTGTTTACAAATTTTGATCTGGATATAACAATATAATAATTGCTTATTAAGATTTTTTACTGCACTATAAGAATAGTGAATTGAAATTTATTAAAATTTATTTTTTATTTTTTAAAGCGTGTTTTTTAGTTTTTTAAACTATTATTTATTTTCAATTTTTTAGTTGCATTTTTTTTCTTTCTACGCCCCTCACCTACAACCCCCCCAACCCCCCAACAACCCCCACCCCATTTCCCCAAACCCCCCCCCCAAACCCCAAACCCCAACCCCCACACCCTTACCCCCAATCCCCTGAACCCCCCTTACCCCCCTCCTCATTTTACAAACCGCCCAACCACTTAAACCCAACCCCCCTAACACCGGGCCCCCCAACCCCTCCAACCCCCACCACCCCCTCTCCCCCCGCCCCGCCAACTGCCCCCCCCAACCCCTTCCAGCTCCATCATGAAACCCTTGTTACCATCTAGGCCTCTTACCCCCTCCCCATTTCCCACAACCCCCCATATCCACTTACCCCTGAACACCCCCACCCTATTTCCCGTAAACCCCCCCCCCATCCCCTAACCCTAACCGCCACACCCTTACCCCCAACCCTCTAAACCCCGGACCCCCTTACCCCATACCCCATCCCCCCCCCCCCACTCCGCCACCTACCCCCCTTCCAGCGCTATCATCAGACCCTTGTTACCATCTAGGACCAAAGTACTCGTCAAAACGAATCAAACGAGCCCAAACTCGATGGGGTTGTTTCGTTTTATTGTGGAGTGCCTTTGGCCATCTTCCAGCTCCATCATCAGACCCTGGTTACCATATGGGATCAAAGTGCTCGTCAAGACGAATCAAACGAGCCCAAACTCGATGGGGTTGTGTCGTTTTATTGTGGAGTGCCTTTGGCCATCTTCCAGCTCCATCATCAGACCCTGGTTACCATCTGGGATCAAAGTGCTCGTCAAGACGAATCAAACGAGCCCAAACTCGACGGGATTGTGTCGTTTTATTACATAGTTCCTATGGCCACCATCCAGCTCCATCATCAGATCAGCTCCATGTTACAATAATATTGCATTGTCATCCAATTTACACATATGTGCAAAATTTCAGCTCAATCGGAAAGCGGGAAGTGGGTCAAAATCGCGCCCTAAGGAGTCGGTTACAAACATACAAACATACATACAAACATACAGGTGAAGCTAATATAAAGCGTGTAATAAAAATTTGACTACTCTTACGACCGTTAACTGCTTGCACGCGAAATTGAAACTTATAGTGTGATACGAGCGTTTATATTCCATTGGGCACCGCTGAACCGAAACCAAGAGCACAGGGTTCCCACTCGCCGATATTTAGGTAGCCATACAGGGTTATTTTTAATTCACTGACATCCTCTTAACCCTGAATTCCTATCACTCAAACAAATGTTTTTTTCACCTCAGCACCTCAAACAGGCAGGTTTTGCTACTAAAAAACAGTGAGCAAAATCCGATTTTGCTCACTGCGTGAGACAAAGTAGCTTTTTAATTATTTTTTTTTAAAGTCAAAGACAATGATGGGTCTGCTTACTGAATTCGAAAGATTTGAACTTCAGTTTGATCTGTCACTTTCATTTCTATACGAAAAGAGCGAGAGATAAGATCAAATCGATTTGAATTTCGATTTCAAATTCTATCCTAGTAGACCTAAAAATAAACGAACGATTGAACGTTCGGATACTCATAATAAGTTCTTAACCTTAAAATTGTAATTCGTCTGTTAAGGTTTTAAATTAAATTATTGTAGGTACTTTTTTAATAATCGGATTATATTTTTATATAATCAAATTAATAGTAAAAATGTTGTTGAAAACAAAGTTAAAACATGTATCTATATAATTATTAATAATTTTAACAATCTTGAACATCGTGATAAATACAGCGGATGCAGCATCGGAACGCAGCGGGTGTAGTATCGGAACGCATCTTTAAAAAAATAGCGGGATTCTAATTTTAATTATTTTCTTCTGTTTCTCTAGCTACAGAGTTCGATATCTATGAGTTTGGTACACGATCAGAGGCAATTTGGAAATTATTAGAATAGTAATAAGTACTTATTTAATACATTTTTGAATATGATATGAGTGAATTGAGTGAGTCCAGTGACGAATTCAACAATTGACCACCAGACGAATTAATGGAGTAATACATAATGCAGAGTAAGTTTCTTACTTGAAAAGTCTCGCGAAAAATATTTAAAAGCTTATGATATTTTTAAACAATGCAAACACTTTTTCGGAGACTGTATCTATTGTTATATATATAATATGAAGTATTTACTCAATGTTGAAAACCACAACAAAGACAAAAAGACGACGTTCATATACCTTTAATAATTTATTATGTTCTCGCTGCTGAGGTGAATAATTGTATGTGTCACACGAGACCAAAGTTTTTTTGCATCTCGTGTATTTGAATCACTCGCGCACTCAGGATTCTAACTTAGAATCACTCGCTAAACGCTCGTGATTCAATTATAGAATCCTTCGCTAACTCGTGATTCAAAATCAGCACTCGCAGTAAAAAACAACTTTGCTCTCTTGTTGCACAAATAACTATTGTTTTACGACTTTTTAAAATGAAGTACTTTTTTTCCCATACGAATACACAGAGTAGCGTAAAAATAAGAGGTAAATCTCAAATTTTCAAAACGTTATTACACCAAAAATATTAAGTTATGACAAAAGCCGTAAAACAAAAAACATTTGTTTAAGTGGTAGGAGTTTAGGGTTAAAAGGATGCTAGTGAATTAAAAATAACCCTGTATAAATCAAGAAAGATAACTGTGATAAATTCAGTAAACTACCTTTAAACGCAACAGTATCTTTTATACGGATTATGATCGTTTTGAAGTCATTGTTTGTTGCAAAAATCACAGAAAAATAATTACGCGCGTCGCGGCTAGTGTGCGAACCGAATGCCGAGTGACTACCTACTGCCATACGCATACGCCTGCCCGGGAGGCGCGCCGGCCGAACATACCTAAACTGCGGAGTGAAACCCCCCTGCTAGGGGCAAGGTTTGTTGTACTTATAAATTTGAATTTTTATAGTGTTATAGCTAGCCATACACGCACCGATATGCCCGCTGGATCTGCCCAACAGACGCGCCTGGCGGGCAGATCCGTGTGTGTGGTGAGAACAGACACGGATGGATATGTCCGTCGGATGCCGCCATACACGCAGGGATCTGCCCGCCTGCTGGCTGGGCAGATCCGGGGCGTATCCGGGCGTGTATGGCTACCTACTCTTATTTCTCTTTGAATGTTCAGTACTCTATGTCAAGGTAAATCTACCGCGCAAGAACCATAAGCCATAAGTCATAACTTTGAATTGCACCTATTATCGACCCTCAAAGCTAATTATACTCTCGATGACGCGCCAAAGAGAATTCCCCAGCTCTTAGCTTTGCCGCTTAAGCTCATTATCCTTTGTGCCGATATTTGTTTTGAACTGAATTGGTCCCATTAGCATTGAATATTAACCACTAGAATATTCCCTTGTTTATTCATCGTGAAGAAAACGCTTTGAATATATTTTTGTTCGTTTCTCGTGGAAGTTTTTGCGCCACACTCGGTGAAACTGTGAAATCAGACCGGGGCAACTTGGCGATCTTCAGAAAACGAACCTACTCTTTTCTCAAAGGGCTGGCAACGCCTTCGTAACTCAACTTGTGTTGTGGGTGTCCATAGGCGGCCTCTGGTACTGGTACTTGATAATAAACATTTTTTAGATTTTCTGGTACTAATAAATAACTAATAAGGGGCATGTTATGTGACTTTGAATCGATCAAAGCCCGTGTATTCTCAATCCTTGGGAATTTCAACAACTCCGTCCTTATTCATACATATATTATAAAGGCGACCTCTTTGCGAAATTTCAGCCTTTTACGGCCAAGGATTTGGTCTAGGCAATGATGAGTTAGTCAGTTAATCAGGACTTTTATGTGTATAGATTCGAAGTCGGTTATGCAGAAACTACATAATATGAAATTGGTCTTGTTGTTAGCAAACTCAATATGCACATGCAATTTGGGCTACAGTTAGTAAAAACAAGTACGGAAGCGAAGTTTTCCGACTAATATTATGGGCAAAGTTTGCGCTGCCAAAATTGCCCGCAGACTAAAACGGGTTAACGCCACTTTAAAATTTTTAACGCGAAAGCATTTTATTTTATTTGCAGGGTTATTAAAATCGGGGACACAAGCGCCTATTATTTATAGCCGCGGAGAACAACGTTCTGGCGTTAATTTTCAGGACAATAATTAAATTATTATTTATAGCTTGATGGGCAAGCACAATATGCTTTAATTTTTATTTAATATGATTTTAACTACTAGTACTGCTACTACTAGAAACACAAGGAAGCTTGTAGACTGGCTTAAACCAAAATATCGTTTTACATTTTTAAAATAAAATTCCAAAAACTGTAACCGACTAATCTAAGAAAACATCAATATCTAAGCCGCACTATCTATCTATCTAATACCTTTAAACGAGCAATTCTTGTATATACAACAATTCTTGTATCTATCTAATACCTTTAAACGAGCAATTCTTGTATATACAAGAATTGCTCGTTTAAAGGTATTAGATAGATAGATAGTGCGGCTTAGATATTGATGTTTTCTTAGATTAGTCGGTTACAGTTTTTGGAATTTTATTTTAAAAATGTAAAACGATATTTTGGTTTAAGCCAGTCTACAAGCTTCCTTGTGTTTCTAGTAGTAGCAGTACTAGTAGTTAAAATCATATTAAATAAAAATTAAAGCATATTGTGCTTGCCCATCAAGCTATAAATAATAGTTTAATTATTGTCCTGAAAATTATATATATATATATATATATATATATATATATATATATATATATATATATATATATAATCAGGATCTCGGAAACGGCTCCAACGATTTCGATGAAATTTGGTATGTGGGGGTTTTCGGGGATGAAAAACTGATCTAGCTATGTTTCATTTTCAGAAAACCGCTTTTACTCGTGTTTTCCGGCTATTTTTGTTTGCATTAGAATACAAAGCTAAATTTCGCCGGCTTCGAGCAGATCATAATAGCACTGTAGAAATCGGGTGGTCGCGGATCCAGCCGACCTCGGTTCGATTCCACGTTTTTTTTAAGGATTTTAGTTTTTTTTTTAAGTTTATTTTTCATGAGAAAACGAAGTTTCTTCTTTTGTGAGAAAAAGTATTATAGGGAACGTGCAGTAACTATAGGCGGCAGCACTAATGCGACAAAAGAGACACTATGCGGACAGTAAAACAAACTTATCAAGGTAAAGCATTCAAATTGATGGCACCCTTATGACACCAGTTGGCAGCACCGTCTATGTGCACGTTCCCTATTGGGAGCAAAGAACAAGAAAAACCGGTTGTCTGTAAAGTCGGTTTACGGACGATAGTTTAACGTGGCTCACCCCCCTACCCCCTCCGGTTTTTTTGTCAAATATCTTGAAAACGGTGCATCCTACGGCAAAATCAATGAAATTTTCATCCCCCTTTGATGCCCCCACGCTCCCTCCCACGCATCCCCCCCGCACCCCCTCCCCCCTCTCACCCCCCAACCCACAGAAATAATAATAAATTATTTCTGTGCCCCAACCCCTCCGGTGTTTTTGTCAAATATCTTGAAAACTGTGCATCCTACGGCAAAATCAATGAAATTTTCATCCCCCTTGAAACCCCCGAACCCCCTCCCCCGCAAATATATAATCAGGATCTCGGAAACGGCTCCAACGATTTCGATGAAATTTGGTATGTGGGGGTTTTCGGGGATGAAAAATTGATCTAGCTTGGTCTTATCTCTGGGAAAACGCTTGGTACCGAGTTTCTGCCCGAGCAGAGCTCGGTCGCCCAGGTACTAAAATTAATTATAATACCATGGACAGGGAGGTTTGAAAACAATTCCGATCCGCATTGGCGATCCCTAGTCTCGAATAGCGTTACTGTGTTAAAAAAAATTAGTTGTGTTAAATATTTTAAATTTATGTAATTTAGTAACTTCTAGTTCCGTTTGAAATAAAAAATACCTTGTTGAGTTTCTTCCCGGATCTTCTCAACAGGGTTTTTCCAGGTGGTAGGTTCTTCGACTTTCATGAGTGATCGCTATAGCCTAAATTTAATAAAGATATTGTGACTTAGGCTTTGAATTAACTTTCACTACTTTTCACTCGCGTAAATGATTAAGTCTGGCAGTCGGATTGTAATTCCGGAATTCTAAAAAAATCCCGAAGGAATTCACAAAAATTCCATCGTGCTCTTTCAAAGTCAAAGTCAAAATTCTTTATTAAATTTAGGTATCAATTAATACTCCTATGAACTTCGCAGAATCTACCACCACTTTATTATTGGTAAAGAACTTCGTGCAGCTCCACTGACCCTCTTCGTATGTAGTTATTCTTATAATTTGTGTGCAAAAAGTTTTGTGTAAGTAACCCTTAAATTAAAAATTCACTATTTACTAACACTTTATGGACTACGTCTGAAGTAAATTTATATTTAATTAAAATTTGTTCTTATATTTAGCGATATTCTTTATCTATACTTACGGGAATAAGTACAGAATCAAACTTTACGAATGTATGAATGAAATTCCACTCGCCGGCAAAACTATTAACTTCAAACTTGTCAAAACCTTGCATCCAAAGTTGTCGCAAAAGATTGAAGACCAATTTTTAAGAGTAACTTTTAAGAAGTTCTATGTCCAATCTTGCATTTCATTTCTACTTTAGATCTGGGCTTATACAACGAAGTTCAAAACTGGAACTTCGTATTAAATATGCGGTCACGCTCACGTTAATAGTATTGAGTACGAGAGTAAGCGAGACAATAGAACACTAAACTTTGATTTCCGAATTTCAGAGTATCCTCCCTGATGCATTCCACAGTGGAAGCAATTCCACTTATATTTTTCAAATTGCGACATGAAACATTTGCCCACAAAGTTACTAGAATATCGTACATCATTCTCCAAGTCCACACACTGCGCCACAGTTAGCGTTATCCAATATGTCTGCATCTACAATAAATCAGACCAATTCCCAACCTGCATTACATTCTGGAAAAACTTGACGTGCTCGCCAAGCCGAGTCTCCGTCTTGGCAAGTGGCCAAGTCTCTAGCAGGGTTGCTGCCTGACGGCAAAGTTACGTGCTAAGCGGACGTTTAAATGATAATGGGCTTTGGCGGTTTGTTTGACACCCGTCTTTCGTAGGATACTGTAGAGCGATTATTTTAGAATTGGACGTTCGAAAAGTTCATAGTGAACTTCATTCACGTGTTTGAGGTTCATTTTATTTTACGTATCGATTTAAAACACGAGATATTTTCAAAGCACTTGGTGATGTTGTGGCGATTACTATCGTAACTTATCCTATTACGCAAGGATAAACATAATAATTGTGTAATAATAAATAATAATATAAAATTAAATAATAATGTAATCAAAATAATTATGTCATAATAATTGATTAATAATTTACTTAATTTCATCGCACAATAATTATAATAATAATAGAATAATTCAAATTTCATACAAGATTAATTAATATTTGCTATTGTTATTTATGTCAATATTACGTGTTTAAATACATGTCAATATAAAAAATAAGTAGTAGTAAATTAATAGTAAATTCAATAATAGTTATGTCAATACTTAAATTACTAAAAACAATAATTTTGTATAATGTAAAATGTATGTCAGCGGACAGTGCAACTTATTTTCTTATTAGATATTTACAACATCTCATCTTTTGTTCTACGCGCGAGCATCGAGAACCTGTTTCGATGCAGGCGCAGCGCGGCCGGCCGGCCGGCGCGCGCGCCAGTCGATATTTACTTACGACGCGGAGCCTACGCTCGTTCACACATTAGAATCAAATTACTTCCGAGTTGCATCGTTCGCTTTAAACGCTTGTGCTTTGCTTATCTCTTTATCTCACGATCCTTCTGAACTGTTGCTTGTGCCTGTGCTAATTGTTTCTTCTGTGCATTGACTTAATACAAATAAGTGAAAGAACATTTCGTTGTTTGTTTACCTGCACGGATCTCCAAGTAAGCACTACCATCCTAGCTACACTGGTGACCTCGTAAAACATGCCTGGAGATGAAGATATTTTAACCGGTGCTAGCGGATCATCGGACATATGCCGTGTCGGAGTGAGAGTACCCGCGTTTTGGCCGGAAAAGCCGGCAATTTGGTTCGCACAAATAGAAAGCCAATTTGCGATCTCAAACATCACGGCAGATTCGACAAAATTTTATTATGTTGTTGCCCAACTCGATGCTCAATATGCCGCTGAGGTCGAAGATATCATCCTCACACCACCGGCTACGGACAAGTACGTTAAACTAAAGAACGAGCTGATCAAGAGGCTGTCGGCATCCCGAGAGAAGAAGGTACACCAGCTCCTTAATGATGAAGAGCAAGGAGACAGAAGACCCTCGCAATTTCTCCGACACCTACGGCACCTAGCGGGTCCAAATATTCCGGATGAATTTTTAAAATCGATTTGGACTAGTCGCTTGCCGAAGAATATTCAAACCATAATTGCCGTTAACCCCACCGAATCACTGGACGTCCTAGCTGACTTAGCTGACCGTATCCATGAAGTGCTCCCTAGTGCTCAAGTTGCGTCAACTTCTTGCCCTGCCGCTGAGTCACCGCTGAATACCCTCATCAAGCAAGTCAGTGAGCTAACGCGGGAGATGAAAACGCTCAAGACCCAGCTCAACCAGAGGAAGCCGCGATCAAAATCACGTTCGTCGAGTCATACCCGCAACCAGTCCGCTTCAAAGAGATCCGCATCTAATTACCGCAAGTACCCCAAATGCTGGTATCACGCTAAGTTCGGTGAAAATGCCAAAAAGTGCGTAAAACCGTGCGATTATAAAGCGGGAAACTAAGCGGGCACTCGATAATGGCGACCGCCGATTGCCCGAGCACTGGTCGCTTATTCGTCACAGACCTCACTACGAAGACGCAGTTCCTCGTGGACACCGGCAGCGATCTCTGTGTCTTCCCAAGGTCAGCATTGAAACAACGTCGACAAAAAACAAGCTACCAGTTATGCGCAGCAAACGGCTCACCGATTCATACATACGGTTTCGTTCACCTGATTTTAAACTTAGGCTTGCGCCGCGACTTTACTTGGCGATTCGTTGTTGCCGACGTAACTAAGGCGATTATCGGAGTTGATTTTTTGTCTCACTACGACTTAATGGTTGATTGTCGGAAACAACGCTTGATTGACAAAAATACTAGTTTGTCCACCGTGGCTCTGCCTACCGATCCGGCTGACCATATATCTTCGGTGAAAGTAATATCTGGCGATACACCTTATCATCGCATACTAGCGCAGTACCCCGACATCACTCGCCCTTCGGGTGTGCATCAAGTCCGGAAACATAACGTCATTCACCACATCCGAACAACTCCAGGGCCCCCTGCGTCGTGCTCACCTCGACGACTGGCCCCGGACAAGCTGAAGATTGCCAAAAATGAATTCACTGCAATGATAAAGAACGGCACCGCTAGACCTTCAGAGTCACCCTGGTCGTCTCCTCTACACTTGGCCCCTAAGAAGGACAACGGCTGGCGACCTTGTGGTGACTACAGGACGTTGAATGCCAGAACCATCCCGGACAGGTACCCGATACGTCATATTCATGACTTTTCACACCATATTTCGGGCTGCCAGGTATTTTCCACCATCGACCTGACAAAGGCGTATAACCAGATCCCTGTTAATCTAGAAGACATCCCGAAGACCGCCATCACTACCCCATTTGGCCTCTACGAGTTCCCTTATATGACCTTCGGGCTACGTAACGCGGGGCAAACTTTTCAACGGTTCGTGGACGAGATGGTAAGGGGTCTCGACTTTTGTTACGCCTACCTTGACGATTTCTTGGTCTACTCGAAAGACGAAAAGACTCACGAAGAACACCTGCGTCAATTATTTTCCCGACTACGCGACTACGGTATGATTATCAACACCTCAAAGTGTGTCTTCGGCGTCCCTGAGGTAACTTTCCTCGGATACCACATATCGGCGAAGGGTACGAAGCCAGTTCCAGCAAAGGTTGAAGCTATCAAAAACTTCCCAGCTCCGAAGACTGTAAGAGAACTACGAAGATTTTTGGGGATGATTAACTTTTACCGCAGATTCATTCCCGGGGCAGCGCAGTTCCAAAGTCCCTTAAACGCCCTTCTAACCGGCTCCGTCAAAGGTTCTCACCCCGTGAACTTCTCTGCAGAAGAACATGAGGCTTTCGCCAGATGTAAGGAAAGCTTATGCCAGGCCGCGCTGTTAGCGCATCCTGACAGCCAGGCTAACCTCGCCATCGTTACTGACGCATCGGATACCGCCCTAGGCGCAGCACTGCAGCAGTATGTAGATGACGTTTGGCAACCACTTGCTTTCTTTTCTCGAAAGCTAAGCCCCTCGCAAAGAAAATATTCTGCATACGATCGAGAACTGCTTGCTATTTACGAAGCCATCAAGTACTTCAGACATATGGTCGAGGCGCGAGTTTTCACCGTCTACACGGATCACAAGCCGTTATGCTTCGCATTCCACTCGCGCAAGGAAAACTGCTCACCTAGACAGTTCAGACATCTCGATTACATCTCGCAGTTTACAACAGATATAAGGCAAATCTCAGGGAAGGACAACGTCGTGGCCGACACTTTATCTCGCGTTGAAGAGATTACTCAGCCCGTCGATATGAATGAGTTAGCGCAAGCACAACTTTCCGACCCCGAGCTCAAGCAGCTGTTACAAAACGGAACTTCCCTACGCCTATCCAAGATCAAACTGCCGGGATCGCATACTGAACTGTACTGTGATAAGAGTAGCAGAATACCTAGACCATATGTCACCAAGGATCTTCGTCGAAAGGTGTTCCAGAGCCTGCACTGTCTCAGCCATCCGGGTGCCAACGCATCGATTAAAATGTTGACAGATCGATTTGTGTGGCCAGGAATTAAGAAGGACTGCCGGGAGTGGTCACGGACTTGCTTGCCCTGTCAGCAGTCGAAGATACATCGCCATGTGTCAGCACCTATCGGCACTTATCGACTTCCCGGCTCACGGTTTATGTTTATACACATTGACCTCATAGGCCCTATGCCACTGTCTCAGGGATTCAAATATTGCCTCACCGTAATCGACCGCTTCACACGATGGCCTGAGGTGATCCCATTGGCAGATATAACGGCCGAAACGGTGGCAAAAGCTTTGCTGCAAGGGTGGATTTCTCGATTCGGCTGCCCTAGTGACATTGTGACGGACCGAGGCAGACAATTTGAAAGCGCTCTCTTCAAAAACTTGTCTGAATTGGCTGGGTTCCAACATCGTCGCACTACGGCGTACCACCCAGCCTGTAATGGACTTATAGAGCGGTTTCACAGGCAATTAAAGACCGCCATTACTTGTCACGGAAACAGTAACTGGATGGAATCCCTACCGTTAGTGCTGCTCGGAATACGCAGTGCGTACAAGGCTGATCTTAACGCTTCGGCAGCCGAACTGGTATATGGGGAGCCATTGCGAGTACCCGGAGAGTTTATGGAAGCGAAGTCTGGAGCCGATGAGACCACAGACGTCACAGACTACATCGCGCGCCTTCGGAAGTTTACCCATAACCTTTCCCCTATACCAGCCTCGCGTCATTCCACCAGGAGATCGTTCTTTGTCTTCAAAGATTTACGAACGGCAAGTCACGTGTTTCTTCGGGACAATACCTGCCATCCACCTCTGCAACCAGCATACACCGGCCCTCACGAGGTTATAGAAAGAGACGACAAGAATTTTAAAATCCGTTACAATGGAAAGACCGTCACAGTATCCATAGACCGCATTAAACCAGCCTACATACTGGACGACATGAATAGTCGTGTGAAAACCACCCCAGAGCCCAATGTTACTCCTGAGAACAAATCGAGTCCTGCGAATAAAAACCCGATAAAAAGAACTCGTTCAGGACGCGAAGTACGCTTTCCAGATTATTATCGCCCGTAGGACGGTCTCTGGAAGGGGGTGTGTGGCGATTACTATCGTAACTTATCCTATTACGCAAGGATAAACATAATAATTGTGTAATAATAAATAATAATATAAAATTAAATAATAATGTAATCAAAATAATTATGTCATAATAATTGATTAATAATTTACTTAATTTCATCGCACAATAATTATAATAATAATAGAATAATTCAAATTTCATACAAGATTAATTAATATTTGCTATTGTTATTTATGTCAATATTACGTGTTTAAATACATGTCAATATAAAAAATAAGTAGTAGTAAATTAATAGTAAATTCAATAATAGTTATGTCAATACTTAAATTACTAAAAACAATAATTTTGTATAATGTAAAATGTATGTCAGCGGACAGTGCAACTTATTTTCTTATTAGATATTTACAACATCTCATCTTTTGTTCTACGCGCGAGCATCGAGAACCTGTTTCGATGCAGGCGCAGCGCGGCCGGCCGGCCGGCGCGCGCGCCAGTCGATATTTACTTACGACGCGGAGCCTACGCTCGTTCACACATTAGAATCAAATTACTTCCGAGTTGCATCGTTCGCTTTAAACGCTTGTGCTTTGCTTATCTCTTTATCTCACGATCCTTCTGAACTGTTGCTTGTGCCTGTGCTAATTGTTTCTTCTGTGCATTGACTTAATACAAATAAGTGAAAGAACATTTCGTTGTTTGTTTACCTGCACGGATCTCCAAGTAAGCACTACCATCCTAGCTACAATGTTTTTGTTGAGCTAGAATTAAGAAAAGAGGCGAAAGAAAAAATTCTAGAGCCAAACTTGATAATTACAAAAGGATTTGGTGACAGAAAGGTTTAGGCTACAGACCGGTAGAATGTTTTGTACTGTGTCCTACCTATGGCGTGTTAGGGTAGGGACGAAGTTAATACGGTAGACGAAAGGAAAAGACGTTTTTTTTATAAGTAATGGTTCGTTGTAGTGCTGTTGCTAGCGACTTTGTTTGTGGAGAATTTGTTTATTTTTATCACACAAGAACTATACGTAGCGTGCGCGTACACGTAGCGTGGGACGTCCTCAGACTCGATGGAGCGATGATCTTCGCAAGGCGGCTGGCAACAGCTGGATGAGAGTGGACGAGGATCGTGCTCAGTGGCGCGCCATGGGAGAGGCCTATGTCCAGCAGTGGACGAACATAGGCTGATGATGAAGAACCATACAGTTTTCTAGGATAAAAACTTTATTATGCCCTTCCCAGGGTTTCTAACTAATCACCTCATATTTATTTATTTCATATTTATTTCATTTATATCAGTTCAGCGGCTTAAGCGTCGAAAGTTGACAAAGTTTATTATGATTTTATACTTAATACTAGCTGTTGCCCGCGACTCCGTCCGAAAGAATTCGTTTCTTTCTATCCCGCGACAGCTACGCAATTTTCCGGGATGAAAGGTATTCTATATATTAATCCAGGTTACAAACTATCTGGGTGCTAATTTTCATCGGAATCCGTCAAACCGTTTTAGCGTGAAAGAGTAACAAATATCCACACATTGGATTGATCCATCTATCCATACAAATTTTCACGTTTATGATATTAGTCCCATGCCATCCGCATCCAATGCGATCCAGCCACCTTAACCAGGTCGTCGCTCCATCTTGTTAGAGGCCTACGGGACTGAACTGTTTGGCGAGCCTTGGGGGAGGCCTATGTACAGCGGTGGACGTTTTTTGGCTGAATAGGATGCCTAAACTACGAGGAGCAGAAATGTAATAAAATTAGAAACTATATTTTTAAGATAGTACTTTGCCGGTACAATTCCCTGTTATCGTTCAAAACTCCGTGTTTATTTAATTTAATTTTGTAAATAGTTATCTGGCAACCCTAACTCAACGTTAAAGCCTAAAGTTGCCACAAATTTCTCAAGACCTCCACGGCACTGCTACAACTTGTACAATTATGTACAATAACTTAAAATTTATAGCTGCTTGTACTCGTATACTTTTTGTTATTTAGAACTGTACATTTTTCGAGTGGGTAAAGTTCAAATATTATTTATTTTATTAGCAGTTACGTCTGCTCACCGAACCTAAGATTTAAAAGATGGGTAAAGTTGCTAAAAATTGCGTGTTTATATACCCTTTGGGAGAGTTGTGATTCGTGCAATGTTTATGAGAATGCGGCAACATTGCCCATGGGTAAAAGAGGTTAGAGCACCTATAGCACGCTTGGTTCAGACTGCACGCGACCTAATTTATAATCCTTAAATTTCGAAAAATAAACTACCTATTCGAAGGGAATTTGGAACGAGACGAAAACATACGTCTCGAAACGTTAGTTAATTTTATTATGTACATTACATGATACCTACTAGTGACTATTATAATGTTGTGAAAGTCTATGAAAACATAAAATATCAGAGAGAGAGAGCGTGTGTGTGTATGAAAGAGAGACGGGACCCCATTCGTCGCTACACTGTCAGTCAGAGGTCTGTCTACTGTGTCCATGGAAGTAATAAGTACAACGGGAATGAGCTCTGTCTGTGCATCTTGCAGCTAAAGTTAAGAAAATAAAACCTTATGCTAAGATCGTAAGAGTCTTGTTGCGCGCAAAATAAAAATGAAGCCGAGTGAGAGGGCAACCACTGAACGCTGTGTCCCGTTCTAACAGTGACTTAAGAGTTGCCAGAGTTAAGTTGATTTCAATCCTTTCGTTTTTTGTAGAAAAATATGCGATTGATGTAATGTAATGAAGTAAAAACATTACTTCTAAAATTTTTCTAAATATAAATAATAATTTATTACCGCATGTTAAAGCAATATTATTGGTTGCTACGTGTAAAGCCTTATTAACGCAAATATTTCGCGATTAGCGTATAGGTTTTCTTTTATTTGTATGAAATATGGACACCTGACCTGACAACCCTACATGAACCATCCAACCAATCAACCATCGCCAGAAAGGGATAAGAGCTACAGTTACTGAGCTCTCGTTCGGCTTCAATTTTGCGACAACAGCTCATTCCCGTTGCACGTAGTACTTATTACTTCCATGGCTTCCATGACTGTGTCTTAAAACGGTAATGGTTAGACAGCTGAAATTTATAATTACTTATTTTTTATATAAATTTATGTGTAGTATTTGAGTGTGGCTCATATATAAATTCCGAAAACTCAGAGGTGCGAGCTGGGATTTGAACCCACGACCCTCTGCTTGAGAGGACATAGGTTAAACCACTAGTCCACCGCGGCATTTTAGCACGATAAAGCTTCGCAATAATAATCGAAAAACTTATAGGTTCTAAACAAGAGTTAATAACCTAACATAGTTAAACCAACCTTTCAAACATTGGGCTATTCGTGAGCCTCTCCCAGCTGTGTTTGCGTATCTGTTTGAGTTGCCGATGAGTTGGTGTCACTAGATTGGATAGATTGAAAATATGGAAATTGTTTGTAACTAGCTTTATCCCCCGAATTCGCTTGTAAACCAGGGTCTGAGAATAGATTTCTATTCCTATTCCCGGATTCCCAAAAATTCTTTAAAAACTCTCAAAATTAACATCGTTCTCTTCGAACGTTCTCGAATGGAGGCCACAGACTGGCAAGCGCATCGTGGGACGTCCACCGACGAGATGGACGGACGATTTGGTAAACGCCGCAGGTTCAAAGTGGATGCAAGTCGCAATGAGGGAGTCTTATGTCCAGCAGTGGACGTCCTACAGCTGAAATGATGATGAAGATGCGATCAAAGGACCGATTGTTATTACAAACTTTTATTTAACTTTAGTTTGACTGACTAAATACCTAAAATTTTCCAATATTGCCTAACATTTAGCGGGTGGAAACCATTTTCAACCGACGAAAACAAAAGGAGGAGGTTCTCAATTCGACGTGTATATATATATATATATATTTTATGTATGATCACGCATAACTTTTTACAGAGTAGTCCGATTTTGATGATTCTTTTTTTATTGGAAAGCGTATTCCCCGAGGGTGGTCCCATTTAAATTTGAAAAAATATTCCTACCCCAAGGGTAGAAAAACAGGGGATGATTGATTGTTCAGTTACTGATTGCACTATATGACCACGCATAACTTATTACGGAGTAGTCGGATTGTGATGATTCTTTTTTTATTGGAAAGCGTATACCCCAAGGGTGGTCCCATTTAAATTTGGAAGTAATATTCCTACCCTAAGGGTAGGAAAACAGGGGATGATTGACTAGCTTTTTACAGAGTAGTCTGATTTTCATAATTCTTTTTTATTGGATAGATAGGGTATACCTTGAAGTTGGTATTATAAATTTGGAAAAAAAATTACCCCATGATGGAAAAAAAGTATAAAATAAAAACTTTTTAGCAAAAAATTAAACCGCCGAAAAAACTGAAAAGCAATAAATAATACCTTTTTTGTTTGACCTTAATCTAGGTACCAGTTTGAAGTCGGTGCCTCAGCACGAGCCAGGAGGAGTGAAAGAAGCCAATCAGGTAGACGATTATAGGTCCACTCCTCCTGGCTAAGTGCTGAGGCACCGACTTCAAACTGGTGCCTAGATTAAGGTCAAACAAAAAAGGTATTATTTTTTGCTTTTCAGTTTTTTTCGGCGGTTTAATTTTTTGTTAAAAAGTTTTTATTGACTACATAATCCTATTCCGCGTGGGTACTACGGCCCAAGCCCTCTCATTCTGAGAGGTGGCCTGTGCCCTGCAGTGGGACGTTTATAGGCTGGGATGATGATGATGATGAATCCTATTAAGAAAGATGTTAAGAAATGTAACGACCGCTTTAGCCTAGTTGGTAGTGACCCTGCCTACGAAGCAAGAGGTCCTGGGTTCGAATCCTGGTAAGGGCATTTATTTGTGTGATGAGCACGAATATTTGTACCCGAGTTATGGATGTTTTCTATGTATTTAAGTATTTATTTATCTATACAAGTAAGTTTATCGTCGTCTAGTACCCATAGTACAAGCTTTGCTTAGTTTGGGACTAGGTCGATTTGTGTAAGATTGTCCCCTAATATTTATTATTGTTTATTTTTAAAGATAATATTAATTCTAGTTAAAAAGTGAAATTAAATTACTAAGTATTTGTACTTTACTGCGGCCTTTGAGTAAAATGGGAGACATGGGGTCGTTGAACTTGCAGATAAGACATTAATTACAAAGTAAATACTGTAAGCTCTTGAGATTAATTTGAAGAGGAACATTTCTAGCGATTTGGACATTTATATGGACTTTGAAATAAATTGTCTTTGATGAGTTTCCGATATTAAAACGCAAGGCATTTAAAAATACGTCCAAACTAGCTATTGCCCGCGATCCGTCTGCGAAGAATTCGTTTATCGTTATCCCGCGGGAACTATGCAATTTTCCGGGCTAAAAACTACCCTATGTCCTTCGTAGGGTCTCAAACTATCTTCGTACCAAAAAAAATAATCTGTACCTCTACCATGAGTTACACTAGTTTACAGTGACCGTACTCGCTAGCGACGGCGTAAATGATTTGTATGGAGAATTCTACTTACGTAAGTGACCGCTAGAGGCGCTGTACATAATTCTCCATACAAATCATTTACGCCATCGCTAGCGAGTACGGTCACTGTAAACTAGTGTAACTCATGGCAGAGGTACTGAATCGGTAACCAGAGGCCGGGCGGGCGCTTGCCTTCGCTTTCACTACTTCTTCCTGTCACCATTATTGTAACCACATTATAACGTTTGACAGAAACGTTCCGTTTTTTAATCGGGCGTTCCAGTGGCAGAACATTTTATATGAAGCTGTTCACATTTGTCCGACACGATTCGTATCCCATTTGTATGTCATATTTGTCCGACACGATTCGTGTCGGACAAGTGTGAACAAAGGGTAAAAGATAGTGAATGCAATAGTAAGTGTCAGCGCATTAGACTAGACACTAAGAGTATGTGACTTGGAACCGATACCGAAAATACGGGAACCTATCGATGTTTAGAAAATTTTATTTCCGAAGGCTTAGAATCCCGAAAACTTAAATTGTCCGAAAGCATTTTTTTCTGAAACTGTAAATATTTCAGGATTTATTTCAGGACCATCGTGTAGAACCCTTTAGGTTAGGTTAGGGTCGTTTTATAAAAATCCTGAAATATTTATATTTGAAATATAAATATTTATATTTATTAGTACAGTTTCAGAAAAAAATGCATACGGATAAATGAAGCATTCGGGATTTTAAATATTCGGAAAAAAATATTTCTAAATTTTGATATGTAACCCGACATACCGTTATTTATAGGATTTCTTCGTTTTGGTTTCAGAGAACCGGTAAAAAAAATACCGGTATTAGCACCGAGGAATACCGGTTCACTATAATGGTTCTTACGCGTTTATGCGACATTGCCATTTAAGGCCGGCACAGACCAGACGCGTGTGCGTGTCACTCACCAGTTGTAATGAATGAAACTGTAAGATAGATGGCACACCATGTGCACACATCTTGTGCGCCATCTTTCTTACAGTTTAATTTATTAGAACTGGAGCGTGTGGGTGTCGTGACACGCATACACATCTGCAGGCTTATTGTCTAACGCTTCTGAGCGTTTTCTCCGTTCATTACGCGGCCGAAACGCTCGCCGCACAGTGATTATCTGGCGGCACACGCAATGAACAGATAAAACGCTTGCCGCTGCCGCTCGGTCGCGCGAAGTCGTGGCCAGGCCATTGCCCATTAGATCAGCTAAGTCTATAACTAACTTTACACAATAACCAGTAAGTCAACAACTTAGGTAGATCAAGACTAGATATTGTCCGTTAGTCCTCAAATCAGACCCTGCTAAGTTAGACCGGACTTAGCTTTAAACCTAATTTGCCTAGAGCCGGGTAACTCTTGAACTTGTAATTATCGTTTCGGGACTTAGGAGAGCTGACACACTTTGATGGACACGTCATCCCACTGCAGGCACAGGGACAGAATGAGAGCGCTTGGGCCGCAGTTCCCACGCGGGCCCAGTGCAGATTGGGAACTTCACACACACAATTTAATTTCTTCGCAGGTTCCTTCACCGTAAATCTCATGGTTTTCAAATGCAATTTCGCGGCTGATTAGGTCAATTTACCAGAATCGTTATTTCCTACAAAATTTCCATTCGGATTTTTCCCTAAATGCGTTTTTTCCCACTATGATTGTTTGCTGAAGTTTATTTTCACAGTTGCGTTTTTTTTTCAATTTGAATCGACACGGAAACAGTATCGACGGAGCTCCGCCACTGAGGAGTCTGTGAGGAGAAGGAGGAGGAGGTATCTGTGTGCTTTTGGCCCTTCGGGCCGGTGCAAACTTGTCATGGCCTAAACCTCCGAGAGTGCTCCGAGGAGTTATTCAGGTTGATCCCTGCCGCATCCATCCGCCACCGCCCTACGCGACAACACTTCCATTCTCCTCCACCATGGTTGGCAGTCTTCTACTGTGCGTTTTTCCAGAAATTTCCTGCCTCGCACAGCAAAGCTCTGGAATGAAGCACCTGCTGCGGTATTCCCGGATCGATATGACCTTCAAGCTTTCAAAAAAAGAGCGTACTCCTACCTAAAAGGCCGGCAACGCACTTGTGACTCTTCTGGTGTCGCAGGTGTCCATGGGAGACGGTAATCGTTTACCATCAGGCGATCCGTCTGCTCGTTTGCCCCCTGTACCATAAAAAAAACCTGCCTTTGTTTCTGTGTCGATCAAAATTGGGAAAAAACGTGAATGTGAAAATTATCTTCATTAAAAAAACCATAGTTAAAAAATAAACACTTGGGAAAAAATGCGAATGGAAATTTTCTCCTAGAAAATAACAATTCTGGTAAATGATCTAATGAACTCGCATTCCTTAGAAAAATTATCTTGATAAACACACAGAAGAACAACTAAGTGGGTCCTTTCGAAATACGAAACCTTAAAAAAAACGGCAACGTTATTCATTGCCTATAAAATTCACTCGGATCTCAGCTAACGACTATCTAGACCATCTTCAGCCACAAAACTGGAAATTATCTCGCCACTTATTCCATTTACGTGCACTCAGCGATTTATGACAGGCTGGCGGAGTTAAAACATTGATAAAGCACGGTAAAAACGCCGTTATTGTTTTTTTTTATGAAACTCTTCCGCATCAGGCGCCATTAAATGTGTCGTGAAGTTTAATAAACGCAATAACAGTTTTTAATTATCCACGGTTAATTACGTTAGATACTCATTACCAGCGTCATGTTTACGGGTAGATTCCTCCTTGAACATAACGCTGCGCGCTGGTAATCATCATCGTAACAACAATTATTATAGGATTGAGCACATATGTTTATTAAAATCTTCAAACCGTCATATGGTTTTATTTAAATTTTTCACTTGTTCTTTTCTTGAACGCATCGTGATCTTTTTTTTACCTATCCTGGGCCCAATTGCATAACAAATTACAAGCTAATAGTATTAGCTATTCTGTATTGAAATTCACTAATACTATTTGCATGTATTTTGTTATGCAATTGGGCCCAGGCCTATATTGCGCGCCCGCGGCGCCCGCTCCTCTCTCGACTTCGTCTGTTTCCGCGGAACACACTTTCCTTCTTAAATCTTATTTAACCAAACCCTGTGACTAATTATTGTGTTTATCTTTGTTGCAGGTATATCATAAACTAGATTCAAAGCGCGGCTTCGCCTTTGCTGGAAAAAGGTTATGGAAAAAAAAAATTAAGGCAAAAAATTAAGGGTGATTAGATTATACCTTACCTATTAGTGTCAAGTCAACGGCTGAGTTTAAAACGCGACCTGGAAATGTCGACCCAAAATTATCATCATCATCCCAGCCTAATATACGTCCCATTGCAGGGGTCAGGCCTCCTCTCAGAATAAGAGAAGAGGGCTTGGGCCGTAGTTTCCACGCGGGCCCAATGTGTAAGTATCCATTTGGAACTTCACACACGTTACACGTATGTGCAAGTTACACGACGTTTTTCCCGTTTTTCTTTCATATGTAATTTAATGTAATAATATGTAATTTCGCTCGCACATAAATTTCGAAAAATTCAGAGGTGCCAGCCGGGGCTCGAACCCACTAACCTCTGCTGGAGAGGCCATGGGTCAAACCACTAGGCGCTGCTACTTGTTATTGCCATACTTACTACTCTGGCGCAACGACCCAAAGTGTGTCTTGGACTCCAATACGAGTGCACGCCATAGATCCCGGTCCTGTGCGGTATTTCAGTTACCAGCCTCAAGCTCGCGCAGATCCGCCTCCACCACATCTGCCTAATGATATCTCGGGCGACTAACGGTTTGTCGCCCTATTGGCTTACCCTGGTAGGCTTTCTTTACTGTACGACCATCCTCCATGCACTCGAGGTGGCCAAGCCACCGAAGCCTGTGAGCTCTGGTCGGGTTCAGCAACTAGTTCTTCAATTTCGGCGTTCTCAGGGTCGGCAAATACGGGTCGTAACCCGTGCGAACAAGCTTTCTACCACCGTATAGTTTAGTGTTGGGAACAGGCGTCCTTCAAAATCCTTGACTGCAACTTTTATATTCCCCACCCCAACCACAAGCTTTATTTCTCCACAATATCCAGTTTCTATAAACTTGTATCAATTGAACTGCTTACGAATGCAAGTTTTGTATTCTCGTTCGATTCATATTCGTTTCCTCGCGTTTATTTCTATCCATGCCCTCGCTCGGATATTTCCGAGACTAGCTTTGCATTGCCTAGACTCACGTAATGAATATTTAACAAGCAAAGCATTTCTTTACCAGACTGATTCTTGAACAAAGCCGAGAGACTTGCCAGTTATTAGACGAAATTGATTTACTTAGAACTTCTTTTGTGCGAAGAACTGCAGGTAAGTCATTTTCTTTGGTCTACCTCCCATAATGCAGTTTTCTTTTACTCGTTGCGATCTGAAAATTAGTTTTTCGCAAAGTTATGGCAACAAATATATCCTATAACTCTTCTTTTATATTATAATCTGTGAAAGAGCTCTGTTCCACAACTGACACGTTTCTTACTTGTGTGTGAGCAACTGGTCAAGTAAAATTTTGCTTGCAAAAATATACTTAAAACCGGACACTCTTCGCTTCGGTTCTTGTCGGTCGGTTGGTTGGGTTGCATTGGTTGTAACATTCTAGTCTTGTTCTTCAAACATTTCTACTCCTGTACAATTCTGTAGTCATGTTCTCCAAACACTTCTACTCCTCACCTACAATCCTGCTTCAATAAACATTCGTGTAATGTGTAATTTCCACGCACAACGGTCAATCTACGATAATATTCCGATCCGCAATCGTTTACTCTGTTCATGGCGCGGCTGGAACCGTCACTGTATAGTGGTTCATCAGCACGCGCAATGCACAGAGAACACGTGGTCATTTTCGCGCAAGTCACGTAATCCAGGGACGTGAGATTTGCCAGTTAGTTGTGATTTTTGGGAAACTAGGTTAATGATTATTCAGACCTCGCCCCATATTTACTGATATCCGGCGAGTATTAATTTATTTGCTAATGCCGTTCGTTAGTTAATATGATTTTTTGGGTTTCGAATTAACCTAACTTACCAATGGGAGTCTGTCGTTAAAGTTCCAATTTGCTACAAGGAAAGAACACGTCGGAAAAGGGATCCGCTGTCACAGGGCTTAACATAGTGTGTATGACATCAACCACAACAAATCATCATCATCATCCCAGGCCTTCTCTCAGAATGAGAGGACTTTGGCTATTGTTCCCACGCGGGCCTTGTGCGGATTGGGAACTTCACCCACACCCATGTCTTAAAATTCATGGTACCTAAATTTCAATGCCGTGGTAGCCTAGTTACGCAGGACCGTGGGCTCGCTACTCAGAGTTTTTCGAAATTTACGCGCAACTATTGAAATTTACCATGAGCTCTAACCAATACTAAAATTATATTTGATAATGTTTAGGATGTACTCAAAATGTCTGCCGGAGGTATACCTGACAGCTGTCAGTCTACCAACCCCCTTACACGCCTTAGAACTAGAGAATAATGAATAAATCTGCACCATAGGGATGTTACCCGCATCTTTACGAAACTAGTGGACGAGTATTACTGATATATCTATCTTATACTCGTAGCTGTAATAGACTAACATGACTCATTAATTAATTAACAGACACCGCTCAAGCAAAACCACTGATAACTAGAGTCATATACTATCCACTGCAGTTCACAGACCTCCTCTCAGAATGAGAGGGCTTGGGCTATAGTTCTCACGAAGGCCCAGCTGGAAACTTCACACACACCTAACAATGTTTTCCTTCACCGTAAAATTCATGATAAATTCCGGAAAACTTAGAGGTGCCCGGGCTCGAATCCACGATCCTCTGCTTGAGAAGCCATGCCAAACCAGTCCACCATTACCACGGCTTCTTCCAAGTATACTTACTTCAAAATCTGCAATTTTTCATCCTCATCCGCAGTGAAACCGTTTTCTATACCATCAGTCCATCACTACCCGTGGTCCGCTCCTTAACAACGGAGCTCAAATAGATTCAGATGTGAAACGGACAAGACTCGGTTCCCGCGATACATTATTCATGTGAGCAATATTGATTCCTAGCGAGCGACATTGCCGCGCTAGAGATTCGAAACCAAATGTCTGAGAGACCCAGCCAACCGAGAAACCGGTTTAATTCGCTTGTATTTCACAAACAAATACACCTACTTTTTTTGTACAATACAATACAGGCTTGCGTTTGACCAGAATCACACCTGATGGAAAGCGAAGATGAGGCTCATTCACCCTAGACTTGAATTTAGGGGAATAAGCAGGAAGAAGGCAGTCGAGCGCGGTGGTGCGCGCGCCCCCAAGCTGCAAACTGTACAACAAATAGGTACGGGGCACTGTAACCGGTACGCGCGCGCTGCACAACGGCTCAGACCCTCCAGAATGACTTTTATAGGGAACAGGCCGGAACACGACGAGAGTCGCTTGGCGGCTTGGCTCAACTTATAGGGTGGGTAATAGGGTGGTGTTAACTTATGTGGAATCATCATCCCAGCGTATATAGGTACGTCCCAATGCAGGACACAGGCATTCTCAAAATGACAAGGCTTTGACCGTAGTTCCCACGCGGGTTCAACGTGGACTGGGAACTTCACACACGCCATTGATTTTTTTTCAGGTTTATACCGGTTTACATCGTGAGATGTTTGGACATAAATTCCGAAAAACTCAGAGGTGCGAGCCCGGGCTCAAACTCACAATCCTCTATTTGAGAGGTCATAATACTAGGCCACCACGACTTAATCTGGAACAGGTATTGAATATTTTAATTGCCACCTTTCGCTAGGGATTGAAAAGCGGGTTGTTAAGGCATCCCATTCACAGGGGAAACAGCTAAATAAAATTCGTCGATCTCCTTTAAAAATAAACTTGAATTGTGTTGAATTTTGACATTGCCGCTATTTGCTACGGATTAAAAGACGTGTCTGAGATACTCGAAAAACCGGTTTTTACGTCCGATACCCGTGGCGCATCCCTACGAATAGGTTACGCACCGAATTACTCATTAATGCCCCCGGGACCCCTTAGTTAACCCGATAATTTGCGATAGTCACATTGAATTAAATTATTACGGGTATTTCCTGGAAACATATTGGCATCCCGGAAATGCTCGACAAATTCTCGGGAGATCAGACGTTTCAGTTGTTATGTATTCGTATATAAAAATGCTAGCTTTTGCCCGCGACTTCGTGCGCGCAGAATTCAAAGGACGCCCATCTCCCCTACAAAAAAATGCCTGAGGTGTACAAGAACCAATTATAAGCCAAAATAACTACGTGTACTAATGCACATTTGGCAGACGCCGTGACGTGTGGCTCCGGGAAGAAGGGTTTACGGATTAGCCCAAAACATGTCAAGTTAAACAAGCCGTGGGGCCTAGAGATTTAACCTATTGCCTCTCAAACAGAGGGTCGTGGGTTCGAATCCGGGTTCACACCTCTTAAGTTTTTCAGAAATATATGTGCGAAAGTACATTTGAAATTTACCATGAGCTTTACGGTGAAGGAAAACATCGTGAGGAAACCTGCACACACATGAGAATAAATTCTATGGTGTGTGTGAAGTTTCCAATCCGCACTGGGCCCGCGCGGGAACTACGGCCCAAGCTCTCTCATTCTGAGAGGAGGCCTGTGCCATGCAGTGGAACGTATATAGACTGTGATGATGATGATGATGATGTCGAGTTAAACTCGTTTTAAGACGTGAGTGATCCATATATTTTCACTATGAGACGGAAACATTAATTTCGTACCTATCACGTTTAAAATTATACCTACCTTGTTTAAATTCCGTTTGGTCATAATAATTAATTTTAAAGAAATGAAGAAGCGTTGCCACAAATTCGAGTACTGCGCGGACGGAGTCACGGGCAGAAGCTTTAACCAACTAGAGTAGGTAGGTACCGTTCCATCTACTTGTGGCAAGTTGTTTTCTTCTAAATTTGGAAACAAACCTTTGCGTTTGGATCATAAAGCACAGAACATCTCGAGAAGCAATTAAAGTTCGCCAATGGAAGTAATCCCGGTCATTTTTCAAAACTGCGCCGTCTCCGCCATTTGCAAAATGAAACTGTCTTGGAAGGTAAACTCCGCGAAACCGCTCTTATACAGCTCTTATAGCGTTCCTTGGAGCTCTGTGGCTTTTAGAGCACCCGTAATATAACGCTTATAGCACTAGGTCTGGGGAGACGTCCCATTTTGATTTGTGACGCGGGAAACAATTACACCGTTGAGAGGAGTGGTTTTATTTTTAAAGTAGGGCACTTGTTGCTTATGTCGAGTTAGGTTTGAGGCGTATGCAACGGCTGAGCGTATTGTTTCACGAAATATGCGTATTCGGAGCGTGGAGCGTGGAGTGGAGTTTATTGTACGTGAATTTAAAGAGAAGACTGCTGTTGTTGGATGCTTACAGTGATAAGCTAGTGTTTAATGTTTTGTATAACAACAATTTTTCGAATTAATTATTTGCATAATTTTGACCTGCAGAAATAATCTTCTTCTAATATATAAAAATCTTGTGTCACGGTGTTTGTTATCGAACTCCTCCGAAACGGCTTTATCGATTTTTAAGATTTTTTTTCTCTGTATTCGGTAGGTCTGATAGGACGTAGGCTATTTTTTATACCCCTATTCTTCGCAAACGGAGTCGCGGGCAACAGCTAGTCTAGCAGAAAAACGAAATTATCATAAAAAGTCAAAATTCTTTATTCAATTTAGGCATCAATTGATGCTCCTATGAACGTCGAAGAATCTACCACCGGTTCGGAAATACCCTGGTGAGAAAAAACCGACAAGAAACTCAACAAGGTAGTTTAGTAGAGTTATAATGTATTTACATAATAAACAAGTTGTATAATAGTCACTTTGCAGAACTAACCTAACGTCTTTCAATATTCACAACTGCGTCTTATAAGTAATTAAGTATTCAGTATTTGATATACTGCTGCTGCTGCTGCCGAGTTCGGAGCATGTTTTTCGGTTCACTTATGAAATCATTGAACTCTGAAGGACCAATTAACAAAGGTGCATAACAGTTGCAATCACAACAATAATGCGACAACTTTGTATTTGCCACTAAATTGTAATGTTACGAGTACATTAAGTTACAGGTGTACAAAGTTTTAATTAACCGTCATAACACAGGACCGTAATATTTTATCATCGCCCCTTTTACTGTTGAGCAGTCTTAGTTATTGCTCGTTTCGATTGATGGGGAAGTAAAACAAAATTCTATTGAGATATCAATATGTTTAGTTGTTTCTTATATTTAGTTTGATGTACAACATGACCCAAGAACAAGGCTGTTACAATGTAAACAAGGAGCGCCAGAGAAGTGATTACATTCATTTGGGCAATCCTCTGTCTGATTGTCGATCTGTTTGAAAATATACAGGTCCCTATTTAATTGGGATGTTGACGCCATTAAAAATATTTCGAAGATACGACTCCAGTAAAAAAAAAGCTTTATTTTAGCCCTGAAAACCAGATTATTTTTCGATTAATTTCTGTTGCTTTAAAACGAATAAATAGTTAGTTGATATATGTATAAAAAGGCGTTTTGACATTGAATTTTTAATGACTAAACGCAAGTAGGTACCTACGTAAAATCTTCTACTTTCGGCGTTTGTTATCGAAGTCTTCCGAAACGGCTCAACCGATTTTTATCAAATTTTTTGCTCCACATTTGGTAGATCTGAGAATAGGTCGTATGCTATATTTTCATGACCTTCGCAGACGGAGTCGTGGGCAATAGCTAGCCTAATATATAAAAATCTCGTGTCACGGTGTTTGTTATCGAACTCCTCCGAAACGGCTTGATCGTTTCTTATGAAACTTTTTTCTCTATATTTGGTAGGTCTGAGAATAGGTCGTAAGCTATTTATTATACCCCTATTCTTCGTAGACGGAGTCGCGGGCAACTGCTAGTATATATATAAAAAATTAAAATTAGCGCACTGGGGCTCGATCCTCGAACCGCCCGAGCTATTCGACGCACGTGCGACGCCGCGAACAGTTTTATTATCAGGATGAGCACATGAGCACAATTCCAGCTCCTCAGGATTCCTGAGGCTTAGCAGGATCACTAAATAAAACAATTCTCCGTATTGAATTTGTTGGAATAAGATTTTATGGCACACGTTCGATATCTTAGACGCCTTATTGTAGGCGAGGCTATTGCTGGACATCAAAGGGTGTTTTAAGGGTTATTTTATACTAGGTCCAACCCAGGTTTCGCCTGCGTTAAAATATCTTCATGTGAAACATTTACTAACTTAGAGTTTGGTCGGAAAAGTTATGGTAACTTTTTCAAGCGCAAAGTCAGAAAGGTGAACGAAGACAATCGAAAAGAAGGTTATTAATTCGAGATAAAAAAAGTGCCGATATATTACGGATAGACACTAAAAATCTAGATCTGCACTTACCGGCTCAATAATACACTTACCGTCATTGAATTTGGCCTTTGGCATTTTTTTTTAATTGTTTAAGTTTCAATAATTTTATGTTTACCCCATGCGACTCATACCCTTTAAACATAAGACTACCGACAACTAATTAGGTAGGTACTTATCGACAAATAAATATGCAACTTTCTAATTTGAACAAAATTATTTGCTGGTGAGTGTATTTTATTTATCACCCGACTGTCGAAGGAGGGTTATGTTTTTCGAGCGTATGTATTTATGTATGTATCATTCTTTGGAACGCCCTGGAGCTTAAATGGCTCAATGGATTTTGAAGTGTGAAGTGTCATTAGATTCGTCTCAGTACCGCGAGTGACATAGGATATATATTTTCCCGGAATTCCCATGGGAACGGGAATTACAGGGTTATTTGTAATTCACTAGCAACCTTTTAACCCTAAACTCCTACCACTTAAACAAATGTTTTTTGTTTTACGGCTTTTGTCATAACTTAATATTTTTGATGTAATTACGTTTTGAAAATTTGAGATTACCTCTTATTTTTACGATACTTTGTGTATTTGTATGGGAAAAAAAGTGCTTCATTTTAAAAAGTCGTAGAACAAAAAACATTTGTTTGAGTGATAGGAATTCAGGGTTTGGACCAAGAGATGGCGCTACTAGGCCAACTTCTACAAGTTAAGTATGAAGTAAAAGTAATAAAAAAATGAAGTTGAAGAAAATAAAAAAATAAATAGAAAAAGATACTTCATACTTAACTTGTATAATTCTAGATGTCGAGAAGGAATTTGACTCAGCATAAGCTGTAGTAGATGCCTGCTACAGCGCTGATTTTCAGTCAAACCCTTCATATCCGTGCATCAAACTTGTTGGACCGGAATCAGCACAAACAAAATTTTAGTTTAGGGGCCGCCTTATACGAATCAGCGTTACTAAATTAGCGTTTTATTTACGTCAAAAGATATAGAAATGTGCGAAAATTAGTTCAAAATACTGTTATTATTTACATAAAATCAGTTATCATCTTCCCCATCAGTAGTAGATTCGTCAAGATTTTGCTCTTGAGACAGCAGATTAGTATGAAAACTATGATACTTTTGAGGAATAATATTATTACTAACAAAATATTTAATGTAATTATATTTGGCTGTATTTATTTCCAACTAGCTGTAGCCTTTGGCTTCTTTATTTTTTCTAAAATTTCTTGCATAAGAATCTTCTGACAATAGCAAACGCAACGAAAAATGAATTACCGAAATTGGTCCAGCCGTTCACGCGTGATAACGTGACCAAAGTAAATGGGCATTAATTTATATACCTATATGTAGATTATTGTAGATAGACTTTTAATATCGACAACAGGTACTTCACGTAGTATTTACAAACATGCTCACACGATCTCCATAGTAAGTACCCAACTAAAATAAAGTTAGCGGTCTATAGATCGTGTGATATTAAAAAGTATGTTTACTTAGCGTTTTATGAGTTTCAAAACTTTTTTATTTTTAAGAATTTTGAAATGAATTTTTTTGTAGACGTAGATAATTGTACAATTATTGTATTGGATTAAAAAAACAATTTTGGCGAAAATCAAGTTAGCGTAGTATGAGTTGCTGGTGTCGAGAGGATGTCAGTGAATTAAAAATAACCCTGTATACAGGCTTGTATTTTTTCATCTAGTATTGAAATTAAAGTTATATTTTTGAGTTTGAGTTATAAATATTAAACCAACCATCCGATAGTTTAGTCTATCCGTAGTCACCTTTGAAAGTACTACTTACTAGCAAAAAACCTGGAGATATATTCTAAAAACCTCTTTGCTTTTGGAGGAATTCCCAGTTAAAAAGTGCTGCTATCTCTCGGGATTTCAGTCTTGCTTACCGCCCGCGCGACGTAAAAGTAAACGCGTCGGACGAAAATAAAAACAACCAGAAGTCTTTTACTTAACTGTTACGGTTTTGCAAAATGTAAATCAAAGCTTGCGAAGCGGAGACGCCGGTAAAAGGTATCTTAGTTAAATCAAAGCTGCATCCTCTCTAATGTGAACTGTTTTGCTCCCATATCTTCTGTATTTGGGGACATTTTATTTAAAGGAAGAAGAAAGAAAGAAGACATTTATCCACTTTCACAAGAAAACTTTATTTGTTTGTGTTTTTTTTTTTTTTTTTAACGACGAATTGATGATTTTTTCCCGGAGATCTCGGAAACAGCTCTTAACTTTATACGCAATTGTATGTTCTTATATCACAAATAAAATACATGATATATTCATACCTCTATCAATTTGAGACGCAAGTTCTGCTATAAATTTAAGCTGACAAATCGTCGCCCATTCACGCACTGAATGTGAATGAGTAAATTCAGGGATTCTTGGGTAGTTAAGTGTTAGAAGTGAACAATGAAAGGAGATATGCGTTTTTCTAGTAGTGGATACTCTACTGATATTATATTTATAAAAAAGTCACGCCTCTTAGAACGTACTATTCGCAGATTTTATTCCGTACTGGCTATTACCGGCAGCCCGTCTTTGTGTTCTTCGTGATTGTCGTCTCGCGTGAAATTGGCCATTTTCGCGGATAACAAGTAGCCTATTTTATTTCTTAGTATACTAACTATGTCTTTAAATTAATTCAACAGCTTTACTGTATGGAGGACTGGAGTTAACAAGCAGATACGTAATTTCACCTTTATAATATTGGCATGGATTTCATTTTGCTTTCTAAGTTTTTCTAAAAATTGATTTTTTGATATAAGCTTTGTTTGGTTCTTAAAATTTTATAAAATGTCCGGACATGATTTTCAAACGTCAAAGTCGAAAATATCTTTATTTAAAGAATCTACCATCGGTTGGATAAAACTCTGTTGAGAAGAATCCGGCAAGAAACTCAATAAATTATATATTTAAAAAAAAGATCTACAACTTACATCTAGAATATTTAACAAATTTTTTTTAAACAGTGGATACGCTATTTGACACTAGGGATCGTCAATGCGGATCGGAATTACTTGCAAATTGTCCATGATCGTCCATGTCCGCCTGAATATGACAGGAGTTTCGAGATTTCGCAATGGCAACCCCATCGCTCATGGAGGGCGCGAGGGCAAAAGGTTGCGCTTTCCACGTATGGTCGCTGATTACGGGACCCTATGAACCGAGGACCCTCTTGTTTATTTGCATGATCAACAGAAGTGGGATTTCGTGGCTTAATATTGTTGGCTTGGTACTAACATAGTCGTAACGATTTTTACTAACCAATATTGGATCAAAGTTATCTTAAATAAAAAAAAATATATATATTTATTATTATTTTTGGCCGAATGAAGCATCAGACTTTTAAAAATCTGGGTTGCCATAGTACTAATTCAATATTGGTTCTATGTGATATGTGCTGGTAAAAGGGTGAAATTGTTATAACATTGACTAGACGATGTAGAAACTGAAGTAATGACCGCTTTAGCCTAGTTGGTAGTGACCCTGCCTACGAAGCTAGAGGTCCTGGGTTCGAATCCCGGTAAGGGCATTTATTTGTGTGATGAGCACGAATATTTGTTCCTGAGTTATGGATGTTTCTATGTATTTAAGTATTTATCTATCTATATTAGTATGTTTATCGTCGTCTAGTACCCATAGTACAAGCTTAGCTTAGTTTGGAACTAGTTCGATTTGTGTAAGATTGTCCCCTAATATTTATTTTATTTATTTAAGTAGTGTCTGAGTTGGAGGAGTCGGTTGCGACATGTAAATATTTTTGTTGCACGAGAAAAGTTTATTAAAATGTAAATTTTATACAATGCACAAGTGTTGTGCTAAAAGGCACACATTGTGAAAGGAAGAATTACCGTTTCTGGTAGCTCCCTGTTTAACTAAAATCCATACTCCATACCTCCATACTTAATAATTATAAATGTGAAAGTGTGTTTGTTTGTTTGTCCTTCTTTCCGCCGTGGGGGTTAATTTTTATTTACATAGATTACAACTCGTAACTATTGATCTAAGTATTTTTAAGGAACTCGTTTATTATTTTTAAATAACAAGAAATTCCCCGTTCTCTATTTTGTTATTTTCAACGTTGGACTAATGTGATAGCACAAGTTCGATCATTGAAGTTTGTTTTCAGTCTATACAATGGAAACTGGAACGCAGCGATTTGAATACGTCAGAAGCGAATTCTCTCCGTTTTACGAATATACGGGCGTGACACGTACTCGCTGGCAACGCTCGTATTTGTTTTGAAATATGTTGTTCAATAAAGTTTTTATTCTGCCAATGCCAACAGAATGCTATCATTGTATTCCAAGTGTTACTCGTAACATAGTAAATGGTCTATTTTCTTTAGTTGGCGCCCAACATGGGGCCTCAAATAAATTGGCGACGATAGTTTGTATCGTTTAACTCTTTATGGAACTGTATAAAACATGAAATTAACAGATTGTTGTAAATGAAAAGCAGATCGAGCTAAGACTGATTTTTATTTTTACCAAATCTCCCCACACCAATACGTTTTTATCAAAACATGCAACATCTCCCTTTTTTATACATAGCAAACAATTTATTTTAACATAGTAGAATAGATTAGTTAGCTAATCAATTCACAATAATCTAAGTATAATCCAAGCCAATTATTTATTCATAAGTTTATACAATATTGGAAATGTAACTGCTATGAAACACAACTACATTGTAACACACTAACAAGAGAACAACTTAATCAGGTCAGTATATATTGATGAATCAATTTATCTTGTAAATCGATCACAATATAGATAGATACAATTAATTTTATTATGATTATAATACTTTAAAATTATAGCTAGGTATAATAGTAACATTATTAAGCACAGTAAGTTATGTTTATCATTATCAATATATTTTTTTTTATTATTATTATTTTTAATACATAAATATACCTACCTTTTTTTTTTATTTTTTTTTTTATTTAAAGCAAGTTCTTTAATATTACTGAGAGCTTTTAGTGCCGCCGGTCTGATTTCGCGCTCGTGAAAGGATTGCCGTGGCATGTGCGTGTCAGGCTGCGCGGCGCTCGAAGGCCCGGGAGCCGCACCGGGTGCGCCGGCATCGGCGAAGGAGGGCGCACCGCCGCTATCTGCGTTGAACCAAACGTCTTCACCTCTCGCGGTGTTGTGATCCAACTCACTGTTAAGTGAACTCGTGTCCTGTTTTATAAGGTGACGCCTATTGCGTCTTAGAGATTTATTGGATTGATCCTTCACAATGTAAGAGCGTGACTCTTTAGCCCGCGCTTCTACTCGCGCCATTCTTCGTGTTTCCCCTTCCATGACCATAACGGGGTCTCCCGGCTGAAGCTCTGGTAATACACGTGATCGCCGGTCATAGTATTCCTTGCTGGTCGCTTGCTTGTGAATAATGTGCTGGTAATCACGGTTATTATCACGACTAGGTCGCAGCTTGTTATCGTGCGCTGGTAGACGCGTGTTGAGCGTTCGACCCATTAACAACTGAGAAGGCGAGCTTAAGTTATCCCGCGGCGTTGTCCTAAAGTTTAATAGGCCCAAGTAGAAATCGTTACCAGAATTCAAAGATTTTATCAAAATATCCTTCACGGTGCGTATACTTTTTTAGCTGTTTTTTTTTTTTTTTGAGCTATGTTTGTTGTTCGGCCAACCGCGTTCCATGTATCTGATTAGTACTTGACAACTGTCATCTCGTTTGACTTCTCTCCTGATCATTCGCAATTTGGAGTCACTGAATCGTACGTTTTCTATCAGAAAACACGACTGTTCTGCTATTTCATCTGATATTTTGTCACTTACACGTTCAGGTAACGGTGCCCGGGACAACGCGTCAGCCACAAACATATATTTTCCCGGTTTGTAAACCACTTTAAAAGCATAGCCCTGGATGCGAAGCATCATTCTCTGCAGGCGCGCCGGGACTGAATTCAATGGCTTCAAAAATAAACCTTCCAAGGGTTTGTGATCCGTCTCGATCGTAACGTTATCGTGAGCGTACACGTATTGGTGGAAGCGTTCGAGCCCAAAGACTATCGCGAGAAGCTCTTTCTCTATCTGCGCGTATCTGGTCTGCGTGTCCGTGAGCGTTGCGGACGCAAACTCGACCGGGCGGCCGCCCTGCAGCAGCACGGCGCCCAGCGCGCCGGCGCTCGCGTCCACCGACAGCAGCACGGGCGCGCTGCACACCAGCTCCTTCAATCGTCGCGACGCCGCCTCGTGCACTTCATCCCAGCACCACTCCGTGTTTTTTTTTAATAGGCTCCGCAATGGGGAAGCGGCCTCTGAATAGTTAGGTATAAACTTGGATAGGTAATTCACCATTCCTAAGAACCGCTCGAGAGACGGTCGGTCATTCGGCGTCGGCATCATCTGGATAGCCTTCAGCTTCGTAACATCGATGCGCATACCCTCGGCACTAAATGTGTGCCCGAGGTAAGTGATCTGTTGCACGCGAAACTCGCATTTCTCCCTATTGAATTTAATACCCACTTCGCGTGCCCTTTCCAGTAAGAGTTTTAACCTCGCGTCGTGCTCCGCTAAGGTTCGACCCCAGCAGATGATGTCATCTATGAAAGATTCCACTCCTTCCAGATCTTCCAGAAATTGACGAACTTTCGAGTGAAATACTTCTGAGGCACAATTGATACCATATGGCAGCCTCAGAAACTGATATCTACCGAACGGCGCCCCGAACGTACATAAATCAGCACTGGCGTCGTCGATCTGCACCATCCAGAAGCCGGAGCGCGCATCGAGCTTGCTGAAGTAGCGCGCGCCCTGCAGCCGCGCGGCGATGTCGGTGAGCGTGGGCAGCGGGAAGCGCGCGCGCCGCACCACGCGGTTGAGCGGCCTCGGGTCCAGGCACACGCGCAGGCTGCCGTCCTTCTTGGCGGCTACTACGATCGCGTTCACCCACGGGGTGGGGTGGCGGACTTTTCTGATCACACCCATTTTTTCCATGCGTTCGAGTTCACCTTGCAACCTGTCACGCACCCCGATAGGTATTTTTCGCACCGGACAGACCGACGGCTGTGCGTTTTCCTCGACATCAATAGTGTATTGGCCTGACAGCTTACCGAGGCCGTGAAAAAGATCCTCGTATTGATTTACACTCAGTGAAAAAATTCGCTTAACGAGGCCTAACGTTTCACAAGCATTCTTACCTAGGACACTTTGACAATTATATTTTGCTATTACAAAATGCAACGGATACGATTGATTTTTATGTTGCCAGTCAATGACACATGAACCCAAAATGGGTATGTAATTGCCACAGAATGATTGAGCTCTGATACCTTCAGGCAACAGATTAATAATATCGAGGCCCAACCTCTTAAAGGTATTTATTGACAACACCAGTCTCTTCGGAGGCGTGGGTTCGGATCCCACCGCTGCCACCATGTTGTAAATGAAAAGCAGATCGAGCTAATACTGATTTTTATTTTTACCAAATCTCCCCACACCAATACGTTTTTATCAAAACATGCAACACAGATTATATGATACAGATTTTTTTTTGTAGGGGACAATCTTACACAAATCGACCTAGTCCCAAACTAAGCAAAGCTTGTACTATGGGTACTAGACGACGATAAACATACTTTATAGATAAATAAATACTTAAATACATAGAAAACATCCATAACTCAGGAACAAATATTCGTGCTCATCACACAAATAAATGCCCTTACCAGGATTCGAACCCAGGACCTCTTGCTTCGTAGGCAGGGTCACTACCAACTAGGCTAAGGCGGTCGTTAAAACCAAACAAAGCAAGCAAGCAAGTTTACAAAAGCAAACATATCTTTTAAATTAAAGGCATCTTTTCCAGGTAATCTTTGCACAATTGACATTGATTGGATCGTGGCTTGTTCAGCAGATCTCCATAGCCATCCAGAGAGGCAATGCTGCGAGCGTAATGGGGACATTTGCTTCCAGTTAGTCGCGGGGAGGGATTTTTGAACCAACAAGCTTAGTGTATATTGTATGTTTGGTGCTGTACTAACTTAGTTTTTAAGAGTTTTGATTTTTTACTAACCAATTTTGTTGACATTTTGTTTAATTATGTAATTGAAAAAATTATATACTTTAAAAAGTAACAAACAATAAGGGTGATGCCACACGAGCGTAATTTTGTGAGTTGTGATGTGAGCGGCAGAATTTCGGTTGCGCCATACATTGTGTCACGTGAGTGTCACGTGATGGCGCGGACCGTAATTCTGCCGCTCACGACTCACAAAATTACGTTCGTGTGACCTCACCCTAAACTTTGAAAAGTAACCATAATGACAGCGGTCGTAGATAACGTTGTATTTTTGTAAGAAAATGGTGTCTAGTGACAAATTCTTAGATGTTATAAAATTCGTGTGACCAACTTCCCCATCGGCCATCAGTTCTACGAACGATTTGCCCTGCCCATTGCCACTGAGTCTGGTGATTACTCGAGCTATACCGGTGACTTTATGATGTGATCAAAAGGTTATAGAATAGAATAGAATAGAATAATTTTTATTTCGGGCTGCATAGGCCCATATAAAAAATACCTTAAAGACTAACATACATATTTATATTATAACTTATATAATTACTAACACGAAAAGTCTGTGACGTGGGCACTTTCGCGGTGTCAGTTAACCGGCCACGAAACCGCCGGTATGCGACACCTTTCGGCCAAAACTCTTTTTTATAGAATGTCGTCCACAGACCGGAAGACGCAGTGCAGGTTGACTTCCAACAAGATGGAGCAACGACCTGGTTAAGGTTGTGGGAACGCGTTGGATGCGAATGGCGCAGGACCGATCTGTTTCGCAAACCTATGATCAGCAGTGGACGTCTTTCGAATTAAATGATGATGATGAATGAACTTTCACGTTTTGAATTTCCTGCCGCATTGTCCCACCAAAGAATCGAGTGGGTTAGATCGATCGACACCAAGCAATCTAAAAGATTTAAACCAACCTCCGTCCTCATATATTCCACGAGGGTTCTTTCCTCTTCCAAATAAATTTATTCAAATACATAAATTGTCCCGGACACAATACAAGTAACAAGCAATAAGGGCCCTTCACACGAAGGTTCAGCGGCCGCAGCGACGAGAACTGAATGCAGAATGAGCCTTAGAGTGCTCCACCAGAGATGTGCTATAAATTGAAATTCAAATATTTTTTATTTCGGACTTTAAATCCATAGAGTCAGCTACTACAATAACTTACATATCTAATGTTAAATAGTACTACAATTAATTAAGACAAAACAAGACATTTAAAACTTTCGCTGCGGTACAGCGCCAGGAGCGTGTAGTTGGACGTACCGCTCGAGCAAGGGCGAGTCCCAACGCTGGGCCAGCGTACTTAGGATGCTGTTCGAACTATGCTACGTTGTTTGCTATGAATTTTAAGGTTTGATGTTCACCAATCACATAGCATAGCACTGGTGGCAACGGGTTCAACTAAGCTATGATTTTACAAGCATTTTATTAACTTGCACTGTATGTTTGTTCGGGTGGAATCTTTCAAATTATAATAGTACATTACTGCAGCGGCCGCGAAATAGGGGATTGCCGGCCGAGTAGTAATAGATGGCCGAGTGTTAACGAGGCCATCTAGAGATACGAGGCCGGCAATCCCTGTTCGTGGCCAAGGCTTGTATAGTGCTTTTCTCAAATAAATCCAAGGAAATGATACGAACGTTCAACTTATATATTCATATTTAATTCAAATTGTTTTTTTTTTTATTCCCGCCAAAATATTTATTTTCCAGCAATTTATTCGTAAGCTGTTCCAGTTAATGTTTTTGACGCAAAATATTGAGATGATTTATATTTATTCAAAAATTACGACCTTATTAATAATAAATTGTTAACAATAAACGCCAATCCTTATTTATTTTATTGAATACCTGATTAAATCTAGCCAAGTAAGATATTAAAAAGTAAATTCACAAACTAAATTTTTCTTAATTGGCAGTATGTCATTGATAGTCAATAAAAGAAAATACGACCCACTAAAACAAAAGACAATCTCTTTGCTGGCCTTGGCCAGCAATGTTTGTATGAAATTCCATTATTGTCGTCTAATTTGAAATTGGAACGAATCTTCCTCAACTGCTATACAATGGCATACTTCGTGTTCTATTGTCACGACTATAAGGACCACATTTCCTTGGATGTTTGAGAAAAGTAAGTAGATGTCTTCAACCGATTGCGCTGAAATTTTGCGTGCAAGTGTAAATTTGATGAGAATGCAATATTATTATGACATGGAGCTGATTTGATGATGGAGCTGGAGGGCCTTAGGAACTCTGTAATAAAACGACATGACCGATCGAGTTTGAGCTCGTTTGATTCGTCTTGACGAGTACTTGGGTCATAATGATCGTCATTTCAGCCGTAGGACGTCCACTGCCTGACATAGGCCTCCGCTCATTGATACCCAATCAGGACGGTTGGAAGCGACTTGCATCCACCTTGTACCTGTGGCCTTTACCAAAACTTCCGTCCGTATCTTTGGTGGAAGTTCTTTGGTAACCAAGGACAGAAAATACACTCATCAAAAAAAGCTTGTACTGAAAATATTTTTTTTAACAAAATCTTTTTTTATAGTAAGATGCATGCTCTGAATGCGTGCTCCTCTGGATTTTTATAGTAAGATGCATGCTCTGAATGCGTGCTCCTCTGGATTTTATAGTAAGATGCATGCTCTGAATGCGTGCTCCTCTGGATTTTATAGTAAGATGCATGCTCTGAATGCGTGCTCCTCTGGATTTTATAGTAAGATGCATGCTCTGAATGCGTGCTCCTCTGGATTTTATAGTAAGATGCATGCTCTGAATACGTGCTCCTCTGGATTTTATAGTAAGATGCATGCTCTGAATGCGTGCTCCTCTGGATTTTATAGTAAGATGCATGCTCTGAATGCGTGCTCCTCTGGATTTTATAGTAAGATGCATGCTCTGAATGCGTGCTCCTCTGGATTTTATAGTAAGATGCATGCTCTGAATGCGTGCTCCTCTGGATTTTATAGTAAGATGCATGCTCTGAATGCGTGCTCCTCTGGATTTTATAGTAAGATGCATGCTCTGAATGCGTGCTCCTCTGGATTTTATAGTAAGATGCATGCTCTGAATGCGTGCTCCTCTGGATTTTATAGTAAGATGCATGCTCTGAATGCGTGCTCCTCTGGATTTTATAGTAAGATGCATGCTCTGAATGCGTGCTCCTCTGGATTTTATAGTAAGATGCATGCTCTGAATACGTGCTCCTCTGGATTTTATAGTAAGATGCATGCTCTGAATGCGTGCTCCTCTGGATTTTCCTCGAGGGATTTCATAGCTTACTATTTTATTGGACTAAAAGGAAATTACGATTATGGTAAATTGCTCTAACCAGTCTACTATTTGTGGAAACGGTCACATAGTTTCGTAGCGTATAGCTAAACCGTTTAAATGAGTCCTTGCCCGACGGAGGGGGCGGGGAGAGGTGCGGGCGGCAGGCACACGAGGCGCGCTCCCCGCCCGCACCTCTCCCGGCCCCTTTGTCGTCATACCCCCCAACCCCTGTATGTAGCGCACGGGCGAGGACTCATGTAAACGGGGTTTAGCTACAGCTTCCACTTCCTCGCAGCTAGGGATGCATATATCGAAAGCAAGAACATCGATGTATCGATACATACATCGGTGTTTTTTTTAATTTTTTAATGTCCTAACTATTTAATAGTTAAATTGTATATTATCTATTATCTATAACAATATTATCTATTGAATAGGTAAGTCTTTAGAATAAGGAAGGTGTAGAGTGTAGAGTATAGGAAATAAAATTACCTTTAACAGCTATTTTACTAAAAATTTCTAATAGATTGCAGGCAAAACATCGATGTATTGTTTAAACATTGCATAAAACAACATCGATATATCGATGTTTTGCAATGGTGAACATCGATGGCAAACATCGATGTTTTTTCACTGAAACATCGATGATTCAAAAACATCGATGTATCGTTTGCATCCCTACTCGCAGCATAGTGCTATACACACCTCTGGTGGACCGGCACCCTCACCTCGCGGCCGTCAAAAGATCGTGTAAAAAGCTATGCATACGACAAAGCGGAAATGCTTTTTGACGTACCGGCCGTTTTTCAATTCGTAGCCGTGTTTTGTTCTGCCTTTTGCCTGCACTTTGTATTGATTGCGTGCATTTTTTATAAAAGAGAATTTTATGTGGTTTAACGTGGGGAGAGCTGTTACATAAACGAGCGTGTGCGTTTTGAACGCGTAATGTGATGGGCCTTTTGGTTAGTCCGAAAGCTTTATGTATAATCGATTGAGAATTCCTTTACAACCTAAGGTTTAATGTCATTTGATCATTTCAGCTGAAACCACTGCTGAACACAGGCCTCCCCCAAGGCTCGCCAAACAGATCGGTCCCCTGCCACCCGCATCCAACGCGATCCCGCAACCTTATCCAGGTCGTCGCTTCATATTGTTGGAGGCCTACCTAAACTGCGTCTTTCGGCCCGTGGACGCCACTCGAGAACCTTTTTGCCCCATCAGCCATCAATTCTACGAGCGATGTGCCCTGCCCTCTGCCACTTGAGTCTGGCGATTCTTCGAGCTATGTCGGTGACTTTAGTTCTTGCGCGGATTTCATCATTTCTAATGCGATCCCGCAGAGACACTCCGAGCATAGCCCTCTCCATCGCCCTTTGGTTATTAAGGTCTTAAGGTCGCGGGTGAGCAAAGTAATTGTTTCAGTTAATTTGTCTAACCTAGCCCAATGCATATCAAGCAGAACTAAGTAATAGTAATCCTGTAAGTTTACTTTAAGTTATCAAATAGAGTGGAATTTAGAATTATATCAAATGTAGCAGCTTAGAACATCAAAGAATATTTTCACTTACGATGTAATGTGACTACAAAATAAGTTAATAGGTCCAATTTATAATATAATACCTTAAATAAAACAATTAAAACTTAAAAGACGATCTAATCCTTTAAACAGCTTAATGTTATTACCTTCAAGTAATGTTAAAGCCAATAGAAAGATCATTGTGCTACGAGTCTCGACATCTGAAGGTTAATCATAGCAGAAAACTTTTGCCGAGCCTTATTTTATTTCATAATCTCTCAGTTCTAAACGTAATGTAAATCTTAAATCGGTACAGTCTCGTGTTTTATATTATTTTCTCATGAATTTATGTTAAATTCCAATTTAGTGTTTGCGTTTGCATTCACCATCTGAAGACAGCTTTGAGATGAAAGGGAAAATTGAATATGTTTAAGCATCGTAATGGTTGGAATAACGTTTCGTTATTTTAAAGAGCGCATATTTATTTTAGATTTTTTTATAAGCAGCAGGCTTAGAGGACCGTCAAGTCAAGAGTTAAAACAACAAAGTGTATGTTATTCATCATCATCATTTCAGCTGTAGGACGTCCACTGCTGGTCACAGGACTCATAATCATAATCATAATCATCATTTATTGCAACCATGGTACATTATGGATGTTTACATTTGTTTGTTTCACATGGACCCTGGTAGGGCACAGCATACTATAATATAAGATACAAATAAAATAAATTAAACCAAATTAAATTAAAATAAATTAAATAAATCAAATCAAATTAAATTAAAATTAAATCAAATTAAAACAAATTAAGTCAAATTAAAATTAAATTAAATTAAATTAAGTCAAATTAAGTCAAATTAAATCAAATCATTAAAAACTAAACTGAATGAAAACCAGATTAAATCAAACAGAAAACGAACCAAATCAAATCACTACAATTAGATCAAATCAAATCAAAATAAAATCAAAATAGAATCAAATTAGATCAAATTAGAAGGTGTCTTTAACTTTATCGTCAAAAAAATCTTTTAAGGTGTAGTAAAATTTTTTAGTAAGGAAATCTTTTAACATTTTAATAAACTGCTTATCGTTAGTTTGAGCCTTAATATCATTTTTAAGATGGTTATATATTTTTACTGCCATGACGTTTGGACTTGTCCTGTGGAGTTTGAGCTTAGAAAACATCGGCAATGCCAAATTATTTTTGAACCTCGTTTCGGCTCTCATTGATACCCAATCATTACGGTTGGAAGCGGCTTGGATCCACCGTGAACCTGCGGGTTGGTGGTCCCACGCTGCGCTTGCCAGTCCGTTGTCTCTATTCGCGAACTTTTTGGCCCCAACGGCCATCTGTTCTGCGTGCTATAAGGCCTGCCCATTGCTATTTCAACGAGCTAATCCGTTTATTAGCTTATTATTAACTAAAAAAATCTGAAATCTATTCAGTATTTTAATTTCACTCTCTACTCTACACCTATCTCGATACACATAATTAACCTCTTTATTATATTAGCGTAGATGTTTGGATGTATAGATTAGTGGAGAATGAGGTACTCCAAATATTTTTTTTTTCTACAAGGTTCCCTTGATATTTGTCTAGGCTTTAAATGGTGTTTGGAGATATTTTAGCCAAATTTAACAACACTATAGAGTCGCTGTGATTTGACGTTTTTCAGCCAGACGTTTTTCGTAGGCAGTAAGTTTAGAACCTATGAGAAAGCTACACTGTTAGTTAATTTTGTACTAGAACAGTATTTTCTTCAGAATTGTTATTAATCCTAATCTACTGCATAGTAGTACAAGATGACTTTTCTAAAAAACCCTGAATACACCATGCTGCTACATATTTTTGGCAAACATTGTTACGGCCAGTGACATTATAATATTTTGTAATATAATATTCCATGACAATATTTTCAAATAAATAAATTATAACAAATTAAATTATGGGAATCGAAGTAGTTCGAACTTGGAGCACTCTAATAGAGAGACATTAGGAACATAATAATATTCCAAATTATACGCAATTTAGAGCGAATTTCGAATTCAGATGCGCTAGTCCTCTGTATCCGAAACCTAGCCCACTGGGACGTACTGTATAACCAAGAGTGCCCGGAGCAGATTCGATTCTCGCCCCTGGAAACGTGTTTGTCTATTTTCGGGAACGAAGCGGTCAGAATTTGCGGGAATAATTCCGGTTAGTTGTTAATCGGTGCGGCTGAGTGAGACGAACCGTCGAACCTTCACGGGTTTTGTTAGATCAATTTACCAGAATTGTTATTTCTTAGTAGCAAAATTTCCATTCGCATTTTTTCCCAAATGATTTTTTTCTCACTATGTTGTTTTACTGAAGATTATTTTCACAATCGCGTTTTTTCCCAGTTATCGACACAAAAACATAGGTAGGTTTAGGTTATGTTAAGTTTGCATCGGCCCGAAGGGCCAAAAGCACACATAAGAAGGAGCTCCGCGTGAGCGGAGCTCCGTCGACACTGTTTCTGTGTCAATTTAAATTGGGAAAAAAACGCGATTGTAAAATAAGCTTCAGTAAAAAACCATAGTGAGAAAAAAAGCATCAGGGAAAAAATGCGAACGGAAATTTTGCTACCAAGAAATAACGATTCTGGTAAATTGATCTAACAAATTTCACCGTAGTAATTGTTGTGCAGGTAAACCAAAGAAAATATGGTGAAATAAAAGCGAATAATGTTAATGCTGTCGTGTTTGTGCGCTGAAGATGCAGGCTCAGCCTAGTTTGGAGTATGTTGGAAATTTCTATTTTATAAATTTACTAGTTGTTGCCCGCAACTCCGTCCGCGAAGAATAGGGGTAGGTATACAAAAAATAAATAGCCTCTACAGTTTCAAATTGTCTGTCTAAATCATCATGAATATAGAGGTCAACCGCTGGTCAGTTCATAAAAAATTACTGCGTAGGAGTAGGTAGGTACGTTATTAGCAAAGTATACTGATTACACCAAACATAAAACCTTTTTTCATTATTTTTAAAAGCAATTCCTCGCGATTTACCGGAGCACTAGGTCTCTCGAATATTCCGATCGCTCGCGGCCCTTTCAGCCTTTATTTTATCTCGACAGTAGTTTTGCTTTCAGCAAAAGGTTTTTCTTAAAATCTTCACAGCGCTATTTACCCACTCGACTTGACCATTCGATAAAGGTTGGTCAGAAGTAAAATTTAGGTTTCTTTAAGAGAAATGGTCGTGAATTAGTTTTAGACGACCGGATAGCCTAGTTGTTAGAGAACCTGACTACGAAGCTTGAGGTCCCGGGGTCGATTTCCGGTCGGGGCAGATATTTGTGTGAAAAATACGAATGTTTGTGCTCGAGTCTTGGATGTTTAATACATATACTTAAGTATGTATTGATCTATATGTATATGTATGTTTATCCATTGTCTAGTAGTACAAGCTTTGCTTAGTTTTGGACTAGGTCAATAAAATTGGTGTTAATCGTCCCATGATATATTTATTATTATTTATAATTAACTCAAAAATACTAATGTAAACCCATACTACGAAGCAGGCGAGTACTGGTTTTGAGACTTAATTTTGTAGATATGGACCTTCGAAATGTAGACCATGTTTCAATAAATAATGTAAGCTAAATTTACAGTTACGCTTCTTTTTTCACGCGCAGCACTCTCTCACATGACGTGATATGTCAGAACCCAACTGTTACAAGTATCAATTAAGTTGCTAGGCATCACAGTTAAATAAATCGGTTTCTGACAGGTAGAATATTGCTATTGGACCTCCATTTGACAGACTTGTGATTGGCTCAATTACTTATAAACAGATGGCAACGTTGTCAAACGGACGATACTCACGAAACGTCACCAGCCTGTCACAGAAACCCACATTGATGTCGTCCTCTAACGTTAACGTGACGTTACGTTTCGTTCGTATTAGTTGTTAATTGTAAATGTCAGAGATAGGATCACACTGCAAACCAGCGTCGCAATGTCATTCTAAATGTGTCTCCTATTTTAGCTTTTCGGCATTGCACAATGTTCTTTTCTTCTCTTTCTTAAGGATTATTATCATGTTTTATTTCTTTTTTCCTTCTTTGTTAACCACTGCTAACTCCTTAGTATTTCGTCAAAACGTTTCACGTAACCATTCTCGCATCAAAGTCAGCGCACGAACTTCACCCATTTCATCTTAGATTACTCCAAAATATTCTTCTTGAAAATAATTTGCGGGCCGCTCGGACTGAGCGTAATGGGCCCATAACCGTTCTTGGCGCATTAAGCCCCCTGGCAAAGCCTTCGTCGCGTCCTGGATTATTTTCCCGTATGGTAACGCCACGCGTTTTAATTGAGTCTGCGTCATAAAGTTAATTTAAAGCTTCATGGTGGTGGCGCGTAACGTCGTGTAAACATCCGTCTTGAAATATGGAGTTTGCAGGTAAAAATTTAGGGTCTTCAGTGTGCTTAATGTCGGTTTTTGGGTAACTTCAAACTTTGGTTTCCGGCCTTGCAGTTGCAATATGCAGCAATATTACTTACACCTTATAGCTTATTTTCACAGTAGCGTTTTTTCCAATTTGAATTGACACAGAAACAGTGTCGATGGAGCTCCGCTTACTCGGAGCTCCTTCTTCTATGTGCTTTTGGCCCTTCTTAACATAACCTAAAGCCCAAACTTAACATAACCTAAACCTACTTATGTTTCTATGTCGATTAAAGTTGGGAAAAAACGCGATTGTGAAAATAAGCTGCAGTAAAAAACCATAGTGAGAAAAAAATCATATGGAAAAAATGCGAATAGAAATTTTGCTACTAGGAATTAACGACTTTGGTAAATTGATCTCCAGCGGCCTGCACCATAGGTTAAGCCGCCTCTGATTTGCTCAATAACTGAGTAAACAAGTTAGCTATGAAGTATCTTTTTGTATTTTTTTTTTCCCAACTTCATTTTTTATTACTTTTACGGTCATCCCGTGAAATCATATATTAAATCATAAATATATGATTTCACGGGATGACCGTAAAAGTAATGAAAAATGAAGTTGGAACAAAAAATACAAAAAGACACTTCATAGCTAACTTATTTAAAGTTGCACAGTAGCGCCATCTCTTGTCCAGGTGAGCGGTTAGTTCCGAAGGAGTGTTAAAATCTCTCGGTAGAGGGTGTAACATAGATGTGCGCTTGTCACTGCATAAGGTGATGATTTAGCAGACTGAAATGTATGATGTATAGGAAAGATTTGTGTCTAATCTCTAAACCAGTGTAGGGGTATGGCACACGGCACGGAATGCTGAGGACCTGGGTTCGATTCCCAGCATTGGTCTTTTTTCTGGGGTTTTTTCTGTGCATCTATATTTCAGTTTGTATTTAGTACGAAATAAATAAATCAATAACTGAGTGTCAAAGACTAATAATTCGTCTTTTTTTCCAGACGTGCCATACCTGGAGTTATCGGAGCCTGACGAGGGCTACCACGGCCTGATCCGCGAGAACGAGACCCTGGTGGAGGTGACGCCGCCCATCCGCGCGCGCGGCCCACTCTGCTCCTTCCTCATCCTGAACAACAAGCACCATGGGGAGGCGCCCTTCGAGGTAACTGTCTTGATAGAACCTTTTTTTGACGTGACAACGTCTAATAAATCTATGAACGCCGGCTGCACGCACGAAAAAGGATGACGGAATATCCCGTACATCGGACAAGAGAGAGCAGAGAACGCCAGGATACCCAGAATGTACAAGAGAGCAGCGCGCGCCAGGATGTTAATCTTAGTACTAGCGCTCGGGTAATTTTGTATTAAAGGGGGATGAAAATTTCATTGATTTTGCCGTAGGATGCACCATTTTCAAGATATTTGACAAAACACCGGTTCTCGTCCGATCACAGAGGTTAAGCAATGTCGGGCGCGGTCAGTTCTTGGATGGGTTTTATTTTTCTTTATTTTTCTGGTTTAATTTTCGTTTTTTGAATGTTTTGTTACGTACGTAACGTTAAACTATCGTCCGTAAACCGACTTTACAGACAACCGGTTTTTTATATACAATATAGGCTTGCGTTTGATCACAATCACGCCTGATGGAAAGCGAAGATGATGATGAAGGTGGAGCACGCTTGGCTAGTAAATGCTCATTCACCCTAGACTTGAAAGCGGCCAAATTGTAGTGTTCAGGGAACACAATCGCAGGCAGGGAATTCCACTTTCCATTCCATTTTGGGAATACTGACAACGTAAGGGTGGAGACCCCGCCTACTTCTGGTCGACCTGTGGAAGAAACCTAGTGCAGTCGGCGTCGGCGTACAGTGAACCAATTTGATTCCTAACCATGAAGACTTATTTGAGTTCCTAAATAGTTTCGTCCATTCGTCTATAACAATGCATATCTAATGATGTAAATAAAAGTAATAACTTACAAAGTAATAAGCTGGATAATCGGCGTTCTTTGCAGAATAGTCGAATAGTTGTCGACTACGAATTTTTAGTATTACGAAACTCTCAGTAATCCCTATTATGGGACCCTTCCCGTTGGTACCGTTTGGGTACAGAACCCTAAAAATCGTCACGACAGAAGGTAACCACGTAAAATTATATCATAGCTAACATTGTAACCTTCTAGCATAAAATAAATTATGTATTTCGTACTAAATACAAACTGAAATATAGATGCACAGAAAAAACCCCAGAAAAAAGACCAATGCTGGGAATCGAACCCAGGTCCTCAGCATTCCGTGCCGCGTGCCATACCCCTACACCACCACTGGTCTAGAGATTAGACACGAATCTTTCCTATACATCATACATTTCAATCTGCTAAATCATCACCTTATGCAGTGACAAGCGCACATCTATGTTACACCCTCATCGAGAGATTTTAACACTCCTTCGGAACTAACCGCTCACCTGGACAAGAGATGGCGCTACTGTGCAACTTTAAACAAGTTAGCTATGAAGTATCTTTTTTTTTTTTTTTTTTTGTACTTATTTTTTCAACTTCATTTTTTTATTACTTTTACGGTCATCCCGTGAAATCATATATTTCGTACTAAATACAAACTGAAATATAGATGCACAGAAAAAACCCCAGAAAAAAGACCAATGCTGGGAATCGAACCCAGGTCCTCAGCATTCCGTGCCGCGTGCCATACCCCTACACCACCACTGGTCTAGAGATTAGACACGAATCTTTCCTATACATCATACATTTCAATCTGCTAAATCATCACCTTATGCAGTGACAAGCGCACATCTAAAAAAATGAAGTTGAAAAAATAAGTACAAAAAAAAAAAAAAAAAAAAAAAGATACTTCATAGCTAACTTGTTTAAATAAATTATGCTTACAGACAACCCAATTAATATCTTAAATTAATAAACTTTGAAGTAGGCTAGGCACACAATCTAGTTCACTTTATTATTTTTTGTTAAAAGCTTTCTACTCCCAAAGAATATAAAAACTTAGGTCTTATTTCGTAAGTCCTAAATTAAAGGCCAGACGTCGTCGCATAATAAATCGACGGTGGAAAGGTAAAATGGCTCTTTAGCGATTTTAAAGCTTATCACTAAGGTAAAAAAGCTTATGTGTGTGTGTGTATATTATAAAGAGGAAAGATTTGATTGTTTGTTTGTTTGCATTGAATAGGCTCCGAAACTACTGGACCGATTTCAAAAATTCTTTTGCCGCTAGAAAGCTACATTATCACTGAGTGACCATAGGCTACTTTTTACCGCGGGAAAATTAATTTATCGCGGGCGAAGCTGCGGACGGAAGGCTAGTATGTTATAATCAGAATACAGATAATCAGTCGAACCATAGATACACGTAGGAGTTACTGAGCTAAATGAGCTAGTGAGCTAAATGAGTGATCATATCTCGAGAGTTGAAGATACAATCACTATTTTCAATCAAGTGACACCTTTCACGCACCTCTAGTGGCCAGACACGCCGAGAACCCACACGCGCCTCCCAATAAGCACTTCATCTGATTTCTTTTCACCGTTCACAAGCGACATCGTTAGTTTTGTCACCGAAAATACGGCTCGGAATATGTTTGATTGAAAACACTGATCACTACGACTGTGCTGTTGATTCAATAGTTTATCTATTTTGAATTTAGGTATAGCCGCATAGTGAACGGGTTCGTCATTTTTCAAATATTTACTTTAACATTGGCTTGACAGTTCTTTTTTAAAAAGAGATGTTGTGTGTTCTCAGTTCAGAGTGTATGCGTGCGTATAATAGTACGAGTTCACATATAAATAATGTCCTGTCAATCTTTTAAAGTTTAACTATAAGAGGTATAAGTTCGCTTTTGTTCATCTGTTTCTCTTGCTATCTGTTAATTTCAAGTTTTTATGTACAATAAAGAGTTTTACATACAAAATCCTTTTCTAATCTAAATAGTACCTACCCTACTTGGTGCAAAAATTATTAAATAAATAAAAATAAATAATTAAATTCCATGGGACAATTCACACCAATTGACCTAGTCCCAAAGTAAGCTAAGCAAAGCTTCTGTTATGGGTACCTACTAGGCAACGGATAAACATACTTACATATATGGATAGATACATACTTAAATACATATTAAACACCCGAGAACAAGTAGGATTAGGACTCGTTTTGCATGTTTTATGAAATGTTCTTTGCTTGAAATAAACAGAATTTAAATTTTTTTTTTTTAAGCATTCGTATTTTTCATACAAATATCTGGCCCGACACGGGAATCGAACCCGGGACCTCAGGCTTCGAAATCAGGTTTTCTAACCACTAGGTCATCTAGGAAATTGGATTGGAGACAAAATGTTTCGCCCGAGACACAAATTTGCCCAAATCGGCGCCATTTAAAACAATCGAATACAAACACAACCCCAATAACAAACACTAAATCAATTTAGAACACACTCTATTCACAATCCAATTTATGCGTGCCGAAAACCAAACAATCAAAACGGTGGCCGTTACGTCAACTATAGCCTATAAAAAACATTTTCATAGTCTATGGACTTTTCCCATATTCCAATATGGCGGAAAAAAGCGGGAAAACGATTCACACTGCTGCGGCTCGGTGACGTGCCGAACGGATAAAAAATAGGAAAATAAAAGGTGAGATACGAGTATTTATGGATTCGGTTTGGTCGTATTCGACTTTAAAAAGGGCGTGCGAACTTGCGAAGTAAACGAGAAAACTGTATTGCGTGCTAGGGTGGAATCTATTCACAATCAATTCCACGATAAAAATGGTTTCGCCGGAAGACCAGCGCTGGCTCCACCCCAGGAGTCCGCATTTATGCTGAGGCTGGACCTTATACGCACACAATTTAATATTTTATTTTTAATTTTATTTTTTTGTTCGGTTGTTTTTTTATTGCTTTTTATATTTTACAATTTTATTATTTTAATAGTTATAGTTAGTTATTATAATTGTTAAGTATGTGTATTGTGTGTGGAATAAACTTTTTCATTTCATTTCATTTCACGATGATTTCTTTAGCAGATGTTCCATTAGGTTCGCGATCAGACCTTCGACTGAACAATGTTCTCTGGTGAATGTTGAGTAAATTTTGTATTTAACCGTTTTAGCATAAGAGGAGTAAGAAATATACACGCTCAAAAACTTTTTCATTCGCAGTAAATAGTTAAACTCGTTTTAAAACGTGAGTAATCCGTATACTTTCACTATGAGTGAGTTTAGTTAATATTATGTTTTTTATTTTTTTATTAGCCTGTTATAGTGTCCCACTGCTGGGCAAAGGCCTCCCCTCTTGACATCCACAACTCCCGGTCCGGCGCAATGTAAGGTCAGTCCCTTGCGTACACGTCCAAATCGTCCTGCCATCTCCTTCTTGGTCTGCCTCGTCGTCGCTGGCCGTTCTCCGGCACCCACCAAGTGATTGGGTGAGCCCATCTTTGTGGGTGCATACGACAGACATGTCCGGCCCAGTCCCATTTTAGCTTTACACTAGCTACACTAGCTGTTGCCCGTGACTCCGTCTGCAAATATTATTTTCCGGGACAAAAAGTCCCGTAAGTATAAGACATTATTGTATTTGTTGGGTTGTTAAAATTGTGTCTCAAATAAACCCCTCCCGACTTACCATCGCATCCAGCCGTCTTTTGCATTGAGAACTTCCCTACTCACCATCAGTTTCGTACACCAACTTTACTGCTCCATAATTTATTTTCAAAGCACTAGGCGATTGAGGACTAGATTGTGAATATAGGGGTTTTAGGTCGTATTGAAGGCAGACGGGAATTGGAGCGTATTACTATTGTTCAATAATGTTCGGCGTATTGAATATGGAATGAGAAATTCAACGTTTTGCGGTGAATGAAATTTACATTTGTGTACACTGGGAATTTGTAGAAGCTGAAAATGTGTTACAGACGTCTGCCTTAGCATCTAGAGGCCACTTATCTTAAGATCGATATACACCACAGATTGAACAGAGGGATGTTACAAATATTAATACACAAACCTGTTCATATTTGTACATGTATCCAGTGTTGGTTGTCTGGAAGAGATCGCTTTTGAGCGATAAGACCGCCTATTGTCTGCCTGATTTTTTATTGTTATTTTTTTTTTCGGACCTTTTTTTGATGATCAATAAAGAATATTTGTATTAATATTAATATGGAGCTCAAGTCATTTTTAGAGTTCCGTACCCAAAGGGTAAAAACGGGACCCTATTACTGAAGCTCCGCTGTCTGTCCGTCTGTCCGTCCGTCTGTCCGTGTCTCCGTCTGTCACCAGGCTGTATCTCAAGAACCGTAATAGCTAGACAGTTGAAATTTTCACATATTATGTATTTCGGTTGCCGCTATAACAACAAATACTAAAAAGCAAAATAAAATTAATAATTAAGGGGGCTCACATACAACAAACGTGGTTTTATTGCTCGTTTTTGCTCGATATTAATAACGGCAACAGGTAGACGCTTGAAATATTCTCAAAATATTTAGTTATCTATTCACTTTAAAATTAAATAATTAAATTAAAATAAAACAATTATTTAAGGGGACTCCCATACAGCAGACATGTTTTTTTTTTTACTTTTTATAGATAATGGTACGGAACCATTCTTCGCGATGCTCGAGTTCAAAAGTTTTTGAAATTCGGTTTTCCATACTTCGGTATTATAATACAAACCCCACCGAAGGGTACGTATACTACACATGTTTAATATCAAGTGGAGAGGCACTGGTAGAACTTTTCCCGAACTGTCTTCCGTCGACGACAGCTCTCGAAGACGCCCAAACGACGACTGTGTGTTATTAAATAAATTAAAACAATTTTTGGGCTGGATATTGCGATGTGCCATCCAAATCCAAATGCACTTATTTCCCAGACATTCTACATTCTAACGCCGGGGGCGATAAAGTTTGAAAAGCACTTGAAACTAGCTAAGAAGAAAAACCCTCCCAGAATTCCACTCCAACCGGTCACTTCTCAAGCTGAAACAGTAATTTCCATTCAATAAAGTTCGCGTCGCGATAGCTTCAACTTTTATCAGGCGGCCATGTTGTTTTACTTTGTTTTAAAATGGCTGTCTGATCTGGCACTGCCATTGCCATTGTCTATGGATTTTTTACTTTTTAATAGTTACAACGAAATGAAGATTATTGCAGCAAATAAAGATTGACCCAAACGTTATTTGCGGAGTTGGTTATATGGTTGGTTTATGTTTATGGTTTTGGGCTATGTTTAGACAAATAAAATGATTGATTGATTTATATCAACTAACTTGGACCTTTTTACCTTGCTCCTCAATCATAATAGCAGTGCATTGCGTGATAGCGAAGACACGGCAAAAAGGTTTTACCAAGTTCACTGAAAGTCTGAAACTACAAGAGTGTTGTATTGAAAAAAAAATGGTACTTAGTCATTTCGAACACCTACTAAAATAAATGAAAGGATATGAAAACAATGCATTTCATTAATTTTAGACATCATGTTTGTAAATAGAAATAGTATTAGTTTTATTTTTCAAAACGTCCGGGTTCGATTCCCGAGCTGAGTACAAGTTTTTTTTTAAATGTATGAATGCAGTTTTTCTTATTACGAAAATCGATGACATGGTTCCTAAGAAGAGATCTCCGTATGTCTTATAGTTTCAGACTTTCCCATACTGACCGATCTAAATAAATAAAATAAATAAAATAAAAATAATTTATTTCAGGCAGAACCCATATTACAAAATATAAAATTAAAAAAAAATAGTGAAAAATTTAAGCAAGTCAAAAGAAACAAATTAAATGAAATTAAAATAATAATTGCGCGGCACTGAGTGAAGATCGTCACTTAATTTGACCAGTGACGATCTTTACCCAGTACTTTGTCATAGGGCAGTCCAGGCGGGCAGCAAACATATTCAGAATGATATTGGAACTGCCGCGCTCTCTGTTCAGTAGAGACGCGACTCTCTTCCGTCTGATGGCGTGGAAGCCGTCAGTGCGCGCCTCTGCGAACATACCCGACGCGCTACAGCGTCTTGGCAGTTTCATCATCATCCTGAATACGTTATTATACTGGACCCTTATGGTATTATAAGTTCGCTACGCATGACTCACCCACAGGCTGCCGGTGTAAAAGGTTTGGCAAAACGCTTTGAATAAGGTGATCTTCACCTCCCTTGTACACCGAGCAAATCTGCGGCCGATCATGTTGCCTCGCACAGACAGGGCCCTCCTCTCCCGCTCTATGTCCAGATCATCCCTTAAATCTGTCGTGACCATATGCCCCTGGTACTTGAACTGGTCTACCACCTTTAGAGCAACGCCGCCCAACACCACCTGAGGTACAACTGTCGGGTTAAATTTATTTGCTTTAAATATCAGCATTTCACTCTTTTTTGAGTTGTACCTCAGGCCATGCTGCTCGGCATAGCTCTCACACCTTCCGACCAGTTGCCTGATTGCATTGATGGAGGGGCCCAACAGCACCATGTCATCAGCGTAACTAATGTTATTGACACTAACGCCATCAATATGACATCCCACATGCATGCTGCTGAGCTCCTCCATCAATTGGTTCACATATAGATTGAACAGAATAGGCGACGACAACCCCCCCTGCCTGACACCACACCCAAGTTTGTACTCATCAGACATTGTACCCACCCATCTAACCTGATTGACCTGATTGCTATACCAGTATTTCAAAAGCGACACACATTCTGCTGGCACAGTCGTACAGCTTAGTTTCTTCCACAATAGATGGTAAGCAACCAGGTCAAACGCCTTAGACAAGTCCAAGAAGCACGCATATACCGGTGTTTTTCTGTGTTAAATGATAATTAAATTATTTTTGTTAGAAACTGAAACTTGAGATAAATTAAGTTATAGGTGCAAACCTGTAGTTCAAAAAGTCTATGACGTAAGTTAAACTAGAGTAGTTGATGCCATAAAATAACGATCCGAAGATGCAAACACTTCATTCTAGCAATTAAAACAATTAACTGGAAAATGAGAGTCTATTGAGTCGGCAAAGAAGTGGCGTCAACACTAGTTATTGCCATATAAAGTCTTTGATAGAATTGCGCTTTGACAGCTCATAAATAGCAAGTTAATTGATTGGTAGTGGCAACTACCATATTTACGCTAGGATGGTACTCGTCACATGCCAAGGCAAAATAACTTGTTTGGTGACTTAGTACACATGAAGATTCTTTTTATAGTCTTTATACTGTGATTTTAAATTAGATAATTAAAATCACTAAACATAAAATACAAGAGGCAAGGAGGCACCCTGATCATAAAATTATAAAAAAAAATTGTTTATCTTTTTCGACAAATTTGGATAAGCCAACAGATTATTTCACTTTTAATTTTTGTATAGTTAGGTTACTATAGTGGCTAAAAAGTAATGGTTCAATGATATTGATTCCTATATTACAGGTTTTCCTATTTAGGGAACAGTCTCTAGTTTTAAAGATTTCTGGATATATAGAATAAATAAGTTCAACTGGGCATAGTTACGAGTACGTAAATTTCGGTGTCAAATGAATTTCATAATTCGAATAACATCCGGTGCTTCAATAACCATGTTGAATCTAAGTGCTTTCGTATAGAGATCATTTTACAATGCAATATTTTAGATACATCAATCGGGTGATGGCTACATTTTTTAACCTACTTCAAAAAAAGGAGGAGGTTATATTATTATGTTCGACTGTATGTATATTTTTTATTTTTTACTTTTATTTTATTTTATAATAATTATCATTTACCGTCTTGCGCAATAGACTCTCAAAGATACGGTATCCTATTATCTCGCCTCATTCGTTTTTCGTTTGATTCTTATTTCGTCTCATTCTGTTTTCGTCACTTCGTCTTGTTCGCTATCCGTCATTATCTTATTTGATCAAATTCTGTAACTTGTTTCTCTCTTAATAAGTCTTGTTCGTTTTTAGGGTTCCGTACCTCAAAAGGAAAAACCGGAACCCTTATAGGATCACTTTGTTGTCCGTCCGTCCGTCCGTTCGTCCGTCCGTCCGTTCGTCCGTCCGTCCGTCCGTCCGTCCGTCCGTCTGTCTGTCAAGACCCTTTTTCTCAGGAACGCGTGGAGGTATCAAGCTGAAATTTATATCAAATACTCAAGTCTACTGTCCCTTGGAGCTGTGAAAAAATCAAACTTCTAAGCCAACGCAATCAAAAGATACAGCCGTTTATGCCGCAAAATTCCGTAAATTTTCGAAACTCGCAAGGGAATCAAAACCTACAGGGTACTTCCCGTGAACTCAGAATCTTGAAATTTGGTACGAAGCAACGTATTATAGCACAGATAAAGGAAACATTGCGAAAAGCATATTTTTTTTTGTCTGTCTGTCTACAGGGTTATTTGTAATTCACTAGCATCCTTTTAACCCTAAACTCCTACCACTTAAACAAATGTTTTTTGTTTTACGGCTTTTGTCATAACTTAATATTTTTGGTGTAATAACGTTTTGAAAATTTGAGATTACCTCTTATTTTTACGATACTCTGTGTATTTGTATGGGAAAAAAAGTGCTTCATTTTAAAAAGTCGTAAAACAAAAAACATTTGTTTGAGTGATAGGAATTCAGGGTTAAGAGGATGTCAGTGAATTACAAATAACCCTGTATATCAGTAACCAATCTACATTGATCCCACACTGCGCACATTTTGCTTAGGAGCAGGGGTCTGATAAGACTGGATGATCATAGATACGTATAAATTTGCACGGAACCCTCGGTGCGCGAGTCCGACTCGCACTTGGCCGGTTTTTCATCACGGTCTTCCTTGGACTCATTCGTCGTTCTTTCCTTTCGATTTTTGTTTAATTTACTTACGAACGATTTTCAGTTCATTAATATGGACCTCCGCAAAGTAACGCCTGATTCAATATATTACTTACGAACATTTTTTTACCGGCACCGAAGGTATCGAAATAATTTTGGCGAATAAGTATTTACTTGTCTCATTTGAGACAAAAAACGAAAGGGAAGAACGACGAATGAGTCCAAGGAAGACTGTGACGTAAAATGAATAAGACGTATTAAGAGATAGACAACTTTAAACATGAATGATAAATGATAAAAGCTTATTGTACGAGAAATGCTTACAAGAAGAATCATTGACACTGGATCCTGTGCTAGGGGTCCCTGTGTTACAAGATCCAGTTTAAAAAAATACACCAAATAATGAGCACTATACATCGTACAAAAAAAGTGAATACAAAGGTACAATATCTATTTGCTAATTTAGGTTAGATATAAGTAGAAAATAGAAGTAGAGTAGAAAATTTGTACATTTATCTATTTCTCCATTGCGCGTGTATGACTGATTTAAGGGTGAATGAAACAGTACAGAACAAAATTAATAACAATAAAAATTCAGGCAGACAATAGGCGTTCTTATCGCTCAAAAGATCTCTTCCCGACAACCACTTCACATAGTTTTAGATAACAGCCTTCGTAAGACGTAAAGCTCTTCATACTAGTCAACCAACGCAAAACAAAGTTATAGCGAACTAGTTCGTAACTGTGCTGAAATAAAACCGCGTATGAAACAAGCGATACCAAGTTTTACAGGACACAGATAGAAGGCAACTTGGAGTTTCCCTGGGGCAATATAACTAGCTGTTGCTGCTATGAAGGAACTGTATGTTGTTAAAGGAAGACACTGGTACCTATTTGGGTAACAGAATTTGTCAATGTATTGGAAGTATTTGGAAGCTTTTTTATAGCTTGTAGGATTGAATGATTTGACGTGTGCGAGTGACGACGTAATATTTGTAAAATTGTGTTTTTTAAAGTTTTTATTTAAAATCCATTATCCATCAAATCATTCAATCCTACAGCTTTATGTCTTTAATGGATGTCATCATCATCATTATACCCCGTTATCGACCGGGCAGTTTGGTGGCTACCTAACGTTAATGACGTGCATTACGATCTCAGTCTCGACCTGTGGTCTCGACGTTGTAGCTATGTATGGGAACACCAAAACTTATCTGAAAACTTAATTTAAAAAAGCACACAAATCACCTGAACCAGAACCTAATAATTTAAGTTAATTTACTAACTAATAACTCATCCTGAGAGGAGGCCGGTGTCCTACAGTAGGAGGTATATAGGCTGGGATGATGATGATGATGTTGCCGACACTCTCTTGCCCCAGGACTGACTTGCTTGTTGGACTTACTTAGTGGCCACGTTTATAACTCGTTGACGTTCTCGTTACAGATAATGGTGATCGACGAGAACGAGGCGCGGCTACGAGTGCGCTTCCCACTCAACTGCGAGAAGCGACGTAACTACAAGTTTGACATCGCCGCTGTCGGCTGCGACGGGTCATACTCCAACACGTAAGTCTAATTATTTTAAGTTTTATTATGAGAGAGAGGGAACGAGCAAACGGGTCTGATGGATAATGATCACCACCGCCCATAAATATCAACAACTCAAAGAGAGTTACTGATCTGTTGCCTGTTGTTGATATCTTCCGTTTCCTATCTATCCTTCCGTATTAGTGTATGCTAGTACGGTTTATTATACTAGTAGAGTTGGTCCACCCTCGGTTCACAATCGTCACCATCATGAATCATCATTGTCAGCCAAAAGGCCTCGCACAAAGTGTGCTTTATCTTTCCTAATACGTACTGCTAGGGAATAGGATTCGCTCCCATCGTCTGTATTTTCAGATAGAGACAAATCTTAAAGGCTACGAGTGAATAGCCTTTTACTGAACCAGTGAGATACACCTTTGGCCTCATCTGCACTTTTCATCAGATAGGGGTCAATCACTGGTCAGATTTATGTAAAAAAAAATCATTGCTGGACGCAGGCCTCCTCCAAAGCGAAGCATCGGTTACTCATCCAGTCCATTTCTCCGCAGGGTCCCCGTCCATATAACAGTGACGGACGTGAACGAGTTCGCGCCCGTGTTCCCACAGTCCGACTACGTCAAATCCGTGGACGAGGGACGTATCTACGACGAGATCGTCCGCGTGGAGGCAACCGACAAGGACTGCACGCCGAGATACGGAGACGTCTGCAAGTACGAGATCTTGACGGATAGGAGCCAGCCGTTCACTATCGATAACTATGGTAATAATAAATCTTTAATTCCATTCTTATCCCTATAAACATTCTCGTTCTTTCCCGTTCCCATTTTCGCTCCCGTTCCCACAGTAATTCCTATTACCATTCACGTTCCCATAGCCATTTTCATTCCCATAGTCGTTCCCATTCCCGTTCCCATAGCCATTCCCATTGTCATATCCATTAGGTACTATTCCTTAGCCATTCTCATTCCCATATTCATTACAATGGTAGTGACAATTCCCGTTCCAATTCCCTTTCTCGTTTCCATTCCCGTTCCCGTGGCAATTCTCATTCCCGTTCCCAATCCCATTCCCACAGCTATTCTTATTCCAATTTCCACCTCATTCTCATTCAAATTATTCTCATTTCCGTTCCCGTCTCCATTGCCACTATCATTCTCTGAGAATCTATTCTCTCCGTCGTTATCATTCTCATTTTAATTCTCACCGTAATAGGAACGTTCACGCTTAACCAGCAGAACCATGGAGTCGAAGGTAAACTAAGACGTCCCTGTAACTGTTTTCCAGGAGTGATTCGTAACACGGAACCGCTGGATTACGAGAAGTCCCACAACCACATCCTTTCGGTGGTGGCATACGACTGCGGCATGATGCAGTCTGCTCCCGTGATGGTCACCATCAAGGTCAACAAACCCTGCCGCGCTGGATGGAAAGGTAGGCTTTTTAAAATACCCCCTACACCACTTACCACTTTAAGTTCCTAGTAGTTCACGTTATAGCTGTCTATGATGCTGTCCCTGGTTATTTTGTTAGATTTAACAGAGACGGCATCGGACATATCTGTCACATAAAATAATTTGTAGTAGACAGGCCCTTAAGCTTTTTATCCTTCGTTAAGGCTGCGTTTCCACGAGAGATGTGCGAGGATGCGTTGCGAGGGATGTGTTTGTCATGAACCAATAGAAACACTTCATTTACAAGGACTTCTATGCGCGGACCTGGGTTACTTAACTCCAAGTTAACTGCTAACCCGGGGTCAACAAGTGTCAAAATGCAAGGAACTTTCATTCTTAACCCAGGGTTACCGATTTAATTTTTTAACACTGAACTGTGCAAGTGGCCCTTAGATGTATATAATTTAATATTAACCTTGTTGAATTTCTTCCTGGGTTCTCAACAGGGTTTTTCCGAACCAATGGTAGATTCTTCAGCATACCTACATACCTAATTAAGTGCTTGTTATAGCCTCATAATAAAGATATTTTGACAACCATTCTTTGTCCAGGTGTGGCGGAGCGCGTGGACTACGCCCCGGGCACGGGTCCCCTGGCGCTGTTCCCGGTGGCTCGCCTGGAGGCCTGTTCGTCGGACGAGCGCTGCCCCGGCGTCACGCGCATCCAGGCCGCCGTCACGCTGCAGGCCTCCCGCGCCGGCTCGGGCTGCGACCGCGACACTTACTCGGTGCACGCGCAGCGGACCATCTGCGGTAAGTGCTGGATAGTTTCCAGGTGTAGCGGAGTGTGTGGACTATGCCCCGGAGATGGGACTTCTGGCCCTGTTTCTCGGACTGTTTCCCGGACTTCTGGTCCGGTGGCGCGTCTAGAGGCGTGGTCCTGAAACGAGCGCTGCCTCGGCGTCACGCGAAACTTACACTGTATACACTCAGTGGACCATCTGCGGTAATTCCTGGACAGTCTCGTGTAGCGGAGTGTGTGAACTATGCCCCGGGCACGGGTCTTCTGGCCCTGTTTCCCGGTGGCGCGTCTAGAGGTGTGGTCCTCAAACGAGCGCTGCCTCGGCGTCACGCGAAACATACTCTGTAGACACTCAGTGGACCATCTGCGGTAGGTCTTGAGTAGTCTCCAGGTGTAAACTACTAACTGTTACCAACAACTTTTCCCTGCGAGTACTTTACATGTTCTCGGGATAAAATAGCGTATGTTATTCGCTGATATAGCATTCTATAAGGGTAGGATAAAATATTTTTAAATTATTTAAATTTACAACTTCATTCTAATATTAATCTAGATCAGAGCTTCCCAAACTTTTTTTCTCATAGACCGCTTTCAAAATTCAGCTGGTTCCGGTGGACCCCTTGCAGCTACATTTGTACTATATTCCCAAAACTCGACAAAAATGTGAAGATTGGATCTAAATCTAAATCCCGTCGAGTTTCCCGTGGACCCCGGGGGTCCATGTGGACCACTTTGGGAATTAATGATCTAGATGTACTGTACGTCAAGGTATTAACAATATTGTCATCGTGATTAAGAGGTGTTTTTTAATGCTTTTCATTGTTACTCATTGACTTGAGATATGACGAAGATTTCCCTTTTGTAAGTTTTTCCTGATCCATCTGTGACGTGTATATTTATCGCTAATAATCTAATTTTCAGGCTTGGACCCGAAGACTGTAGATCTGCTGCCGAGCCCTGGAGTGGGCAACGAATGGGCTAAAGCATTGAAACCTGACTCAGGTACTTTAAAGAACTAATACTAACATAATCCATGTAAAAATAATTTAACACATGTAGTGCTGGTAGCTAGTTAAATGGGTGGTAGGACCCTGCTCGATAGGTCTAGACGCCAAGCAGCAGAGCTGGAGCTCTATGTTCTGATGTCAAGAGTGAGACAGACAGTGAATTTGGCATAAGGTATTCCATCTTAGTTCTCTATGTTGGCGTACTCTAGCATTGTAAATATCTATGGATGGTGCTAATTCAACATAAAGTTACCCTGCTCATTTACTTTGCACTTATTAGTCAAGGGCATAAGTATGAAAAACCACACAATCTCAAAAGACAAATGACTGCCTGTTTAAGTTCATAAATATGGCCGCTAATAAATTACAAAGTTTAAATTTTTTCCCTAAGACCGACTCACGCTTGACCGGTTTTTATTATTTTTGGATATGCCGTAAATTTTCTGAATTATCATTCTGAGATTAAGGACCTTTGGCCTCATCTGCACTTTACATCTGATGTCAACCACAGACCATTTTTTGCTTGTTAAGTTATAGAGATTTTAGGGCCGACAACGCACTGGTATCGCGTAAAGCGAGTGTCTATGGACAGTGGTGTTCATTTAACATCAGGTGACCCACTAGTCTAGTTCGTTTGTCTGGCCTCTCTAACATAAAAAAAAATACAACGAAAACAAAAATAATATGTTTCTTGTAAGGGCGTCCCCTTAATTTTCAGTTGTATTTTATTTTCATTATTCGTTGTTGTAGCTTCTCACCTTTCGGGTACAGAAACCCTGCAAAAACTCCGGCTGCATGTTGTTAATGTTACGTGTATACGCTCTACCATGCCGTTTTCGTCAGGTCGCGACGGCGAGCAAATGTTCGAGTTCGACGGCACCACGACGGCCGCCGCGGTTCCTTCCAGCGTGCTGTCCTCCTCACTCGCCGGCAGCTTCTCCATCTCGACGTGGATGCGGCACGCTCCGCCTCCCGACCATGACAAGCATCGCAAAGAGCATGTGCTGTGCCTCGCTGATGACCACAGTACGTAATAAAGAAAAAACAGATATCGTAGATCCATATTATGTTAATAACAGAGAAGTCCTTACTTTATGGCGCCCATATTTTATTAAACGTTGATGTAATTTTTAGCAATAAACTGTTGTGTCAGGGGCTCCCTATTAATCTTTCAATATCTTTTTCCTTCTTATTGTATAAAAAGCCTTTTTTGACATGCTTAAGCAGAGTCCATGTCGATAGGTGTAGAGAGACCCTAAAAGTTTAGTAATAATTATGGTCCTACAAAATCTTGGGTATTGAAACCAAAATAATTATGTACCTAATGAAATATTCCACATTCGTTTTATGGTAGGTACTTTCTTGAGTTCATGTTAGTCAAATCTAGACGGCCCTTTTTGAAGTTGAACCGCCCGTATGAGACTGTCAGGCATGCATAAGAAATACTGTTTTAATTTATTTATCACGCAAACAACCACCACCACACCACCAATGTCGCTGCAATGTGGCCGTAACGTCGAGGTAATTGTTTGCGTGAAGTCCCGTTTAGTGTAACAGTTATGCTTAAGTGTGGTCATAACACCCACGTGTCTTGCAGAGATGAACCGCCACCACTACGCGCTGTTCGTGCGCAATTGCCGTTTGATCCTGCTCCTGCGCCGCGACTTCGGAGACGGTGACCTCAACATCTTCCGCCCTGCCGAGTGGCGCTGGAAGATCCCCGAGGTACGCCACACATGAGATAACTAAGAGACCTAAAGCTTCGAACAGCGGCGCAGCCTAGCTTATCAAGAATGGAATCCAAAAGCTTCGGAATCCAAAAGCTTAATGGTTACTTGATCTGGAATATATTTACATTTTCAGAATCATTTTAGTAATTTTGACATTGGAAGGCTATCTCCAATATATTCCCCTCATTTACATGCTTCGGCCCCCAGGTGTGCGACAACGAATGGCATCACTACGCCGTGAACGTGCGCTTCCCCAATGTGGAGCTGATAGTGGACGGCGAGCCGTACCACGCGGCGGACGGCAAGGCCCCTGAAGTCATCGATGACTGGCCGCTACACCCCGCGCACGGGGTCAACACTACGCTGGTCGTCGGGGCCTGCTGGCAAGGTCAGTCAACTAACTATTTCAAAACACGGGTGAAAAACTTTGTAAAGGACCCGTTGTATGTGGTAGTGCACAGAATTGGGGATGTCTATTTTTTGCAATGTATAAGTAAATTGAAAACCATTTCGAGATAAATGCTTTTTAACTCGATTTCTGTAGTTATTTAATTATAATATTATTTAATGCATTTATTACATAACAAATAAGCAATGACCTTCATTTGACATTGGTGTGAATTGCGTGACCGGTCCAAGTCGTACCTACTTTATTCTGTGTGGTTAGAATTCATAATTACTAAACTAAACGGGACTTATCACGCACTAAATATTTATTTATTTACCTCGACGTTTCGGCCACATTGCAGCAACCGTGGTCACGAGTCAACTGAAGTGTAGGGTGTCAAGTTCGTTTAGCCGCACGAGTCTTTCGAACTACCCGCACTTGATCCCGATTAGAATCAGCACCCGTATCTCGAACTACCCGCACTTGATCAAGATTTTTTAACGGCACCCCATCACACCGACACACAACACTCACAACATCCGACGACCTCTCCGAACACTCCTGCCGAGGCCAACATTTGTTTATAACAGGATTCCACGCAGACGAAAGCTTATATCCATCCTCCCGATTAAAATTTTTGTGTTTTTTAATTTCAACCGCTTCACGCACCATTCTAGAGTAGAAATGACGTTCCGTTGACAGAATTCTGGGATTGTGCAGTTCAATCCAGTGGTTTGGTCCTGACTCCAACAAATGCTCGGCTATGGCTGACTTATTTACTTGGCGATTTTTAACAGCCGCGATATGTTCCTTGACCCTCTCAGCTATTGTTCTTTTTGTTTGTCCGATATAGGAACTACCACAACTACAATCAACCTTATAAACACCCGGTGTTTGGAAGGGAACAACATCCTTGGGTGTCCGCATATGCCTCGCGACCTTGTACAAAGGCGTGTAGACAACCTTGATGGAATACTTGTCCAAAATAGCGCCAACCTTGTCAGTCACTCCCTTAACATAAGGCATATACGCAGGCTGTCTAGCCACGTCAGGATGTCTATCTCTACGTTTCCTTCTGGGCTGCCGTTTATTCACCACAAAACCGTTGCGTTTTAGCACCTCCTGAACATGTCCCAACTCATCCTCAACAAATTCAGGGTCACACAGATCCAATGCCCTATTTTGCAGCGAACTCACAACAGATTGGAGATGTCTGGGATGGTGGTGAGATGAAGCATTCAGATACCTATCCGTGTGCGTCGGCTTCCTATAGACAGTATGTGCTAAAGAACCATCCGTTCTCGCCATTACCTTAACATCAAGGAAAGCTAATGTACGTCCTACCTCCAATTCATAAGTGAACTGAATCTTGGTATGGATGGAATTGAGATATGTCAAAAACTGTTCCACTTCAGGTTTCCCACCTTTCATAACGCAGAAAACACATACACGCAGGACGTACATTAGCTTTCCTTGATGTTAAGGTAATGGCGAGAACGGATGGTTCTTTAGCACATACTGTCTATAGGAAGCCGACGCACACGGATAGGTATCTGAATGCTTCATCTCACCACCATCCCAGACATCTCCAATCTGTTGTGAGTTCGCTGCAAAATAGGGCATTGGATCTGTGTGACCCTGAATTTGTTGAGGATGAGTTGGGACATGTTCAGGAGGTGCTAAAACGTGACATCCTGACGTGGCTAGACAGCCTGCGTATATGCCTTATGTTAAGGGAGTGACTGACAAGGTTGGCGCTATTTTGGACAAGTATTCCATCAAGGTTGTCTACACGCCTTTGTACAAGGTCGCGAGGCATATGCGGACACCCAAGGATGTTGTTCCCTTCCAAACACCGGGTGTTTATAAGGTTGATTGTAGTTGTGGTAGTTCCTATATCGGACAAACAAAAAGAACAATAGCTGAGAGGGTCAAGGAACATATCGCGGCTGTTAAAAATCGCCAAGTACGAGGGGCGTTCAATATAAAGTGAGAATGAGATGCAAACTCTTTTAATATTACGAAATTAAATAGTGGCCGGTAAAGCTAATCTATCTAGCTGATTGCTATGAAAAAAAAAAACTAACTGTCTTTTGATTAAAAAAATATACGGTAATTTCTTTGCAATGCTATTGAGTACGTTAGCGAAAATGGAGAAAATTGAACTGCGCGCCGTTATCAAATACTTGTATTTGAAAAATTTTTCTTCGGACCAAGTCAATTTGGATTTGCGGGACACTTCAGGGTCTAATGCTCCTCCGTATTCGACAGTCGCACGTTGGTGCGACGAATTTAGACGTGGAAGAACATCGACAATGGACGACCCCCGCTCCGGACGCCATACTACAGCAGTAACTGAAGAAATTGTGAAAAAAGTCGAAAACTCAGTTTTGGCGGATCATCGTGTCACAGTTCGTTTTATTGCTGAAAATGTAAAGATTTCAACGGGGAGCGTGCATAATATTTTACATGAACGCTTGGGTATGAAAAAGGTATCTGCGCGTTGGATACCAAGAATGCTTACTGACACGCAAAAACAAATTAGACTAGAGATTTGTCAAGAAGCTTTGAACCTGATGCAGCAAGACCGGGAACTTTTTTTGGCGCGATTTATAACAATGGACGAAACATGGCTCCATCATTACGACCCTGAAACGAAACTGCAGTCTATGACATGGAAAAGGCCATCATCTCCAACTCCGAAGAAATTCAAGGTGAGCCCATCTGCCGGTAAGGTCATGGGCTCTGTTTTTTGGGATGGTAAAGGGGTATTAATGATTGAGTATCTCGAGCATGGAGCCACTATTACGGGCACTTTATACGCCAAACAAATAGCAACATTGCGCAATGAGATCCGCGAAAAACGGCGAGGTAAACTCTCGAAAGTTGTGCTGTTCCACCAGGACAATGCCCCGGCACACAAGTCCGCCGTTGCAATGGCTGCAATTCGTGATGCTGGGTTCGATATCCTTAAGCATCCTCCGTATTCACCAGATCTCGCTCCCAGTGATTTCTACCTATTTCCGAGATTGAAACAATACCTGAGAGGCCAGAAATTTGAAGATGACGACGCGGTAGTCGCTGCAGTACAAGATTTTTTAAGTACTCAAGATGAGACCTTTTTTAAAAATGGAATTTTTAGTTTAGAAAAAAGATATACTAAGTGTATTATGCTAAAAGGTGACTATGTCGAAAAATAAAATGACATTTAGTAAAAGTTGTTTATAACATACTCATTCTCACTTTTTATTGAACGCCCCTAGTAAATAAGTCAGCCATAGCCGAGCATTTGTTGGAGTCAGGACCAAACCACTGGATTGAACTGCACAATCCCAGAATTCTGTCAACGGAACGTCATTTCTACTCTAGAATGGTGCGTGAAGCGGTTGAAATTAAAAAACACAAAAATTTTAATCGGGAGGATGGATATAAGCTTTCGTCTGCGTGGAATCCTGTTATAAACAAATGTTGGCCTCGGCAGGAGTGTTCGGAGAGGTCGTCGGATGTTGTGAGTGTTGTGTGTCGGTGTGATGGGGTACCGTTAAAAAATCTTGATCAAGTGCGGGTAGTTCGAGATACGGGTGCTGATTCTAATCGGGATCAAGTGCGGGTAGTTCGAAAGACTCGTGCGGCTAAACGAACTTGACACCCTACACTTCAGTTGACTCGTGACCACTGTTGCTGCAATGTGGCCGAAACGTCGAGGTAAATAAATAAATATTTAGTGCGTGATAAGTCCCGTTTAGTTTAGTAATTATGAGTAAAAATCACGAAAGTTTAAAACAAAATGGTTAGAATTCTTCACAATTTACGCGTTCACAATACTAACGGAGTTTGATTTGGACCCGCTGCCTGACATCTAGCGCTTTGACAGCGTCAGTAAAGTGACACTAGTTACAGTGTACCACTACGCAAAAAATAATTAAAGGGGTTGCCTCATCGTGCGCATTTAGATAGATTTAGAAATTTGGCAGTGTGGGAGCTCTCAATTACAATCTGACGTCATCAACCAAAATAGTTTCAATAATTAATTTTGAATAAAGTAGTGAGCTAAATGACAAAATATTGAAATTGTGTTCTTATAATTGACTTTTCTATACAAAAAAAATATAAAACCGCTGGTTATTTTTTTTAGACATTCCCAATTGATATGGAGCTTAAGCTCCAATTTGGCACGTCAATTTGTTTATACGGATGTAACTACTGGGGCCTTAAGGGCTTAGATTATGGACCTTAAGGGTCTGCTGAGTCTATGCTAAATAAATCAAACACGTCTGCACTATTATAATAGCTGTAATAAGACTGAAGACTAATTTGACATTCAATAAAAAACAAGATTGGAAGAATTGTAAAACAAATCATTCAAAAATGGTAAAAAAAGTATAAAAACATAAATTTATATAAAAAAGGTTATGCCTGCGTGCGGCACACGGACACGTTACTACTACATACGAGTAGGTACAACAAGTCATTTACTGGAGTTTTTCACCTATAAAGTACTGTATAGATTCAGGATTTACTATCAGGAGTTCCATTTGTTTTAAATAGTTACCCCTGTTTCACCATCCATTGATCAAATTTATTTGACGGATAAATGTGATGCCGTTTCTGTTTGTTTTGTTCGAATAGACGGAGACGGCATCACATTTATCCGTCAGTTAAAATTAATCAACGGGTGGTGAAACAGCCCCTTAGAGTTTGGCAGCGGGTTCGGAAAATGGTAATAGGAAATAGTGACCCCTATTGTGAAGTTGTATAATATCGGTAGTTAATTTTTCTTGAAACCATCGCAAAAATTTTAAACTCCATAGTTTTATTTCCAGACAAATTAAAACTGTCCTTTTATGTTTAAATAATGCGATCATCTGAAAACAATACCAAAATTCATAAACAGCGACTAAAAAATAGTTTTATGCATTTTGCAAAAAAAATTTGTAAAACCCAAATTTTGACAGGATTTTTATTTTTATTATTTTCGACAGGAATTATGTTTAAAACTTCACAATAATATTTACAATGGGATTCCATTAAAAAAAACCCAACAGGAAAAAATACGTGGTATGGTAAAATATGTATGGGACACTTCTCCAGGCTAATTAATAATAATAATAATAATAATGTTAAAATATTCAGCTTAATTCTTGTTCGTTGTTGCAGGAACGGAAGGTGACATGAAGCACCACCTGCACGGGTGGCTGGCCGGGCTCGGGGTGCTGCTGCATGGAGTCCAACCCCCCTCCTCCCTGAAGTGCGTCGCCCACTGCCGCGAGGGGCTCAGCCTGGCCCCTGACCTATGTGAGTAGCCGTGCTAAGTAGTCCACGTACTACATATATGGGCCAATTTTTATTTTGTTGTATGTCTTGACGTTTAGGTTCACTTCGTCCACAATCCCACTTGGTCAACATTCCCATTTCGTCCATATTCCCATTTCGTCCTTTTCCCACTTCTTCCACATTCCCACTTGGTCAATATTCCCATTTCGCCCATATTCCCATTCCGTCCACAATCCCACTTCGTCAACATTCCTAGCCGATTTTAATGCGGTTATCGCTATCACTAAGCTTAATTCTCAGGGAAGATTTTATTTTGTGATTCATGTTAAGAAAAATACTTGCTAAGCAAAATAAAATAGTAATTTCGTTACTATTTTGTTACGAAATGAGAATGTGGACGAAGTGGGAATATGGACAAAATGGGAATGTTGACGAAGTGGGAATGTGGACGAAGTGGGAATGTGAACGAAATGAGAATATGGACGAAATGGGAATGTTGACAAAATAAGAAGTGAACGAATTGGGAATTGATGTTTTTACTTTATTTAAATTTGGAAATTTTTGTGTGATTTCTGCTCAGAACCACGAGCTTTTTCGATCCAACTAACATCGCAATTTTAATAAAAGCTTGTAGTTGTAAATCCCTGTTAATGCTTGTCATGTTTCATGTTTGTTTGTCCCTCAGACCTGAAGTCGGTGTCCGTGGAAGGCGACGGCGTGGCCGACGTGGAAACGCTGCTGCGTCGCGTCGCGTACGGCGACGCACGCGCCTTCCCCACGCCCGGACGCCGCAACGTGCACGTCGCGACGACCATCACGTGAGTAATCCTACGCACAGGGCTCCAGTCTCTAAGAGTTTAGTTTAAAGCTCGAAAATACCCATTTTCCCAAACAGAAGACCAAGCTAGATCGATTGTTCCCGCCTGAAAACCCCCACAACTTTCATCGATATCGTTACAGCTCAATTCTGACGTACATCCACTACGCATAAGTTACCAGATAGCATATTTTTCCTGGTGAATACGAACTAACAGAGTAATAGGTAATCTGGGCCGTGAACGCTGGTTGTGAACGAACGAACGAACGTGCGTCGGCGCGCGCTTGCGACAGCCCTCTAATTTTGGATCGCAGGAGGTCTGACGCCGTCATATTATCAGACGGTTCACCGAACGAATATTTAGTCGAGGGAATGCTTCATTTTGATTTCATTCCATGTTCACATGGCTTAGTAGAAATGTAAAGAAAAGAAAGGAAAGACAATACATTTATTTACAACAACACAAGACACATAAATATTTTTTCTCAAACATGCTATGAAATATTGACGTTATGTTCCTTAAAATACGCCACGAACTGTCACGTTGCAGGTGCGGCTAGACGAGAGGTCAATAATGGAATTTCATACAACATTGCTGGCGAAGGCCAGCAAAGTGATCGTCTATTGTTTTATGTGACACAGCACCATGACGTTTAATAGGTCGACGTGGTCGACGTGGATGGATGGATGGACGGACGGATGGACGGACGGACGGACGGACGGAGGGATGGATGGATGTTGATGAATATATGGATGGATGGATGTTGATGGATGTTGATGGATGTTGATGGATGTTGATGGATGTTGTTGGATGTTGATGGATGTTGATGGATGTTGGTTGATGGATGTTGATGGATGTTGATGGATGTTGGTTGATGGATGTTGGTTGATGGATGTTGGTTAATGGATGTTGATGGATGTTGATGGATGTTGATGGATGTTGATGGATGTTGGTTGATGGATGTTGATGGATGTTGATGGATGTTGATGGATGTTGGTTGATGGTTGTTGATGGATGTTGATGGATGTTGGTTGATGGATGTTGGTTGATGGATGTTGATGTATGTTGATGGATGTTGATGGATGTTGTTGGATGTTGATGGATGTTGATGGATGTTGATGGTTGTTGATGGATGTTGAAGGATGGATGGATGGATGGATGTTGATGGATGTTCTTGTTCATGGATGTTGACGGATGTTGATGGATGTTGATGGATGTTGATGATGTTGTTGGTGATGGTGATGGTGATGGTGATGGTGATGATGATGATGCATGTTTGAGAAAAACTCTATACAAGCCTTGGCCACGAACAGGGATTGCCGGCCTCGTATCTCTAGATGGCCTCGTTAACACTCGGCCATCTATAACTACTCGGCCGGCAATCCCCTATTTCGCGGCCGCTGCAGTAATGTACTATTACAAAAAGGACAATACAAAGGCTAAAAAAATAGCTTTTCTTTCAATATGGCGTCGAATGAAATGGTGCATCGTGGAACTCGTGGAATAAGTTAAAATGGTCGAGTCTGAGTGGAAGTTCTCTCTGTGTTCAGACTGTTCATTTTTCGTTCATTTGGAGTGGGAATGAATGATGCCGAATGAAAATATCCAACATCGTCGGATCGGTTCACTAATGAATTCATTCGGTATTTTTGTTTCACTTTGCGTTCAGACGTGTTATTTTGAGTGAAAGATGCAAAATGAAAGAAAAATGTCCCGTCTGATATATATTGGATGCGACGACGACCGATCTGTTTGACTAGCCTTGGGGGATACCTATGTTCAACAGTGGACGTTACGTCTTTGCGCAGACTTAAGGCTATTGTGCCGCCGCACCGGACGGCGGCGTTTCGAGGGAGTTTTAGGTTTGCGGCGTCTAAGTGCTGGAGTGACATCCCCCCTCCCATCCTAAGTGTGACTAGCAGGTACACCTTTGGGCGAAAGCTTAAAGGCTATTTGTTGTCATTGCAAAATCCTTAATTTCCTCTCCTTTCCAGCACTATTTCACAAAACTTCTTTGATTTTTATTGTCTTGGTTATTTCATTTTTCGTTTTAGTCCGCGCAGGGTTGTATACTTGGCAAGTGAGATATACTAATTATGTTCAAGAAATTTTCTTATTATTATTTGCTTTTACAATTTACAAATTATTTATTTACGCATGTACCTAGTCTTATGTATGTAGCTATTAGTGTGCAGTTTGTTTATTTATTTATCTATCTAAACAGCGATCCGGGTGTCACCAACGGTGCTGGATGAAAATCAGCGCTGGGGTGCTGTAAACGCCTCAGCATTATGCTGAGCCAGTGTCCGATTTGCAACCGCAATGACGCATTCTATCTTTAGCTTTAGTATTGCCTTTTTGTTTTGTAAAATATTGTGTCTTGTGATGTTGTAAATAAATGTATTTTCTTTCTTTCTTTCTTTCTTTCGGCTGAGGTGATGATGATGAATGATGATATCACCTTAAGTGCATGACACGTAGGCGGACTGTCCCAGGTCCTGCCAGTGGACTCGCTTCGTCGATCGTTAATTGGCTATGTAAAGTTTTTTTAAGAGGTGCTAATTATATTTTTTTTCGACAGTCGGCGTTCTGAAGATCGAGAAACTGCAGCTGTTTTATTTTTATCTCCTATTGTTTACTGGAAATATTTTTTTAAGTGTTCGAGTTGACATTTGTGAGATTTTATGGCTGACAAGCCGTTCGTGCTCAGTACTTAGTAGAAACAGAAAAAAAAACGAAGTCATAAGTCACTTTTGTCCATGTCAAACCGTTTGCGTTTCGTTTGCTTTGCGTTTTGGTGTGATTTTTGGACTATTTTTAACGACCTCCGCACAAAATCCGGATTTTCAATTTTACCGCATTTCTCCACGACTTATGCACAATAATTGAATCACGATTGAATATTTTCGATCATTATTTTGGAACTAGTTTTTGGACAATGCCAAGTAAACGAAACGCAAACGGTTAGATTTCATTTGACATTGACAATTGACTTCGTTTTTTTTTCTATTTCTACTAAGTACTGAGCACGAACCGCTTGTCAGCCATTAAATCTCACAAATGTCATCTCGAACACTTAAAAAAATATTTCCAGTAAACGATAGGAGATAAAAATAAAACAGCTGCAGTTTCTCGGTCTAGAAGTCGACTACTGTCGAAAAAAATATATATTTAGCACCTCTTCAAAAAACTTTACTTAGCCAATTGTTACAGGGAGTAACCTTTCTGGTTTTCTTGTATGTGTGACGGTGACACGTGTTTTTAAGAGGATACGATGGCTGAGAGACTTTTGAGAAATAAGTATTTCAATGAAATGTCGCTGTCTCACCCGAACCCCTCCGTGTCAGTACAGCGAGAGCGGGACAACTGCAGCTCAGACCGTTAATAAGCGCGTAAAATTGATCAAAACAGCATTTCGTAGTCCCCTGTTTTCTTCTCGAAAACTTAGCTATGCCCCTATGTTTTCCTTTTTTTGTTTATATGAGGGATTCTTTTCTGATGAGTGTCTGAAAATGACGTTGAAATTGGGCAATTTTTTTCAGTTTTGGAAAGCTCATATTTCTTATGTTAATTGAAATATGGAAAAAAACGAAACATAGGGGCATAGCTGTGGTAGACACAGATTACACAGTAAAAAAAATTGTCTCTAAAGTCATTATCCTATCCAGGGAGGAAACAGGGGACTACGTTTGTATGGAGAAATGGTGCGCATCGTATCCTCTTAACAATGTATTCTTCCTCCAGCTGCGACAACGGGCGCATAATCAAGGCGCGGCCAGCGGAGTCCTACATAATGGTGCTGCAGCCGCAGACGCCCAGCATCCTCATCAACGGCACGGACGATGCGGCGCGGGACTACGCGCACTTCCGCGCCGGCTTGCGCGTGTTCCCTGAGCTGAGCGTGCGCGTACTGGCTGCCAGAGGAGGTAGGAACCCTAGCGCCACCTATACTGTTTTTAGCGTTGTAAAGAAGATGAGCGATCTTGACGTGTCATGATTTTTTCTTGAAAAACGCTTTTGAAAAATAAATCAAAGCAAATATGTGACAATTAGAAAGGACTAACGGTGATTTACATTCTTTTGGTTTCAAAAGAATTTTTTTAAAAACGTTTTTCGATAAAAAAGACTCATCAAGATTGTTTACCCTATTTATAATGCTAAAATAACTTTAATTTTAATACTAGATGAAAAAAAACCGTCTGTATAATTCCCGTTCCCATGGGAATTCCGGGAAAATAATATACCCTATGTCACTCGCGGAACTGAGACGAATCTAATGACACCTCACACTTCAAAATCCATTGAGCCGTTTAGGCTGCAGGGCGTGCCAAGGAATGATACATACTATGCTCGAAAAACATAACCCTCCTTCGACAGTCGGGTGATCGAAAAGATGAATTGCTGCGACGCATAAGTAGCGCTGGTGACGTATAACAACTACCAATAACGCGGCAAAAAACTGTTTAAATTATCATGATATTTCAACTACATCACAGCGTGACAACATAACATTGCATAGCACTACGCGAAATTAGGTACATTTCAAATTTCCCAACAGCTTTTCGGAAGGAGAACATTATGAGGAAACTGCACACACTTGAAATGATGTGTGTAAAGTTCTCGATCCGCACTGGGCCCGCGCAGGAACTACGGCCCAAGGAAACCTGTGCCCTGCAGTGGAATTGGATGTGGCTGCAATGATTATGATGATGATTAAACCACACTTGAAATTTACCACGAGCTTTACAACGAAGGAAAACAAAACTTCTTTATTTTTCTGTGTGATAAAACCTCTGATTTATTTCTAGAAACTGAAACCCAGAAGCTGGACTCGTGCGTGGTGTCGGTGTACCCGGCACTGAACCCCGACCACGAGGCGTTGTCGCTGCACGCGGCCGCCGAACTGCCGCTGCGGTACGACATCCGTGCCGCCGTGACGCGTGACGGCGTCATCCTCACCGGAGCTGACAGCGTCCATAATTACCAGCAGGTCAGTTTGAAGCGTTATCGCTGGACACCGCTATGAAGTCTGCGCCGCCTTGACGCGCTATGGCGTCTTCCACAATTACCAGCACGTCGGAAAGAATTAGCCAAAACAATTATGACATGATTTTTTGGGGCTTTCAAGAAAATGGTTTATATACTTCATTTACAGACCGGCAACTTTTCCACAACTATTAGTATTTCAGGAAGAATTAGACAAAAAAATCTGCAAATGGGGTGTTTGTTTCTAAGGGTTCCGTTTAACACGGCACTTCGATCTGATGAGACCCTAAAATAGAACAAAGCAGATCAGCAAAGTGTGAAAGGACGAGCAAAAACATAAAACGGATGGAATAAAATCTAAAAAAAATAGATATATAGATAGATAGATAAAGACGTTTATTTGGTACTGCAAGCACACACAATCAAAATTAACAAAAATACAGATATCAGTATAAATGGCTCAGTGGTCAACATTCAAAATCATACAAAATTGATACCACGTTCAAGTTTTTTACTCTGAAAATGCGAAAGATGCTGTTTCCTCATTTATTTATCAGTATTTGTATTCCCGTTTCTTTTAATATTTCTTATTGATGTATTTATTTAAGCCAACGAGTAATTAAAAAAAAAATCACTCACGACATGAAAAATTTGGTCCGTAAAGATAAGGAGAAGCAGTCAATCTCAGAAAACAAAACTCAGATTACTCAGATAGATATTTTTTTTATACTCTGTGAGCTAATGTGTCATATATTATCTTGCTGTAGGTGTTGCGTGAAATCGAGTACAGCAACAAGAAACCAGCATACTACCTCAACCGTGTGTTCAAACTGACCTGCTCCGAACTGAACGGCCGCTTCACCAGCAACGAATATGTCCAGACTGTGAGTACTTTTTAAAGTTTAAACGGTAGCTTCCCAGAGCCTTCTGAAATGAGGTGGATTAAGGGGGATATCATGACTAACGTCATATTCGTGGTTTGACGAGTGTTTTTTGTGGTGAGCGAGCAGCTTGCCTGGCAACTTATCCAATAAAGTCTCTCACATTGACTTGTTCGGTTTTTCTTGCAATGAGTTCACATCACAAGAGTATCTTTGTAAATTGTTATTAAATAATTGTAATTTTTAAGTTTGAAATGTAATTTTAGCGTGCTACACTATCGTATTGGGGATGACTGTAATGATAGATTTATGCTGTCAAAATCGTCTGAAGCTAGCAGCCTATTTTCCTCTTTAAAAAAGGAATTATCAGCGGCTTTGTGAATCAAGAATATATGCAGCGTATATGTGAACAAATCACTTGATGTCAATCTACATTTATTTCAAGATCTTATCCTATATCACGTTAAGTTCAAAGTAACGCCTAAGCAATACAGTACCAAAGCAACATGTAGGTTTTGATTATAACTTCCAATAATCCTACAAAATGAGGAGTCTAGGGTGATTAAATTTGCAGCTTATAGGTTTTGATTGTAACTTCCAACACGCCTACAAAATGCGGAGACTTGGGTGGTTAAATCAATGCAGCTTATAGGTTTTGATTGTAACTTCCAATACGCCTACAAAATGAGGAGACTTGGGTTGTTAAATTGATTTGGTAGCCCGTGAGCCTTCTCTAGTCGACTCTGCTGACGTGTGTGTGTGCGTGTGTTGCCAGCTGACGGTGGTGCACCCACACATGTCGGGCGAGGCGCTGGCGCGGGAACTGCACCCCAGTGGCGTCGCTGACAAGATGGACGCCGTCGCCAGAGACAAACAGGTACACCCCCTAACAAGGGGAGAAGGGCTATGCTGTTTGAGTGTAAGCAGAGCTAGGAAATTAAAGTAAGGACCCCGACCAGAGAAAAATCGTATATCGTACAGCTAATAACAGTTTAGCCAATAGGATAAACGGCTGTTTGGATTATTATTTGTATGTTGTTGTAGATTGTGCAATTTATTTATTATCTATTTCAATATTTTGAACTGGTTTTACCCCACAGCTTCGCACTCGGTAGAGTAATAATTGCTTTCTCTCTATTTTATGGGAATTTCGAGAAACCGCTTCTGTGATTCTCACGGAATGTCTGCCAAAGTTCAAGTACCTATCTAGAATGAATGAATACATCAATGAACGAATGAAAAGAATACACGAATGAATTAATGAATGATTCGTTTATTCACAAACCATATGGTAGATTAGGATCTTACATTACAATTAGCTATTTCCCATAATATGTTTAGGCTTTGCGTTATCTGTCTGTCAGTCAGTCACGTTAATGTTCTATAGGTGTCGATTAACGAGTTATATGTATGTGTGTTGTAGCCGGCGCACGCGCACGGGCACGCGCAACAGCCGCGCGTGTACGCGGCGCATGCGCAGCGCGACGCGCACTCCGCAGAGCTGCCCGCCGCGCGCCTGCTCGACCTGCACCCGCAGTCCGCGCCCAGTCAGTACACGCCACACCACACCACACCATACCAAAACATGTTACACCATATTAAATCACGCCATGCTACACCAAATAACGCGGCAACAGATCACGCCACGCCACACCACACCACACCACATATCCTCCCCTCGATCCAAACGGGGATGTTAGGCAATGACCTCCTATAAACGCTTGGCGTTACATCGTACGCTGCGTTGCAATACATACTTTACAGATGTACTATTGTGGTCACAAGGTCGCTGCATACGTAACGTGATTTTACTCGGACGGAAAGGGACGGGGAATTTTTCAAATATTGTTTCATAGAAAATGTATCTGAACGTACACACGCAACGGAATCACGGACGGGACGGGAACGTGGCATCAACGTGGCGGGAAAAACATCGGCGACGATGCTTAGCACGTCCCGCCCCGCACGTGCCCCGTCCCGTCCGTCCGTGGTTCCATTGCGTGTGCACAGTCGCTTCGTTCGCTCCGGAGACGTAAGTAGTGTTGCTATCGAAAATGGACGACGAAAAGCACGTTAGTTGCCCGTCACTGTCACTTTGCGTATGCATTAAAATTCACGTTAGAGTATATTTAACCACGTCCCGTCTCCGTCCAATCCTCGTTCCGTCTGAGAAAAAATCACGTTACGTATGTAGTGACCATTACACAGCGTCGCATCTCGGTGTGAATTGACTCTGATACTTGTGTTGATGTGTGGCCCATGTCCAACAGTAGACGTCTTAGGGCTATATCTCACCGGGACACCACGGCGGCGCAACCAGTCTCTGCCACCAACAAAATGTATACAGCTCTATGGAGGGTATCTCACCTGGCGTCCACTTGGTTGCGCAACGGATTTGGCGGCGCAACCAGCATAGACGCGTGCATGCAACATTACTGGCCGCGCCGCCACGTTGGTTGCGCCACCACTAATTAGTATGGCGCTGTATGCTATCTCACTCACTCGGCTGCCAGTCGCGCCACCAGCGACGCTCCCTCAGCATCAGCATAACTATATCATCGGCGTCCATTTTGAGACTGCGGTGAATCTGGTGTCTCTATTGGTGGCTCGGTTTAGAAGCTAGTTTGGTAGCTAGACACCACGGCTGCGCGACTGGTTGCGCCGCCGCAGTGTCCCGGTGATGTATAGTATAAGCCCTTACGGTTGAAATGATAATGATGAGTTGTGTATCGGTGTGCAGACCACGTGGCCCTCCTGATCGGCGTGGTCGCGTGCGGCGTGCTGGTGCTGGCGGGCGGGGTCGCGCTGGCCCGCGCGCGCGCCCCCCGCGGCCCCCGCGCGCCGCGCGCCCCGCGCACGCCACGCGCCGCTAAGGACGAGATGGCCTGGGACGACTCGGCGCTCACCATCACGCTCAACCCTATGGATGAGGTTAGCGACCAGTCCCACCCGTCCCGTAACACAGATGCACCTAGTGCAAAATGATTTTCCTTCGTACTTTATCCGAAAAACTCGTATTTATCGTGCTCTCTCAATTAGCTTCAGTACCCATCTAACAGCCGTGTAGCCATTTTCCTTTTTGCACTTTGACATTTGACACTAAACAATAAAGTTCCATATTAATGGATATGAAAACGTCACTTATTTAAGTACAATCATTGATTGACAGTTCGGGTGTCATCGTGTTCCGATTCAGATCCGAGTTTTCCCGATGGAAAATCATTTTGCACTACATCTGTAAACGCTCCCAAAAATCAGCAACATTATGCGAAAACCTGCATTGAAATTGGTTCAATAGTTTTTCGAAAATTAGTAACGGACATACGCAAAACACTACAACCTCTTTCTCTAAACCCACTTTCCCCGTCCTCTCGTGTATAAAAAAAAAGTTTTTAATAGTTGTGACTTCCTGCTTCCCATAACCTTCCCATATAAGGTGTATAGAGCAAATTATGATATTAATAATGAATTTCAATAATTCCTCCGATAATAAAGGAATGGAATGGGCTGTGTTTCCTCAGTTGATTTTATTAATAGCGCATATGCAATCATGGTTCCACAATTTTACCCATTTGACTAAAGACTCCCATAACCCTCCTAAGCAAGGAGCACGATGGGGAAGAACTTATCGGAATGCTCTCTACGATGTCACTAATTGTAATGGTGGTTACTTAAAAACAATCCTACCAATGCATTTGGTTAAATATTGGCTATTTTCACTTAGCTTGGATCATATTTTTTTTTCCTCAGCAGGCAGCAGCAGAGCTAGGAACGGCGGGCGCGGCCGAACTGAGCTCCGAAGGAGAGTCGTGCGACGACTCCGACTCTGAGCGCCACGACTCCTCCGACGACGAAGAGGAGGGTACGACACGACACCATAAGTTTCACATCCCATAGGCCTGATTTAGAGACAACTGATAGTTTACTCTCCGACTTCTAATCAGACACAGCATGAATTTTGGTCTGTCAGTCTACCCTAGTTACACACTGATTGACTCGATCCTGTACTATACTAACATTAAAATCACTTCTTAGCCATCCTTGAAAAATGTTACCAAGACTTCAAAAATAGCTACACATCGAAGTGCCACTAACAATAAAGTTGGTTGGTGTATAGATAATTATGAATATTTGACGTGACGCCTATGTAGATATTTATGAATTCATCTGTACGTAGTTTTGATAATAACCTAAAATATAAGTTAGACCTGACTCTTTTGTCCTAACTCCTAATAAATATCAGGATCTCCATTACTTATGACGTAAAATTATGACGAATAGAAAAGCAGGCGACGGCAGATTCTATCTAATCTTAGCAAAACTAGAAGCTATTATACATTTTCTTTTCTTACTCAAACAGTTTTTTTTTACAAACTATCATCGACTGAAATGTTTTTTTTCTATTTCGCAGTGATGTCCGGCAAGCAGCACAAATACAGGAACATCAGCCAACTGGAATGGGACAACAGCACTATGTAATGCTCGCACCTATCCCTTTCGCACGCGGGCCTTCTCTCGCTCTCGCTCGCAACTGGCGCCAACAAATAGTCTCCATTAGTTTACGCATGCCGAAAGCCGAATTGTGTTAGTGTAAAGTTCATTGTGACATGCGACTAGTTAAATTTCTTATTAACTAAGCTAAGTTCGAGTAATAAGCCTTTGATTTATTGATGATTTCGTGCTACGTCGTGTGTCACGATTTTCAAATGACTGATTGGACAATAGAGTAAAATAAAAATAGCCCAAGTCCCAGTCAAATTCGGCGTTGAAACGAGACGAAACGATTATGAAAGTTATTCGATAAAAATCGACTACGCTAATGTAGACTAGTTTGTCAAAAGCTAAGCCTGTCTCTGTCGCACACTACGCCCGGCCTAACGTGTGACAGGGACGCCGGCCGCGCCGCTAGCGAAACATAGTTCAGAACGGAATTGATTTTCGCAACTCGAGGTGTAGAAAAGCTTGGCACAAACCACGGCACAATTCGTCATTTATACATTTAATTTGTAGTTTATTGTAAGTCTAAAATTGATCATATCAAGTTTATACGTAAAAAAAAAGTATTCCCGAACCATCGTCGCCAACTAAATAGCTCGGGTACACATGTACTTAATGTGTGTGGAGCACGGCGGCCATTTTGTCCCGAGCGTCGGCGGCGTCGGTTTGTCCCGCGCTTGCTTTCCTAGACGGAGTACTCAACTCTAGGTCACTCTTTTCTAATCTTTTTTTAAGAATAAGTGGAAACAACTGTATGTACTAAATAAAAGTAGTCGTTGTAATTTCGTATGGAATCAGTATAGGTCGTAACATAGCATGTAAGTGATCAAATACTATGTATATTGAATACTTAAGAGATGTGTTGTATGCTTCACTCGTTCTACACTTCAAACACTATATTTTGCTATGCATTTTTTTAGTTTTAGAAGCGTCCCGACACGATCGTTCGCTGCAGGTTCATATTATGTTAGTTTGGTTTAAAAATACATTTAACATTTTTATTTGAAGGTACAAAGCTTCGTACAATTTTTCTCGAGTAGTATTGTCGGTTGACAAAGGAAATGTCCAAAAACACTTCTACCTTTTACGAGCTTCTCAAACAAAATCGGCTTAAATGTATATTAGGCACAGATATTTTGAAAAAAAAAATAGATGTACGATATTATACAAGTAATATACAAATGGTATCGACAGCTACTATATAATTAATTATATATATATTTTGAATGCGTTAAGGGATTTTTACTAACAATTAGGTAGTAAGTGGGAAGCGGGTGGCGTCGCCCGCTCCTCTAAGTGTAGGTAGGGTTTTATTTGGGTCTGTCGTGGTGCGTCTCGCTCGCACGCAAGCTGTGCCTCACTTCCGTGACAGGGACAAAAAATACTAAACTTCTGAGACCAACGTTAAGAAGAGTTACAGAGTATTACAAGAAACGAAGAGCGTATTAAACTAATGTAATTTTGTGATTGTTTTATTCTTCTTCCTTGGCACGGAGTTGGTGGGTACAGTTAGACGCGTACCGTGGTTGCATATCATGAACGAACGTTTGCCATATTAGTGTTATATGTGTACGACTGTACGACCCCAAGCAATCGTGGACATAATCATTCTCTGTCTGTAGTTAGCGTTGTTGTATGTTGCCGTCTCATTCGCACGCAGAGTTGGTTGCTACGGGTTGCGTGTTCGGGAGATGGCATTTTAACACAGAACTGATAAGATACAGTTGTTACCTTAATATTTGTACTGTTTTAAATTGATTCTACTTCTTTCTAGTGTAACAAAAATAAAAGTTATCTTACTATTGAACTTAATTCAGTGTTAATGGCATATCTTTTAAAATAGTCAAGCGCGAATGGTACTGACATGAGCAATTGAGCATAGTAAACTCAAGTATTTAGTCGTCTCGGCCGCGCAATGAACAGAGATAACACTGGTCAGTGTTGCCAACATAGCGATACTGTCGATAAATCTAGCAACTTTGGGATTACGTCAACGATATTTCTTTTCAAGCGTTTCTAACGTTTCGTTTGCGAGCTAACCCTCAAACTGACGACTTTTTTAAACATTTGTGACTTGTGAAAAAATAAGTTGGCAACACTGACACTGGCAGTATGTAGCCGCAGCCGGATCCCTGTCACTTTGTCGTATATGTAGACGATATTATTTTACTGGCCGTCGTCAATAACCCATTGCAGTCATTCCTGAACGCGCAGCCCAACATTAAGTTTCGCTTGACGTTTCCCGTTGTGTTTGTTTGTTAGTTCTCGATGACCGTCCATTGACCTATTTGCTATTTTATATATTTTTAAGATCTGACGTGATGTTTAAACTTTTGACCACGCTTAGTTCGCACAAAGGCAGTCTACACTACCCGAGTATTAAGTGAGGTAGCTTTTTTTTGGTATTATCGCGGTATTACTACAATATACTTAGGGAACTTCTTTGATGTATGAATTATTATATTTTAGCTAAAAATAAAGTTGGTTTAAAATAATAGTTTGTCGTTTTATTTGGATTTTATTAAACTCCTTCCTTTTTTTACTTTGTGGCTAATTAAATCGAGCAGTCGGTTTGTACGGTCACATGCTAGGAAAAATCACACCCTGATGAAATATAACAGCCTGACTAAGGGGTTGTTTCGTCTGCAAGTGACTATACTTTAACCACGTTACTACCAAAACTTAGATGAGCGTCGAACTTGTTTTTAATACATGCATGACACTTCATTGAAAACTGTCGTTTCAGCCATTTCTAAGACGTTTTTTTAAGTTTTTTGTGGTAAGGTCATAAATGTAGATAATAGATGGCACCACACGTTACTAACAGCTTATGCAAGGAATCGAGTTATTCAGAGTACCTAGTTCGCCGAGATCATTTTAAATGTAAATTTCACAGTAAGGCAAGAGATGTTGGCAAGCGCACCCGAATAACTTTATCGTTTTTAAAATTACAGATTTCGTTGAGCAAACGCTCTGCTAATATAAGCGCCATCTATTATTAATCATGGTAACCCATTGGTTGGTAAGATCGCGGCCATTCCCCTTGGATAACCAACACCGCATAAACCAACGGACTACTAACGCCATCTACTGTTTATCCCCGTTACTACTGCGCTCTAGTCAAAACACGCCAATTCCATCTAGTGGCTTCGCTCATATCCGGTTGGAATGATCATGTACAATTGGCCCAGACGCCAGCTTGACACCTTAAAAGGCCCAGTTTGCGTGCAGTGGCTAGACATCTGTCCATACCACAGAAATAATAATAAAGAGGATAGAAGTGCCTTAGACGCGTGACCTTGGCGCCGCGCTTGTGACTCGTAGGTCACAACCGCGCGACTTGTGCCTCAGTGCTATTTGAAACGTGGGTATGACAACAAGTGCATTAAAATGGTGTTTTGCAGCATTAGCAGTTGCGGAAACTCGTCCACACTGTGTAATTACACTAATAAGGGGATTACATTTCATTGGTATGTATTAATTTAATGTAATAATGCGGTTTATATCCAAATAAAACTTGAGAAAATATTTCATTATGAAATATTGGTTTACACGTTATTAACACGAAACTTCATATACCATTGCTACTCATGCCCATAAAAACGCAGATCGTTTTGAATTATACGCAGCAATGTAAAGTAATTTTTGATAACCCGTCTTGCACAAAAGTTCGTGGTACGGACAAAAAAACAGGTTACGACTAGTACAGACATAATGCCGACGCGGCCAATAAAGAGCGCCGTTGTGTAAATGTGGGTATGACTTACGTTGAGTGTTATTCAACGCTATCTCTAAGGTGTAAGGTTCATAATTGTTTGTAAGCAAAAATATTAGTAATTGTGTGCGTGATTGCGTAGTACGGTTCTGGTCTTTTGCATGTGTGCATTAACACAGTAAGTAGAGGGGATGAAGCATCGACACGAGTTCCGGAAGAAAATAGGAACTAAGGCATTTCTATCCTCTTTATTATTATTTCTGTGGTCCATACCAATCCATACCAATGAACTTCAACGGCTGCAAGCAAATTTGTTTTGAAACTGGCAAGCTGGCGCTTGGGCCGATTGTACCTACTGCGTGCTGCTATCATGCCCGTTCTTAAGTTTGTTTTTGGCTGCGGGGTTTTCACGTTACGAGTAAAATCATCCAAGTAGCAATACATTGCAGTCCTTTGATAATCTACACGTCGTAACTAGTACGGTAGCCCCGCAATCTCTAGCAAATAGCAATAAAGAAGCAAGGATGTCGTCCTACAATATATTATCTTGTTGGTTCGTGTTTTGGTGGGAATGTGAGTAAAGCAGCTTAACATTTGTCACAGTTCAATTTTGATTTACCTATATTGCTGCTTACGAATTGAATTTTGGAGTTGCCAAAACGATGTTTTCTTTATATTACGCTTGCTATACTCTAACTAACCGAACGATTTTTAGGGTTCCGTACCCAAAGGGTAAAAACGGGGCCCTATTACTGAGACTCTGCTGTCCGTCCGTCCGTCTGTCTGTCTGTCTGTCCATCTGTCACCAGGCTGTATCTCATGAACTGTGATAGCTAGGCAGTAAATTTTTTCACAGATGATGTATTTATTTCGGTTGCCGCTACAACATCAAATACCTACTAAAAAACAGAGTAAAATAAATATTTAAGGGGGCTCCCATACAAGAAACGTGATTTTATTGCCGTTTTTATAGATAATGTTACGGAAGCCTTCGTGCGCGAGTCCGACTCGCACTTGGCCGCCAACGATGGGCCTCATAAGAAAGCTCAAAGTTACTCAGAGGGCTATGCTCGGAGTTTCTCTGCGGGATCGCATTAGAAATGATGAAATACGCGCATGAACTAAAGTCACCGACATAGCTCGAAGAATCGCCAGACTCAAGTGGCAGTGGGCAGGGCACATCACTCGCAGAACTGATGGCAGATGGGGCAAAAAGGTTCTCGAGTGGCGTCCACGGACCGGAAGACGCAGAGGCCTCCAACAAGATGGAGCGTCGCCCTGGTTAAGGTTGCGGGATCGCGTTGGATGCGGGCGGATGGCACGGGACCGATCTGTTTGGCGAGCCTTGGGGGAGGCCTATGTTCAGCAGTGGACGTCTTTCGGCTAAAATGATGATGAAGAAAACCTAACCTACCTATAGAGTCCTACAGGATGACCATTTTAAAATTCTTGACTACCTGCCTATAATTAATGGTTTCTGAGAAAAAAAGAGTTCGGCGAAATGATGAATTCTAACAAATGATGAATTCAGTCTTTAAATTTTATACCAATAGAGGCGCCCCCGTTTCGACTACATTACGGCGGCCATGGTCAAGAATAGTTGGTCTATTCGTCTATCTATACCCTATAGGTACTTATATTATGTTATTAGGTACTTATTGTTAATAATGTTTCCTAATTTACTTTAGTACTAAGATTACATAAGTAAATAGCGGTTTATTTTTTCTGCAAGTGTTAAGTTTTACTTAATTCATATAGTTAGTTATGTCTATTAGTTGTGTAAGTCCTTTTTTCGCCTGAGACACAGGATCCTCCTAGTTCAGGCATGTGTCATTCTTCACTTTTAATTTCTTTAGACTTAAGTTTTATATTGTAAAAACCTATTTTGAATAAAGATTTGTTTATTTATTTATTTTATCATAGAGAGGAATTGCTATGGTCTGAGTCTACACTTTAGTCGAGTGCGGTTGTACATGTACATGTACATGTACATGTACGAGCTGCAATGGTCGAACCGGAATAAATGACAATATTGCACGACTTGATAATTCAAATCCTCATGTAAATGCTGTAAATGCCATAAGCGTTTGAATAGGGATGTGGACACCACCAAGAATCTTATTTGGATACCACCAATCAACTGACGTAAGTACTTTTTATGAGCTGTCAAAGCACAATTCTCCCATAGAGTTTGAATGGCAATAGCAACTTATGACGTCACTTGCTCGCCAACTCAATCAACTAACTGTTTATTTGATTTAAAGCAACAAAAAATTAAATTTTCCAGTTAATGGAAAATTAATCTGGTTTTCAGGGCTAAAATAAATCGTTTTTCAACGGGAGTCGTGTCTTCGAATTATTTTTTAATGGCGTCACCATCCCTATTATCAAGTCGTGCATTCCGGGAGACAAATACGGGATCATTCATACCTACACTAACCATACCTACCCCTCTTATCTACTTAGTCGATAAGAACTATTATTGTACCTACATCTATTTCTGTTGGTCCTCCAAATAAACATGTAGAACACAGGCATCTACCTACTTAACTATAGGTAATAAGCGCTCCGAAAGCAAAAAAGACACTAGAAATTAAATATACCTACAACCTGTCTCTGTTCTACACCATACTCTGTGCGCGCTGCGCAAACCTCATAAACCCCTCACCAAACACGCTGCATAATGCAACCGCCAGACCCGCCTAATGAGAGCAAGCAGGACGCCAACACACCCCGCCACCGAGCCCGACAGAGACACAACACCCACCGAGAGAAATGCGCATCAAAACAGACTGAGACGGCGAGATTTTGATCGCCAAGCCGCGAGAGGGAGGGGCGAAGCGGGCTCCTGTTGGTCCATATGGTAAATTATTGAAGACCCCCCAAGTGAGCGAGGGGGGGTGTTTGCGACAGGCCACTTGCCGCCCGCCTTTCCGCCGTCACACCAATTTTGAGGAACGGCCATCTTTGCCGCGTTTTTTGACCGCGATGCGCTTTTGGTGATCATAAACAGTGAAGTGATTGCATATTGGAACTTTGTGGTTATAGATAATTAGAGTTCTTGGAAGTTCGCGGTTCCTCTGGCCATGGCTGGCTTAGGCTCTGGGAGCTCTAGATCCTGAGTTCAGGGATACCAAGTAGGTAGGTTTGTGATGTGATTTATTTGTGTGAGTAGCACCAAGTTAGTATAACGATAACCATTGTCAAACCAGTCATCGTCAGTTGTCAGTTTTTGCTAGCCAAAATTTATTTAACTTGGGCGACTGGGTTAGCATTAAAGTAGTTATCGTTATAATTATCTGGAGTAATTCACTCTTAGTTTGCAATAATAGGTACAGTCGGGCAAAAATATGGTCTACCACCCTATACATGAGGTCATGATACAATGAGGTCGATTTTCCCAGCAATAAATATGATGATAGTGACTAACGACTTCACTCAGTTAAAAAAGTCAACTTGTTTAAAAAAGTCAACCTTAGCAATATTTAGATCTCACGGAAACTGGTAGACCATTTTTTTGGACGACTGTAGGTACCTACAGTCAAGTGTAAAAATATGGGTGCACACAACTTGCTCATAAATATGTCCCATAGCTCTTATGTCGTCGAATTAAGGTATATGTAACGATGGGAGGATTAAGTCGATACATAAGCATTTTTGCACTTGACCATAGGTACTTATAATTTCTAATTTACGTCGTGTTTTTTTCATGAAGTTCGAAATTTATTACTCACACTTATCACTCACAAAAACTACCACGTAAATCGTGTTTTGTTCTCACCGAAAAAAATGTTTTTTTTTTTCATAAATAGGTAATAATTAAATACCAAACTGTTGGCCAAAGTCTAAGGCACTTTATAATAACCAAAAGCTAGTGACAAGTATTTAGACTATGACTTCGAGCATTAGGTAATCAGAAGACCGAAGCTAATTTCTGACAAAGAAAAACTGTCTCTTTCCATTACGTATACTTAATGCTCTAAGATAGGTATAAGTAACACGGCATATTACGTGACACATACAACCAAAGAGATTAGTATAAAAATAAATTCACCTTTTGAACCTTGTCAAGGAAATTTAAAAAAAAAAGTCATTAAGCTATGATACAATGCAAGGATTAACCACACATTTACTCATTAAATTTAGAAGAAACCTCTCTTAAAGTTAACGGAAATCAAAAAAACATAAATTGTTAATGTGCAAGTAAATTATATTAGGTAGGTAGGTACTTAAGTTTGATCTGCTTAGCAAAAACCTCTGTACCTAAGTAAATCATTAAAACAAACTTGAAATAGGAACTTTCTTACAAAAAACGTAAAGAATCGGTACAGTTAAGTAAGTTTGTAGCTACTTAATTTGACGTGACATACTGTTGTATTTAGAATCATTACTAAAATTACAGATTGTGAAATAATAATTGAAATATTTATATTGAAGATATCAATTAATAATAATAGAAATGCAAAAGTTACAATAAAACAAATGACACACCTTACATTCTTCCATCGTTTAAAGTTGATGTATCCTTTCCATTTTAAACCGCCGCCTTTCAATCACCAACAACCAAACTACAACTTCGCAAAACTTTTTCCAGGCATGTTTACGCTAAACCCTATAATCCTCCAATTCTTTGCACATTTTTTCAAAATAAAAACATATCAATGACCGCAACCCTTCCAAGAGGTGTTATGTCCGGAAATATCAGCCGTCTCTTTGACAATGCAAAGCTTCCTGAGTTGGCGGTTAAATGATTTAACTAACGCAAATAGCCTTTAAATGCCGAAGGATTAATAGCCGGTAAGAACCTTAAGGTTTGCAGGATAAAAGGCGGTAGTTTGCGTTTATTTGCCAAATATCTCACTATACCGATAGATTTGTTCCTATACGTAGTAGGTAGAGCTTTAAACGTGTTACAAAAAATCCTGAACAAAAATCTTCATCAAAACTGTATTCATAGCACATTTATATTAATTGATATTGCTATTTACAACTCCTGCTGGTAGAAAAATGCTTTATTTATCAATTGACAAAACATGTAACAATAATTTGGTTACTTATTTTTTTTTTATTTGGTCTACAAAAACCTCTTAGGTCTACTTATGGAAATTACTCGCGTTCTGGGAGAACAGAAGTGGCTTGAAAGAGCCAGTTTACTAGACATGGTTAAAAAATGTACCTAGTTCCAATTAAATAACGAATGAGATTTGTTTTCTGAATTAATATTTATTTATCATAGTATGTATTTACTTACGAAAAAACATGAAAATCGGTCGAAAACAACTGTGTAATATAAAGTAAAAAAAATGTGTCTTTCGGCTTTTTTCATAACAAATCGGTGTTGAAAGAGCCACCGTAAGTCATGAAAGAGCCTGTCTTTAATATTTTTGTTTCAAATTTAAATTATGCAAGAAAAAAAACATTATTTTATTATATTAAAAACATTAACACATTTCTATGTTCAAATTTAACAATTTTTTTAGCAAATTCTTAACCCTAACAGCCATTTTAGTTAAGTCACTTTTAACAAATGCTTTAAAATTAACATTTTTGCAGTCATATTTATTACTAAAGAATTATTTGTACCTATGTTAATAAAATAATTCCCAGCAATAAAAAAAAAACAAATTATATCCTCTATCAAAAATAAAATTGTTAAATCTTCAAAGCAAACAATAAAAAACTTCAAATGTCATCTATTTTTAACTTAGCTTAAATTTAAGAAGACATTAAATGAGGCCTTTTAAGAACTAATTAAACAAGGCATCAAGTTAAAAGATAAATGTGATATTGATTTCATCTACCTAGGGGTGATTGTGTAAAAATTTTAATAAAATCTTATTAATTAACTAGAATTTAATTAAATTGTCTTAAAACCTGGAAATATCACAGGAGTCATGTGCCCAGTTTGTCTTGTGCCAGCTCCTTTATGGCCTGATCACCAAGCTCTTTCATAACTTATTCCTAAAATTAATAAATTTTAAAAACCACAATGATATCTCAATTTTTGCGTCTCAATTTTTATGCAACTGCAAGGTCAAAGACATGCTCAAACTTATTCCATACCTATTCGATTTAATAATAAGTAACCAAAAAAAAACAAAACAAATGAAGCAAAATAAACCTTTCGGTGCCCAAAACTTTGACTTGTCTTGATTCACCGGCGGCCGTTGGTTTCGGCGAACTGACAAATTTTGGTGGGTGACAGGATATCAATGTTGCCACGTAAAAATGAAAACTCGTGCATAGTTCGGTCAGAAACTACCGAAATAACGCAAGTGGCTCCTTCAAAACTTGGCTCTTTCATCCCACTTCTCCCCTACGCACTATAGAAGAGTGTAGGTATAACATAGAAAAATGTTTATTAGCAGTAGGTACGAAAAAACAAGGCCAATATGTGATTTACCCACTAACGTCGATAAATCAAAAGCTACTAGAAACACTAGGAAGCTTAAAGTCCCATCTTACAGACTGGCTAAATTAAATAAATATTATTTTGAATTGAATACACAAAAAAAGACGTGTCAAATTGTGACAGCAGCTCAAATATTATTTTTAAATAAAAGCGACACTTTTTCAGCTAGAACCCACGTTCCAACATGTTGGCCCTTACTTTGACATGCTTTCTTACTTATTGTTAGCTAAATAAACGCAATCAATCAGAATAATACCGTACAGACATGCATTTCACATAGATTAGTGCTTGGAAAAGATTCCGTTTGTTAGGGCTTTACCTTAAAAGCATAAATTCCTTGTAGCGTTTTGCCGAATCGCATTTCACCATGAATTAACAAAATCTGAATAGATTTTTACATTAGTACCTACCCATAATAAAATTTATTTGTAGCACTTTATTTTCTGCGTAATAATTTTAGATGCATTTGGCGTGATCGATGTTTGTTTGTGACTCCATTTAATGTTAATTTATGTCTGGATTAAAATTCTGTAGGTGATTTTTTAACTCGTTTTGTGGCTGTAATTTCATGTCTTAAGTAATATGAAACTCATTGAAATATTATCTTTGTGACTAATAAATAATAGACAAATACTCTGTCACAGCGATATTGAACTGCAAGGACGTTTAAAACACTAAGCGAAAATTTAATAGGTATTACAATTGAGGTGAAATACCTAGGACTAAAACTAATAGCGACTAGAGAAATAGACGATTGATTTGAGACACAATGGGATAGTTAAATGTGTACTCGTTCGAGGTGAAATGTCAATCAGTATGCTACAAGGCATTATTTTATGCTTTTAAGGTAGGTTAGGTTAGGTTAGGTTAGGTTAGGTTTGGTTACAATGTTAAGTACTTATTAAATTACATGCATCTAAAGTATATAACATAACTAATTTTTTAACACTATTTGAGACAAGGCATTGCCAATGCGGATCGTACATAATTATTTCCCATCCACGATCTAGTTACAGTCTTATTAAAATAAAACTTCAACTGAACCCATCAAAACCTCCCACCTCGACATGATCACAATAACGACGTTAGAGACACCCTAAAAAATCACGTAAATAAATCACCAAACTAAACCCTTTAGGGTCAGACTAATTAGGGCCCTCCCTTTGTCCCCTCACTATGTGTCGCCTAGGTGCGATGATCCCCGACGCCTCACTGCCGAGACGTGGAGTTAACCATCTATGAACGCTTTGTTCGTGGGAAATGGGGGCTTCTATCTTGTTGGGTGTCTATAAGCAGTGTATGTGTACCAATCGCAATGGCTTCATAACAACTCGATCCCCGGGATACCTAAATTTTCATAAGTCTAGACAGGTTCCTAATTTTTGTCGAAAATATTTATCCCGACTGATTCATTTCCCAACTGTTTTTTTTTTAAACTACAAGTAGGTACCTACTTCAGAATTGTTATTGTACGAGTTCCTCATAAATGTACGAGCACTTGCTTGCCCGTACACTGCTTGATAGTTGTCTTGATTACAGGAAGGAACACGAAAGACGATTTCTGGATATGAACTTGATTTAATTACTTACTAATGGCGGAATGTTATACAAAACAAATGCTGAGTGTGCAAATGATCGATGACGCGTGTGCGAGGAACTCGTACAGTTATAAAATTAACTTAACCAAACCTAAAGGGTTCAAAAGAATAGTCCTGAAATGTATCCACAATAGCTTACAGTTTCAGAAAAAAAAATTGGGAAATTAAAGTAAGTAATTAAAGGAATGAATCAGTTGGGATAAATATTTTCGACGAAAAGGTATACGATCCCGTCTAAACATTTGCTAGGAGATTTAGATCGTGATTACCTTTAACCAGTGTTTTTGACTCTAAAAGAGATATTGACATGAACATTATCATCATCATTTCAGCCCAAAGTCCATTGCTAAACATAGTTCTCCCACAAGGTTCGCCAAACAGACCAGTCTTGCGCTATCCGCATCCAACCCGTTCCAGCAGCCTTAACCAATACCACATTTGCAAAATTATTTCGCCTATCTCCATCCTATCTGGACACGGTACCCAAGAGTAAAATGCGGATAAGTAAGTAGGTAGGTATAATTACTGACGCACATTTGAACTTCGTTACAGATTGAGCTAGAAAAATAAATCTAATATATAAAAATCTCGTGTCACGGTGTTTGTTACCGAACTCCTCCGAAACGGCTTGACCGATCTTTATGAAACTTTTTTCTCTGTATTCGGTAGGTTTGAGAATAGGTCGTAGGCTATTTTTTATCCCCCCCCCATTCTTCGCGGACGGAGTCGCGGGAAACAGCTAGTCTAATATATAAAAATGTCGTGTCACGGTGTTTGTTACCGAACTCCTCCGAAACGGCGTGGCCGATTTTTATGAAACTTATTTCTCTACACTCGGTAGGTCTGAGAATAGGTCGTAGGCTATTTTTTATCCCCCCCCCCCCCCCCATTCTTCGCGGACGGAGTCGCGGGCAACAGCTAGTAAATATATGGATTTTGAACCATTCCAGTGCCTCGCTTTATTTTGGCTTGACATTTATTCGTCTTCTTTCTTCTATTAACTATTGTACGTGCAATACAGACTCCGAAGAAACGCTTTAATTGAAACTGGCCCCTGTCACCCATGCGGCTGGAGGCAATCCCCTCCCGCAAATATTTGCAAGTAATTGGCGAGCGCGGCGGTGCGCCCGCGCGTGAGGCTGGCGGGTAGACGACACGCACTGATTAATTAAGTTATTAAGCTTTATTGTGACACTACCTCTTAGTGTTAGAAAAGGCTCTACTTTTGTCCCGTACCTACATGATGTTAAAATGTAAGAGGGACTCAACATTTTAAACATTTTAACTTCAATTTTTATGTCGCAGCGGCAGTCGCGGTACTCACTCTCCGTAAGACCGAAAATATCTTCAAATGTCGTAGGTACTACAATTTTAACTTCAAATTTCAAACGTATCGCCAAGCTTCAGTACGCCTCGCCTCATTTAAAGTAGGAAGTTGTAGGTACTGTGGTATTGCAAATTTTCAAGTCGTGTCCGCTCATGCCTAAAATACTAGATTTTTCAAAATATTAAATTACCTATTTACCACATTTCTAGCTTATACCAGATTCTCGTTAAACCACATTACAAAATCGAAGATTACCTACTCAAGGAAGTGGTTTTTTTTGGTGGAATGTCTTATTTTGGACATCTGGTATAATGAATGTAGTATTTTGAAAAATCTGGTGTTTTGGTTGTGGTATTTTAGGCACGAGCGAACTGCACCTCTACCTCATCCAACCCTCTCTATCTCTTTGGCCTCATTTACACTTTACATCAGGTGAAATGAAATAGAGGGCCAATCACAGGTCAATTTTATGTAAAAAAAAACTGCATCGGGAATAGCGCAAGTCCTATCAAAAACTTGCCAAGTGCGGGTCACACTCACAGTAGAGTACCTACTGAGGACTCTGTACAAAGTTGTCGGATATACAGACGACCAACAAAGTGATGCTATAAAGGTTCCGTTCGAAATACAGAACATTAAAACCAAATCAAGTAAAATCAAAATTCACTTCCGTTAGCGAAAGTGTCGTAAGTCATTTCTGCGAAATTCCGCGTGCAAAAAAGTTTTCCGTCGGAAGCGATGCACGGACCGACTCACCGATGCGTTCGTGATTGTGTGTGACGTCCATAGACTAAGCCCATCGAGTAGGATCGTCCGCACTGAACCGGCAGTCGTATTTGAATTGTGATAACTGCGTGAACTTGAAAGGCTTATGACGTTTTTTGCGACAGAACATAAAAACAAGAATAAAATAACGACCGCCTTAGCCTAGTTGGTAGTGACCCTGCCTACGAAGCAAGAGGTCCTGGGTTCGAATCCCGGTAAGGGCATTTATTTGTGTGATGAGCACGAATATTTGTTCCTGAGTTATGGATGTTTTCTATGTATTTAAGTATTTATTTATCTATATAAGTATGTTTATCGTCGTCTAGTACCCATAGTACAAGCTTTGCTTAGTTTGGGACTAGGTCGATTTGTGTAAGATTGTCCCCTAATATTTATTTATTTATTTATTTATTTAAATATGTATTGTCATTTATAATCTACAAATAATTTGTTTATAATTATAATTTATTTATTTATGTCTTAGTTTATTTATCTATCAAACAGCGATCCGGGTGTCACCAACGGTACTGGCTGAAAATCAGCGCTGGGGTGCTATAAACGCCTCAGCATTATGTTGAGCCAGTGTCCGATTTGCCGATGTACATAGCAGAGATAAAAAAAAGTTTTCGGAATTTTTTAATATCGTTACTTAATTGACAAAATATGTAGTCAATAAAAAATCTTTTTAAATATCTCTTTACATTATTGAACGAATTAATGACAGCATCCGACAGCCTTATTCGTCTCATCTGTTTCTCAATGCCAATTGAATTGAAGATCCATCAATTTATATTTTCGTCATCTCCAATTTTTTTCCGATCAATAAAATCATAACCATAAAACTGTCCACGGACTATTGTCATCCGTCCCATTTTTATTATTTCTTAGCATTTTTTGCCAAACCTTCCACTCCACGTCAGCATTCCCGACGCGCCGAGCCGTCATCGCAAACCCAAACCACTTACGCGTGCAATAAACAATTTTCATATCCCAATAATGGCCCTCAAATTACCGCCGCCCCAACCAATCTTACAAACAATTCTATGAAAACCAATTTACAAAAACCCCTAAATACATCTGGATCATTTGTTAGCCCGCCCACGCTTGAGCTCAGCGTAGACTGGCGTGAACTAATGACCTCTGTCGACTACATGGGATTATCGGATTGGGAAAGGGACAAACATATTTATTTGTACGCGTTGGAGAGGGACGTGTGGTCGATCATTGGGGATTAGTTGACGGATGTCGGGAACACTAATGAGCGCGCGATGGCGTCTTGACTTGACAGATGTCACGCCGAGCCACTTTGTTATTCAAATTTTTGGGTTGCTAGCGTTTAGCTTTTGGCGGGGATTTCGCACCAAATAAATTTAAGTAATTTTATTCCATTTACTTGCTTGACTACAATGCTGATGTTTTACTGTATTACTTTCCATCCCAACCTTTGAGACAAAAAACTACTGCTAACTCAGGGTTAAATAGTGTCAAAATGTATGGAACTGACACCCAGGTTTAACATTTGGTAGCATAGCGTAAGGTTTCGCGTAAGGTGTGGTACCTACTCTGAAGATGAGCTCTGGTTGAGTTCGAAACGGTCAGTCAGTGTAGTGGTGGTGATAGATGGGTTTGTGTGATTCGTGGGTGTTCGTACAGTGTGGAGTTGGAGGAACTGCATGAACACGCATTTTTTACATAAACGTAACTATCGTAAGGTCGCGGGCGCAGGTGAGCAAAATAATTGTTTCAGTTCATTCTGTCGTATGCCCTAGCTAGCACATACCTTCTTACAGTACCTAAGTATCTATATCTATCGACAGAAAGAAATAGATCGAAATCAACCCCCTTTCCGCGAATGCGTCAATTACTTAAATGCGTAGGTACTGATATTAATCTCACTATCTTTACAAATCACTGAAAACTCACACCAAATTTAATATGCAAACAGTTCAAAATTCCTTAATAAATGACGCTAATACACAAACACATTTTGTTGTTTCCAAATTTAATCCTAAAACCAACTCTAAAAGGTTTATTAGAGTCTAACTAGTGGCCCCTGCGGATGCATTGAATGGCCGCGTTAAAGTGCTTTATGTTTAATGTCGTTCGATTTTGAACTCTATCTGTATTGACCTTAGTTACACATTGTATAGTTGAGTGATGTTAGTGAATACCATGCCTAATCTATGAATCAGCTGAAGAGGCGAAGTGAGAGATAAGGCTTTGAGTTTAGAGTAATTATGATATTGACTGATGGAGATAGAGCGTGATATCGATGGCCTGATCTTTAACTAACAGTTCGTGCGGTAACTGATCGGGAAGCGAGCAGAATCAGCAAGAATCAGTGATTTAGAGTCAACCCACGATAATAGGGAAGACGACTGGGTTATAAATATGTCATTCTATTTAGTCCGTCAGTTAGATAAAGGAAAAATATGGGACACGTATTTTTTGGATTAAAAAAATTATTAAAAATCGACAAAGGCATAGATCATCAAACTTCCGGAGTGGGGGCTTGTGACGTCACTCTTAGGTAAAAATTGTACCATATAGTGACGTCACTCGAAACTTCTAAGCACTGTATCCTCGTCATTTTTTGTTTGTCAAATAAAAGAAAAAATACGTGTACAATATTTTTTAATACAAATACAAATACAAATACAAATAATTTATTTGTCAAACATAGGTTAAATAGATGGTACAATGATCATAGGCTTGTATCACTATGCTGCGCCCAAGGGCATACAAATATGAATATTCACATTCAGTCATGCACAAATCAATATACTTATACCTAGTCTAAAAAACTGTTCAACTATCACGCATATACTCATCTAATGAATAGAAAGCTTTATCCACCAAAAAGTTAAAAAGTTGTTTTTTAAAATCATGAACATCCTCGGTCATCAGTATATTCTTCGGAAGCTTGTTGAAGATCTTGGATGCCATGCCGAATACGCTTTTAGCAAGTAGTGCTGTTTTGTATGGTCTTGTGTTTATTTTACCTTTTTGGCGAGCACTTCTAAAAACAGGAAATTGGTTCTTGTTACATTTCACGTAAGTTGAGATTTCGTAATAATCTAACTGACGGACTAAACAGTTTTTTTTAATCGTCTAGCCTATTCTGCAACGAGTTGACAACAGTAGAGATCAAAAGTTTTGTGTGATTGTGTGCTTGTGCGTGTGATTTTCGCACATTTCGAAAAACTCGAGAGGACTCTACTTCAATTCAAATAATAATAATTAATATAACCTACGAACGACAGTCAATTTAATCGCACCGCAAATATTGCTCCCACTTTATTTTCATTATTTGCGCAAGCGTTTGATTGCAACCGACAATAAGCCCGGGAGTGCCCCAGCCAAGTTCGATTTTTCAAGACTATAGAGTGGCACCTCCTTCACCGCACAATACCGCAGGAACAAATGATACGAACAAAGGCTGAGAGCTTTGTTGGAGCAACAGTGCTGCCACCTGGCGGAGGGAAATGTTTTAGAGTAATAACAATTCATTAATTTTGTTGTATTTGTCCGAAGTACGGTTACTTTAACCTTATTAATGGTCGATGATTACAATTTCATAAAAAAACTATTTAGAGTTAGGGTTACAGTTAAGTTATATCAAAACTAACTTTAAACCAAGTTTAAGGACTAGACCGCGATCAAGAATGTTATAGAAATGCACTATAAGGGATTTTTCTTAAATCGTAATTAATTCCGTTTCCATACTCATCTTTCTTTGACATATATTTTTAATTTACTTCGTCTTGCTTGTATTAATAGTTAGGTAGAGAATTATGACTATGATTATGTTTGTTATTATTATTTTAATGTATAATTTTTGTTTGTTTTTTGGTTCCTTCTTGATGAATGATGATCTTTCATCTTTCCGAAAGCGTTGTTAGTATAAAAAAAATAGACATGACAAATAACGTTCAGATTTTGATTTGATTTTGAATAATTAAATATTTATATGAGAGATATTCAGCTATAAGTATTTACAGTTGCATCGGAAGTAATAAGTTTCCCGTTAATACAATCATCGGCGCTATGTATTTTACGTGATAGGGAAACACTTGTTTTTGTATGTGTTTTAAATATAGTGATACTAAATATTCTTTTTCGATCACTATACTCAGTTATACCTATGTTTTACAAATAAAATAGTTTGAATTTGACTTTGACTAATAGATTACATTAGAATTTTGGTTACCAAGTTTAAAGTTTTCGACTTATATTGTTGGTTTAGTTTAAGTAGGTAATAGATTTCGTTGCAGTAGTAGTATTACGAAGGGATTTATGACAAATATGCATTCTTTGTCTATGCCTACACCATAAAAGATATTTTACGCAAAATTTCAGATAATTTACACAATGATTTAATCAGTCTTGGCTTTTTTTAGTTGGTACCTAATGCAATTTATCCGGCCTTGACTTATATGTAAACCTAAAACCTACATATATAGGTACAATTATGGTTTGGAACTTGGCCTTACTTTTATTGACTTTTTTCAATAAACTTATGTCTAAAGAAAATATTTTTGAAAAACACACCTCTATTTCACTCAAACAACGGTTAACTCCGTCAATAAGTTTGACAATCAACCCTCACAATCCCAATTACGAGCATATTCTAACCCGCCGCTGCAGCCCCTTGCTTTGTTCCACAGTTAAGAGCGGCGCGAGCGCACCCGCCCCGAGGCCGTCGCGCCAAAACAATTGAAATACGATTTCTAATTACTTTTTTGCAAGTGAGTTTGCACTTGGCCTTTTCTGCCTTGCCAGTTCTTAAAAAAAAGTAAAACAGAAATTTTACAGATCCACGTTGTTAACATTTTTCTTGGATTTATACGACACTTGTCTTGGTAAGAAATTTGCATTTATTGCTATTCACTAACTTTAACTCCTGTATTAAATGAGTAAATGGGTTACCTATCAAAATTTAGAATTATTTTTTTCCGAATATTTAAAATCCCGAATGCTTCATTTATCCGAATGCATTTTTTTCTGAAACTGTAAATATTTCAGGATTTTTATAAAACAACCCTAACCTAACCTAAAGGGTCCTACACGATGGTCCTGAAATAAATCCTGAAATATTTACAGTTTCAGAAAAAAATGCTTTCGGACAAATGAAGTTTTCGGGATTCTAAACCTTCGGAAATAAAAATTTCTAAACATCGATAGGATCCCGAGTAAATGCTTTTATCATTAAGTAAATCGGATCCAATTTCTGAATAGCCTAGAAACTTAACTATATGTTGAATACTAATTGAAAACTGTGGGGCCGATTTAGGCGTTAATACATTATCTTACTTCTTACTAAATTGAAATATTGTAATCGTGAAAGTGTCTATGGATAGACGTTTGTTACTCTTTCACGTTAAAACGGTTTGATGGATTCGAATAAAATTTGACTCTTCTTCTTTCTCGGTTCACTCTTGACAGAGTGGTCGTGGTCATCACTTCAGGTGTTGGTGGCAAGCTTCACAACACGTTGCCACTCCTCTCTGATGACCGCCTTCCTCGTGCATTCATGTAGTGATGATGAGCCATTTACTACCGCTTTTATCTAGTCAGTCCACCTCATAGGCGAACATCGTCGTGGCCTGGTACCCTCAAACTTTCCCTGGACTACAAGTCGCTCAATAGCCACCTCCCCTCGGCGGCATACGTGACCAAAAAAGGTGAGGATACGAGACTGTACAGAAAATATAAACGCTGCTTGATGCCGAGTTCTCGAAGTATAGACTCGTTGGTACGGAATTCAGTCCACGATACTCCGTGCATTCTCCTCCAGCACCACATCTCTAAGGCGTCTTCTTCTTCTCTACTTCCCGCAGGGTCCACGTTTCTGAGCAGTACAAGAATATGAGGAATACAAGTGCCCTTACTAGCCGGATTTTTGTGGCTCTATATATGTTGCGATTTCTCCATATTTTCCTCCACTTGTCCAAAATTTGACTAACAGGTAGTTTATAACCTGGATATAAAATAAAAATAGGGAAGAAAACAAAAAATGTACGTCGAAAGGCACAACATGGAGGACTGTTTTAATTTTATGTAACATCTGTATTTATTTGTAACTCATGTTGAATATTAAATAATCTTTATCTTTATCTTTATAGGGTACTTTTATTGCGGAACATTACAAAATTCCCGCGAGATATGCAGCATTATTTCCTCCACAAACTCCATTTCCAAACACCATGTCGATTGCGCATCAAAAGCAATGCTGAAGCTCTCCTATAGATGTATTTCCACGCTTTCACCTCAAAACAAATCTAACCTCACTGCGGATTGTATGTTTGCCGATTCGACAAAGGGCGAAAAGGGTTCGAAGGCGTTTTCCAATTTACTTAAAACAAGCCCCAGCACATCTCGTGCCTCTCGACAAGTCTCCGGCCTTTGTCAACAACCGCCAGACAGTCCCTACGCTCCCGAGAATTAAAAAGGGTAGTTTCACAGCATTTGACTATTGATGTTATCAAACACCAAAGGGATACAATACAATACAAATTTTCTTTATTGAACACCAAAAGTATAAAGTATATGTTGGTTTAAAATAGTACTACTTTAATACCGTATTGTATCTTTCACTTCTAAATTTTAGACTCATATTTTGTAGGTCCATAAATAACTAAATGCTCCTCATCTATTCAAAGGTTGACTGGTGGAGACCCCTTAAAGGGACAAGTTCGCCTCTTTAACGATTGTCAAAATTGTGTTTATTTCTTTATTTTTGTACAAAAAAAGTGTTTACATAAGGTAAATTTACGGTACCAATACTCGACACTTCAACGTCTAGTAGATGACACCCATATGTCACCTATCTTTACTATGTCATAAGATTGAAGGTGCCATGTATTGGGTCAGTGTCGAGCACAGGGACGTTTACCTTACATTCATACGCACCGCTAAAATCATAACCCTTCGTTTTAACCTTGCCATTATAGTCAGTTAAAAAGTTCTCATAGGTACATTAAGGGGCTGTTTCACCACTTTTTTTAAAGTTCGGATTAGCTTAATCATAACCTTATTTGACAGATGGACTTAAAATTTCTGTTTCACCAGTCTTGATTAGCGCTAAGTGACGGACAAACTGTTTTTTAATTTGACCATTAGATCAGGTGGCATTTAGCATTTATATCCATCACATAACTTTTTAATTAGTCAGTTAATTTTATTGTGGTCATGGTTGGAGAGCCCTTCAGCTGGTTTCAGAAAAATAAATCAAAGTATTTTTTATTTTTTAAAGAAATAAGTCATGCTAAATTGCAAACGAGGATTTAAATATCAAGATTTGAATAAAAAAATATAGGTACGCTTTTAGTATGTAAAAATAAATCCAAAATTTCGTAATATTTTTTTATTACAGACTTTTTCAATGGCACAATCGTTTGTTCTACGTGAACTTGTACATCGCCAGTAAAAAAAAAGTTAATCTGTCAAATGGTTTGGCGCCACTTTTCGATTCGTTTTACGTAATTTTATTTTTCTTTGTTATTGTTAACAAAGTATCGTAAATAAATACCGTTTTTGGATCTATTATAATGTTACACATTTGTTTATGCAAAAAAAATAGATGTATTTAAAAATTACATAGTTTACGATTTCTTTTGCTTTAATAATGAGCGACTCTTTGAACGAAAGTGTGCGAACAGGAATGTGTGATCGTGAAATGCGACGTTGCCATTCCGACTTTTTGTTAAACCGACGATTAGTTAAGTCGTACTTAGTTTGCACAGGACCGGAGTGGTGAAACTGAAAAAAAACTAGCCGACAGATTTGCCCAGTACTTAGTTTATTCATTGGTTACGTGACCAGTAGTTTGACAATAAGGTGGTGAAACACCCCCTAAGTGTGTGGCGACTTCACTAGATTTAGATGGATAACCAGATCATTTCAATAGCCAATCCAACTTACGTTCACACCAGAGTTGTGCTTACTTAGCAATCTAAGCCAACCAATCAACCAATGTTGATGTTTGTACAGATTTAACTGACTCCCACATTGTTAAGGGTTGAGGTCAGGTTAGTAGAATAAGCTAAGTTTAATTTTATACCTGTCTTACCTCCATTTTTGTCGGCAGATCAGCCACACTGCGGCTCAAGATGCAGCCGTTCCAGTCGTCGGCACGGGAGGGCCCGCGCGAGTCCTCCCCCGAGCGCGCCTCCTCCCCCGACACCCCCGCCGCCCCCGCGCCCGTCCTCAACTTCTCCATCGCGCGCCTCATGGAGCCAGACCGCAAGAAGTCCGAGAAGTCTGTCTCCCCAGACCCGCCGCCACCACCCGGCTTCTTGTCCTACGGAGCTCAACTGCTCGATTCCGCTTTCAAACAGTACATCCCAGCAGCACGTAGACAGTTGGCGTCTCATTATCCTCTGTTATATTACGGGCCGGATCTGGTGTCTTTGACATACGCTCATCAGTTGCACTTGCCACGACCGCCGCCGCCGTCGTCGCCGGTCCAGCGGCCACCGAGCCCTCGCGTCCCTGCCGCCGACCACGCCGTCTCCTCCACAACAGGCCCGACGCCTTCACCAGCGAAAAACAAAAGCTTCGCCTGTGGAGATTGCGGTAAAGTCTTCAACGCGCATTACAACCTGACGCGGCACATGCCAGTTCACACCGGAGCTCGTCCGTTCGTCTGCAAAATCTGCGGAAAAGGCTTCCGACAAGCTTCAACGCTGTGCCGACACAAGATCATCCATACTTCAGAGAAGCCTCACAAGTGTCTCACGTGCGGTAAGGCGTTTAACAGGTCGTCTACCCTGAACACGCACGCGCGCATTCACGCAGGATACAAGCCCTTTGTCTGCGAGTTCTGCGGAAAAGGATTCCATCAAAAAGGGAACTACAAGAACCACAGGCTCACGCACAGCGGTGAAAAAGCGTACAAGTGCAGCATCTGTAATAAGGCGTTTCATCAGATCTACAATCTGACTTTCCACATGCACACCCACAATGAGCGGAAGCCGTTCACTTGCAGTATTTGCGCGAAAGGTTTCTGCCGGAATTTTGATTTGAAGAAGCACACTAGGAAGCTGCATTTAGGGGCGAACTCGTCGAACAATGATTCGTCCTTGGATACTCAGGACGAGTCGACCCAGGAGGCGAGTAGTCCGGGGGAGGATCGACCTGCTTTTCGTCCTTTTCTGGGCTCTCCGTACCCTCGGCTGCTTGACCCCGCGCGGCTCCCCGCACCCAACACGTTCTTCTCCAAGCTATTGTGACCCGGGGCGAGCTACTTCAACAACTTTGGAGAAGCGAACGATTGAATACTTGACGCGATTGTTGGAGTAGCGATAAATTGAGGTTGAAAAATTTTATTAGTGGTATTTATTATACCAGTTGCCTCTCGTGCTTTCGGTGTTAAGTTAGGCAGTTACTCGTACCTTGCTGGAGTATTGTGAGATGTTTTAGTATATTTTATTCTAGTTGTCGGAAGGGAGCCGTCCTGTTCTAGTTTTGCATGGAAATAGGCCCCCCTACCACGAAATTCGAAATTTGAGGTTCATAATCATGCCGGCTCGTTCACTTTTCTAATTGATACTATTAGCGTGAATGGTACGGCATGATACGAAGTTCGAAAATCGAATTTCGTACTATAAGGCCTGGTAACACTGCAGGAGGTCGTGGAATTTATTATAACGGAATTCTAGTTCAATAGAGTTAATGAAATAAGATTATTGTTGTAAATATTGTTTAAATACGTGTAAATAAAATGTGCTGTCTCTAAAATAAATTATTATAAATATTGTGCAAATAGGTTAATAATTGAAATAAATGTATTAGACGGGCATAAGTACCATACAGGTACCATAGGCTTACGGTGAGTTCCTCCTTTAGAAAAAAAAATACAAACCTTCCCGAGAAGTTCTTCAAAGAAGATTATGTTTTTTAATTTACAAATAAATACGTGATAGGTACCTAATATTTGACCAACCAAGGTAATAGTAATAGTTTTTTATATTGTCAATAACCTCGTCTCGATGAAATCAAAGCTAATCCCATGCCCGTCTGTTCATTTTACCTAACCCTCGATAAATCAAATTAAATTGTGATGTAGTTGTATTATATCGATTAGATTATAGCTAAAACTGCAATATTGAGTGTAATTAAAGATATTATACGCATTGGTTGCTTTAATTTTTATCCAACACTACCCAGAAACATAGAACCCCTTGAAGCGTTGATATTTAGCACCACGATGAGGCCGATGGATTGGATACTTATTTACACTCTCGATGCAAAAAACAAGAAATTGAAGCAAAGGTCATCTGGACTGGACATCAACAAAGGTCATCTGGACTGGACATCAACAAAGGTCATCTGGACTGGACATCAACAAAGGTCATCTGGACTGGACATCAACAAAGGTCATCTGGACTGGACATCAACAAAGGTCATCTGGACTGGACATCAACAAAGGTCATCTGGACTGGACATCAACAAAGGTCATCTGGACTGGACATCAACAAAGGTCATCTGGACTGGACATCAACAAAGGTCATCTGGACTGGACATCAACAAAGGTCATCTGGACTGGACATCAACAAAGGTCATCTGGACTGGACATCAACAAAGGTCATCTGGACTGGACATCAACAAAGGTCATCTGGACTGGACATCAACAAAGGTCATCTGGACTGGACATCAACAAAGGTCATCTGGACTGGACATCAACAAAGGCCATCTGGACTGGACATCAACAAAGGCCATCTGGACTGGACATCAACAAAGGTCATCTGGACTGGACATCAACAAAGGTCATCTGGACTGGACATCAACAAAGGTCATCTGGACTGGACATCAACAAAGGTCATCTGGACTGGACATCAACAAAGGTCATCTGGACTGGACATCAACAAAGGTCATCTGGACTGGACATCAACAAAGGTCATCTGGACTGGACATCAACAAAGGTCATCTGGACTGGACATCAACAAAGGTCATCTGGACTGGACATCAACAAAGGTCATCTGGACTGGACATCAACAAAGGTCATCTGGACTGGACATCAACAAAGGTCATCTGGACTGGACATCAACAAAGGTCATCTGGACTGGACATCAACAAAGGTCATCTGGACTGGACATCAACAAAGGTCATCTGGACTGGACATCAACAAAGGTCATCTGGACTGGACATCAACAAAGGCCATCTGGACTGGACATCAACAAAGGCCATCTGGACTGGACATCAACAAAGGTCATCTGGACTGGACATCAACAAAGGTCATCTGGACTGGACATCAACAAAGGTCAACTGGACTGGACATCAACAAAGGTCATCTGGACTGGACATCAACAAAGGTCATCTGGACTGGACATCAACAAAGGTCATCTGGACTGGACATCAACAAAGGTCATCTGGACTGGACATCAACAAAGGTCATCTGGACTGGACATCAACAAAGGTCATCTGGACTGGACATCAACAAAGGTCATCTGGACTGGACATCAACAAAGGTCATCTGGACTGGACATCAACAAAGGTCATCTGGACTGGACATCAACAAAGGTCATCTGGACTGGACATCAACAAAGGTCATCTGGACTGGACATCAACAAAGGTCATCTGGACTGGACATCAACAAAGGTCATCTGGACTGGACATCAACAAAGGTCATCTGGACTGGACATCAACAAAGGCCATCTGGACTGGACATCAACAAAGGCCATCTGGACTGGACATCAACAAAGGTCATCTGGACTGGACATCAACAAAGGTCATCTGGACTGGACATCAACAAAGGTCATCTGGACTGGACATCAACAAAGGTCATCTGGACTGGACATCAACAAAGGTCATCTGGACTGGACATCAACAAAGGTCATCTGGACTGGACATCAACAAAGGTCATCTGGACTGGACATCAACAAAGGTCATCTGGACTGGACATCAACAAAGGTCATCTGGACTGGACATCAACAAAGGTCATCTGGACTGGACATCAACAAAGGTCATCTGGACTGGACATCAACAAAGGTCATCTGGACTGGACATCAACAAAGGTCATCTGGACTGGACATCAACAAAGGTCATCTGGACTGGACATCAACAAAGGTCATCTGGACTGGACATCAACACAGGTCATCTGTCCACTCCATGGAATTATTTTTAAATGAATGATCATCCCCAGATATATGTAGATACCTACCAGTGGCGTGGTGTAAACAATTGCCTAACGAAAACCAAAATACCAACCGAGACCACGGATGCAACAACTCAGAGCTGATAACACTTGAAAAATTTAGGCAACCCGGTGGGAAGCGAGTTATTACGGCGCCACGCCGCTGGTACCCATAGTGCAACACGTTAAAGTTATTTTATACGGTAGGTACAATAACGCAAACAGAAACAGTTTTTGGTAATCCACGGATTTCCATTATTCCTTGCTTTTTCTTTTTTTTTCTCATAGTAGAGTCGGATTAAAACCAACGGCAACATGTCCGCCATATGAGGAAATAAAAGCTCCATCTCCCACTATAATTTGGCGCTAACTGCCAAAATTCGATCGCATAATGACCGTGATAGCGGCGCGCGCGCCGCGCCGCGCCCGCGTTGTTGCGGCGCTCAAACTTTGAGTAAAACGAAAAATGCAAAAAATAAAACAACAAGCAAGCAAGGCAATATACACAACCTTTTCTGTTTGTTGAAATCACCTTACGACTTTTAGCGGTAGAGCAAATTGAACTGTATACAACTGTAACATGTTTTGAAATGTACATGACTTTACAGTAAAAATAAATAAATAACTGTTTTTTTTCAAATACAGGTCGATTTCAAGCCATACTAGTTGGAAAGCTAGAGCCATTTCTATTTATTTCATAGTTTCATTTTCTATTTATTTCATTAACAACTAGTAGAGCAAATTGGTGAGGAAAAATTTGCTCTAGCTAAACCGAACTAATTTCCTCTATCGAATCAATTTAGAACTAGTAGGTATAGCAAATTGGAGGAAAATGAAAATTTGCTAAAATATTAACTTAGGTACGTATCGTATAGCATAGTCATTATTCTAATTTGGAACGTCATCTTGTTAATACGACACGTCACTACCAACAGCTCCTTTACTCAAGTTTTTCACCCATACTGTCTTTAAACTTTTAAATTGACGGAGAACCGTTAGCCGTGCCCACAAGTTGAGAACCGGCGCCGGCGCAGTGTAACTCGAGCCTCGATCACAATTACCGCGCGCTATTTAGTCAAAATAATAGGCGAAATATCGCGCTGCGCTTTTGAGGCGCCGGAAGCAGCCGGCGAGCGCATTGTGCGCACTGACTTTAATTTGGACGTCAACCGTCTCGTAAATAAGTGCATTGTGCTAGCTGGCTTTTTGACATTCTTTGTTTTGGCTGTGGTTAGGAGTGTGGGAAGGCCAAGTTGAGTTGACCTAAAGGTTATACAGAATCATCATCATCATCCCAGCCTGTATACGTCCCACTGTATGGCACAGACCTTCTCTCAAAATGGCTTGGGCCGTAGTTCCCACGGGGGCCCAGTGCGGATTGGGAATTTCACACACACCATTGAACTTCTTCGCAAGTGTGTGCAGGTTTCCTCACGACGTTTTCCTTCACCGTAAAGCTCACGGTAAATTACAAATGTAATTTCGCACATAAATTTCGAAAAACTCAGAGGTGCGAGCCCGGACTCGAAACCACGACCCTCTGCTTGAGAGACAATAGCTTCCCACTGCCACCACGGCAAATTAAGGGTCTACAGCGCCTAAATTTTTAGTCAAGTCTACATCGGCGTGTGTGGAACGCCTAGCCAACTTTGGACCCTTTAAACAAATCTTAAAGTTGTTGACTGATGGGAGTCGCTAATTTTATGTCCACAGGATTGACAATTGTTTCTTACGCTGTGTTATGACCCTCGTGCATGGCGCGTAAACAAATCCTTAGACTTCGTGTTTCTAGCGGTACCTAGGCCGCCCGAGGAACGCCAGGTCGTTCCGTGTATGCTCTGGACTCTATTATGTAGGTACAGACAGTGTCAGGAACTAATCATTTTTAGTAAGTACCTATTAGTACAGTCGCGGAATGAAAAGATTCCAGAGGCGGGGCGTGAAAACTTTTGCAAGTAAAGCCGGTGCAAAAAACCTAAAAGTCCCTTTTATCCTCTTCTTGAAAGTGCAGTAATGGAAGAAGCGTTTGGTAACTTCGAAAGTTTCAGACAACCCGGGGGAATCGGTTTTTTTGGTTAGTACCCGTCGCCACTGAAAGGTTCGTCACATTTCGTCTCTATGTCAACGAGTCAAAGTCGAAAAGCAACGAACCTTTTTACTCCGCTAGTAGGTATACATGTACAAAACTCTATCAATGTAATCGAAGCAGCTTCATCGTGATCCACTGTGCAATTATTTCACACAAAATATCATAGTACCATCATACAGCTTGAAGGGAAAATCATTTTGAAGGACATGAGTCAAACGCTTTGCCTGTAGAGGTAACAGTCGAAGAAACTTATTTACCATGGTGCTTTTTTGCTGGAAACACCATGTTTAAAATCCATGCATCTGCCAAAGAAATCATCGCGAAATTTATTGTGAAAAGGTTCTAACTTGGCACGTGGTTAGTTCCTCAACTGTACCTACCTCTGACATCACCTGTCAATATCGGCGTCGTAAATGCGAACTCGACGTGTAGTAGGCAACCCCGACCCCCGCCAGCGGCGCTTGTTAGATCCGTCGCACAGAGCACTTGTAACAAGAGTTGCCTTTAGTACTAATATCAATTTTATGACGTTTGTTACTTTCCTACAAACCACACAACCAATATTTTTTTATTTTATTTTATTTATTTGGGAAACGAACAGCAAATATAACACAGTTGAATATAAAGACACATTAACATATACATAAGCCAACGTAGTTTCCACTTATATACAAAAAACATTTTTGTTGCTCGAGCTTTTTTTTTTATAAGACAACTTGATACAATTTATGTTAGACTTCTTGCAACAAAATCGTTCTGGCAGCGATCTGACCAATTACAAGATTATCCGGTTTTGGCTGGACGTCCCGGTTTTTGGGCCCAGAGTTAAAATGATCAGCGCGGGACATGCGCAGTCCAGCTTTTGGGAGATTGCTCGACTGTGCGAAGCTACGTATGGTAAAGTAATGTACCTAAATATTTTGATTAAAAAACTTTCTCTATGGCTTTCTGGCTGTCTATTGTCATGTAAACTTAATTTGGAATTTAAATCATTACTAATATTATAAATGCGAAAGTAACTCTGACTGTCTGTCTGTTACCTCTTCGCTATTAGGTAAATCGCTGCACGCTGAACTGATTTTGATGAAATTTGAAATGGAGATAGTTTGAAACCCTAGGAAGGATATAAACATAGATTTAATTCCAGAAAATTCTTCGCAAACGGAGGAAACTTAGAATGAGGGCTTTCGATAAGAGGGCTTACCACTAGGCTACCACAGCTTTTTTTGACGAAGTCAATTGGTGTCAAACCTATGATATACTTAATCATAATCATATCGTTTATTGCATTATGTGGTATAAAAGGTCTTAAATCTATTAAATACATGCGCCAACACAACATAAACCCTGTAAGGGCACCGCAATTTGCTGAACATATAATTTGCTCTATTTACAAAAAAAACTTAGAACTAAGTAAAAGATATATTTATTCCTCACTATCGAAAAATTCTTGGAGATTATAAAAGCACCTTGACAGCAAATATTCTTTTAGCTTATTAGCAAATATGTGTACTTTTGTAATTTTCTGAATTTCTAATGGTATCTATATATCATACATGATATTGAGGGTGTGGTGTTCCGTCGTTTTAGGGAAGCGACGAGAGGACCTTCAAAAATCCCTAAACAGTTATTGCGTTTGTTTTATTTAAGTTTTCTTGTTTTATTATTTGTATTTTTGAATTTTACAGCGCATTGGTTAACAATGCTATAATTTTTATTGATGAATAAATAAATAAATATTTAATTATTTGTCGGCTCCGGTCATAAGAGCTCCGCGTCGGGGGCGTCGAGTGCCGAGCTCCAGCCTCGCAGCCAATTTGCCGTAAGACAGCTATCTGCTGCTGACGTCAGCATTGTGCGCTGATTGGGCAGATGGGGACTGTATCAGATGCGATGTTTGTGTCCTTCTTCGACATTGTTAATTTAATAAAGCTGAACAGATCCAAAGAGACGTGGCCGCTAACGATGGGCCTCATAAGAAAGCTCAAAGTCACTCAGAAGGCGATGGAGAGGGCTATGCTCGGAGTTTCTCTGCGGGATCGCAATAGAAATGACGAAATCCGCTCAAGAATTGAAGTCACCGACATAGCTCGAAGAATCGCCAGACTCAAGTGGCTGTGGGCAACTGGGCAGGGCGCATCGCTCGCAGAACTGATGGCCGATGGGGCGAAAAGGTTCTCGAGTGGCGTCCATCGAACGGAAGACGCAGTCTAGGTAGGCCTCCAACAAGATGGAGCGACGACCTGGTTAAGGTTGCGGGAACGCGTTGGATGCAGATGGCACGGGACCGATCTGTTCAGCGAGCCTTGGGGGAGGCCTATGTTCAGCAGTGGACGTCTTTCGGCTGAAATTATGATGATGTTGATGTAATCCAAAGATTCGAAATACTAGAGTTTCGGAAGCGTGCAAACTACAAAGTGTATAATATACGAAGTAACGACGACAAATGGCCTAGTGGTTACAGAACATGACTACGAAGCATGCGGTCCCAGGTTCGATTCCCGCGTCGGGGCAGATATTGAAAAGTACGAATTTTTGTCTCGAGTCTTGGGTACCGAAAACCTTTTTCTCGTTTTCATAATAATAAATTAAACTTAATTACCCACACTACCTACAACCACACTACCTACAATATTTATCATCCACTTATGTAGTGGTTGAACCTAATAGGTAGGTACTTAGGCTCTTTTAACATATTAATCTACTAGCTGTTTCCCGCGACTCCGTCTGCAAAGATTTTGTTTATCGCTATCCCGGGGGAACTATGCAATTTTCCGAGATAAAAACTATCCTATATCCTTCTCACAGCCTCAAACTATCACGCTACAAAGTTTCATCTAAATCGGTTAAGCGGTTTAAGCGTAAAAAGTAGGCAGACATTAAATATAGCGCGAACGAAACTCATAAAAACTGAGCAAAACGCAAACGTCTCACATCAACTAAATAAACATAAGTCCCATATTACGCAAATAACCCCGTATAAAACTCCTAACGCGATTAAGCCAGGCCGTGAACAATGGAGCATCAAGGTGAGGCTGATGCGGGGCGACGGAGGGCCCTCGCGAGCATATTGCCGGGTTTTTTGGACCCTCCAGGGGTGAGGGGCGCCGACAATAAAACAAATCTGCGAGCTCTTGACGCGCCCCGGCCGATTGGGAAAGTAGAGCGGGCACGGGAAGTAAGAGTTTATGCCTACACTACACAGATAAGGAAAAATTGTTCAATTAAGTCGATTTACAAATTATATATGCTTGTTTACTGTGCATTAGATCCTTACCAATGCTCGACACCTCAACGCCCAGTAGATGACACCAATCTGTACTATGGTAGCCTGGTAGGTACAGTAGTATGGTGTGGTGGTATGGTACTGTATTCGTATTAGTGGTAGGTAGAGCTTGTCTAATTTAAAATGACGCGCCCCACCACCGCATTTACGCACAGGATTTGAAACTCTATTTAAGCTACAATAGAGAAATGTTTTTCTTGGCAGATGTGCGTAAATGCGGTGGTTGGGCGCGCGTCATTTTAAATTAGACAAGCTCTACTTCAACTATGGGTACTTATATATTTTTACTAAAAAAAAACCTTCATCACCACTCGATACCTGATTCAACGGAACACCAGGGGGCAATTTAGAAATAAAATCTATGAAAATACCATTAATAACTGGCCTAAATAAAGCCTCAATTTCTCCAAGAGAATCTTTTAAAACATAGACCTCTATTTTTACAATTATGAGCTGTACTCTCTGCCCCATCCCTCCTCTTATTCTCTGCTATTATTACGATTCAGGCCGGGTGCGCTGGAGTGTGGTTAACATAATGTTTATTGCGTCCCTCGCAACACTTGTTTACTGTTTATTAAGTGTTTATTATTAATTGTTTATTATTAACGACGCTCGGGAAATCGGGCGGCGTGCGGGCTACAACTCAATTAAGTACAATATGGCGGGTCAAGTGGTTTAGTTTGATTGAGATTTTAATCATTGTTATCTAAGGTGAAGTAAGTGGTAAGGCTCCATCATAGGCCTCATCTTCGCTTTCCTGCAGGCGTGGTTGTGGTCAAACGCAAGTTTATGTAAAGACGAAAGATTTGTATTTTTGTATGTAACGAATATAAACTTAAAACTACTGGACCGATTTCAAAAATTCTTTTGCCGTTAGAAAGCTACATTATCACTAAATGACATAGGCTACTTTTTACCGCGGGAAAATACCTTTTCCTACGGGAAAATTAATTTATCGCGGGCGAAGCTACGGACCGAAGGCTAGTACAGTATAAAAAAAATTGACAAGTGATTCTGGTTTATTAAGACTAACCTAATACCGGATGAAATATTCTGGATCCATTTAGTACCTAGTGTAGGTACCGTACAATACAATACAATACAAATATTCTTTATTGATGACCAAAAGCAGTACAGTGACATTACAAAAATAAAAATTCAGGTAGACAATAGGCGGTCTTATCGCTAAAAGCGATCTATAACACAGGTTACACTTGTAACCTAGCTTAGACTAAACTAAATTTACTTACTAGACCTAAGATTATGTCATGCTTATATTTTGTATCTTATATGAACTTTATGAATAAATAAATAAATAAATAAATAAATAAATAAATAAATTCTAGACAACCAATTACTCAGAAATTAATAAATATAAACAGACTAATGTAGGTGGCAGAAATAACAGACAGGACCACACCAGGGTATTAGATTTACTTGAGATTTATATACCTACTACCTATTCGTTTGTACATGTATATCTGTTTCTGACCGACTGCACTAAGCAAGCTGTCTGTTTGTTCGCCTTTGGTTACGTCGAGCAGACTGCAGACTGTGGGAGACGCCACATGCTGTCACACGCGGCACTATTCTGATTGCGATCGACGACATTCGTACTTCGTTTATTTTAGAAAATATTTATTTATATATTACCATGATTGAATTGGGGATATCTTGAAGTAGGGTCAGGGACCACGGACTGGCAAACGTAGCGTGGGACGTCCACCAACGAGATGGACGGACGATTTGGTGAGCCACAGGTTCAGGGTGGATGCAAGTCGCTTCTAACCATAATGATTGGGCATCAAGAGTACCTACCCGAAACCGGCGAGCATGTATGAAAAGACTACCTAATGAATGAGTGTTGTGAAAGGTGTATGTCAGGTTCGTAGCAGGTGGAAACAAACAGTCTCTGTCCATCCCTTTGCTGGGAAGGAGGGGTGATTATATGTATGTATGTTTATTTATGTAACATAATTAGTTAGACATACTTAAGTATTAATACGTTGTGCTAATCCGTTGCTTACGCGGCGAACACGCCGCGCGATCGCTCCGCTTCTAATGCGTTCGCAAATCGCCAGTGTGATATAACTCTTACTTAAGAACGTAAAACTAAATTAAATGTACAAAAGGCCCCTGTGGCATACCACCATAGCACCAACAGGCTGGCAGCATTACTTGATTGAATAGAGATGTTAATTCGTTGAAAAAGATAGCTGCCATCCTTTGTCTCCAGCAACTTGTAATCAACCAAAATTTTATTATAACCCTTTATTTGGAAATGTATACCACAATACACATTTCCTAATAGGTACCATCTTTTTGTATTTTTTTTTTAATATAGAATTTTCAGGAGACTGGAGACCTAATTTAAGACAAGGTTTGAATTACCCCAACTTTTTGAAATTTTGCCAAAAAAAGGGATAAGATAGGTCCACCTTTTCTTGTCAAAAGTAATGCTTAAGAATAAGTATAGTATAAAAATAAATAGTGATTTACCTCCTTAACCATAAGCGTTACCCTCATTTTAAACTTTGCTAAATTATACGTACTACTCTGTTTATTACTACGGCTTCAAAATGGTCTATAAGGCTGCGTTTCCACCAGAGATGTGCGAATTGTGCGAGCATGCGTTGCGAGGGATGTGTGTGTCATGAACCAATAGAAACACTTCATTCACTTAGGACCTTTTAAATGAAGTGTTTCTATTGGTTCATGACACACACATCTCTCGCAACACATCCTCGCACATCTCTGGTGGAAACGCAGCCTAAACACTGGTGAACGCTGCGAGCGAGCGTTTGCTAACTATGACTAGTTTCAAAATCACTTCTACCATTAAAAGTCCAGAATACACCCGCAGTCCGGCAAGCCGCGAGCGAAATTGTGCAAAACTACGTGTTTTCCTCCAAAACCGAGTATTAAGCCGGCTTACCACACAATGGCAGCCGTAAGCCTATTAGCAGATTCGACAACATCGCCGACCCTGTTGGTTGGAGACTATGGCTCTATTGTCGGTTTATTAAAAACTAGACTGATGAAATCAGGATACTCGGCCGTGACTGGAATATATAGTCAACGTTAAAACAACGGAACAACACTGCAGTATTTATAAGTACAGGGTATTTTAAAGTAATGGAATATTTCATCTGGCTTTCTAGCTGGTTAGAGTCGATCGATCGATTGGTACCTATGGTGTGTGTGACACCTTTATCACGGTACCTTTTGAACGCGTACTATATGGAAATATTAGGAAATAAAATCCTAGGAATCATTTGAGCTATACAGAAGCAAAGTCAGCAACATCCACTTTTTTACTGTAGCGACTTTGAATGCAGACTTATAGTGTACTTCAAAACATTTCGATCGAATCTTCAGTACACTTTTCAGTGGAGCTGGATGTTGCTGACTTTGATTCTATATGACTCATTTACTGGGGTGTTCAATGAAACTGCCTTATCAATCATAATCAGCTGAAATATTCTGAATTGATCTAAAAACAAGGTATTTACACGAACCTTTTGAGCGCTATTTCATACCTCAGTAGGTAACTTGTTCTGGAGCACGATTTTAAAATTTTCTCCACCACGCAGCAGGGAAACTTCAGTCCTCAGTCAGACCTTTCTTCCTGCCCATTTATTTTAGGCAATACTGAAATTTAAACAATGTAAGCACGAATTACAAATTACTGGGAAATTTACCTCTTTGAAGAAAAGAAAACTAAGTTTTACAGCAAAGCGAAAAGGTAGAATTAAAAGGTAGAATTAAAAGGTAGAATTAAAAGGTAGAATTAAAAGGTAGAAGTTCTGACCCAGTAAAATGCGTGAAAATGAAGAACGCTTTACCTAGCAATGAGTTGATGTGAGCGAATTTGATTAATTGGAAAGGATAGAACATGTTCTTGCAAGTATTTACATACTGAAGTTTACTGTACCCAGCGATGCATAATGGATCAAGTAAGTACCTACTTTAGTTTTTTTGGACACAGTTCCTATACCAGGAAAAAATAAGAAGGCTTATTGTCACATTGGCTTGCAAATGAAAATAGTCTTTGCTGTTTGTAGCTGTACAAATTTCTTTGACCTTAACTTAAGGTGGTTAAGAAATATATTGGTCTACTACGAGCGTAGTATACAAGCGGAATAAAAAGGTTCGTCACTTTTCGACCTTAACTCGTTGATATAGAGCCGAAAAGTGACGAAACTTTTAATTCCGCGACTGCACCTACTAATAGGAACGTAGGAACCACGTTATTTCAATGTCTATCTGTCGTTAAAAGTACTTAATGACTAAATCACTAACAACCAGCTATGGCGTATGATTTAATTCTCTCCATAAAACTAGACAAATTTAAACAGCTAAATAAAAAAGCATTCGGGCTCGAAAAGTATAACAATTCAAATCATATCAATTCATATCTAAAAGTTCTTCTTTCGGTTTAATAATAGAAAATAAGGAAGTAAAGGATATAAGTGCGTGGTGTCGAAGTCATTGAATTCATTTTGATGGAATTTACACGCTTTTGTGACACAGGGCGCGTCCGCCCCGACAACATTATTTGTTGACAATCACCGCCGCCTCAAATAATCACAAATAGATGTTAGATGCTCCGTTGTTGTACAGATTACACAAGCCAGCCCCCGAATTACACGAACTTGTCTGTTCTGTTGCTGCTTTTATTCGCAATTTCTTAAGGCTTTAATCTCTATTTCCAAGCTACTTGAAGTTTGTTCCGGCCGCGGGGTAGTGATGGACGAACTTTCCGTTTCGAATAGTAGTACTTATTTGCATCTTTAGTAAATAATTCCCACTTTAAGTAATTTATTGAACCAGGCGTTGCTTTGCGGAGGTCCATATTAATGAACTGAAACAATTACTTTGTTTTTTAGGGTCGCGGGTGAGCAAAGTATATCTAATTGTTTCAGTTCCCACTTTAAGGATTAAGGTGAACTGAATTAATCAATAATAATGTGCAATAATAATAATAAAAATAATGTGTACGTACTTTTGCGCCTAGTCTAGGCCCTAGGCAACTTGGAGAGCCTTTTTGCATTCACTTAGGCTATAACTGAGTATATTTTTTTAATACAGCACTATTTTAACATTTCTACAAGTTTTACGTTTAAAGACATTAGTAAAAGTATTATTGAGATGATATGAGAAGATAAATTATAGGCTCTGTCTGAAACGAACTCCGGTCGAGTTGTTCAAAAAATTGGTTATTGCAGCGATTGTAGGTACTGCACAAAGGATTAATATTTCACTGGTGAAGTACCGTCGTTTAGATATTCCCACGAGATATGGAAAAAACGGAATTTATAATATTCACCAACTGATACCCCATATGATCATCATGATGATGGATTTTTGGATGTTGCCTTGTTTTATTCAATAAAAGACATGAAGAAGCATTACATTATTATTATTATTATTATTACAGGTGGACGTTCCTCCACGTATCACAGTGGTGAACTGCTCGATTATTTTATAGGTATAGTTTTATTATAATTGAGTACTAACACTTAGGTATTTAAGATTTTAATTGTTTACTAACCTTTGTATGGACCTAAGTCTGAAATAAATCATTATTATTATTATTATTATTTCCAGTTTTAATTCTGCGTGGACGACGAAGCTGTTGGCAAAAGTTATTATTATTATTAATTAGCTTGGAAAAGTGTCCCATTCCTGGGCAAAGGCCTCCCACCATTTTCTCCGCTACTTTGAGCGGTGCCGTTCTAGTCCCCAAGGTGGACACGTCTTGGTCGTCCCGCCAACGCCTCCTGTGTCTACCTCGTCACCGCCATTCATTTATTTTAGCTATGTTAGCCCACCGTAAGTACTGTAGACAGACACTGGCCACCGAGACCGTGTCGCTGTTCGTAAATTTGAATTTGTGTCTTCTAGAATTGGAATCAAGAAACGAACAGCGGGCAGCAGACGGTCTGGGCAGCCGTTCTTGGATAGGCGGTGCTATAGTGCGACAAGCTCGTACGCGACCCTACGCGGAACTCTGTCGCAGTCAGCGTTTATTAAAATTACTACTTATTATTAGCAGACTTAGCAGAGGCTCCCTGCGACAGAATTCCGCCGAGCGCCGCGCACGAGCTTGTCAAGGTATAGTGAAATGTTCTTTGTATAATTGAATGTGAATTAAATCAATGTTATAAATGAAGTTGAAGAAAATAAAAAAATAAATAGAAAAAGATACTTCATACTTAACTTGTAAAAGTTGGCCTAGTAGCGCCATCTCTTGGTCCAGGTGAGCGGGTAGCTCCGAAGGAGTGTTGAAGTCTCTCGGTAGAGGGCATAACATAGATGCGCTTTATCACTGCCTAAATGTGATTATAACAGACTGAAGTGTACGATGTATGGGAAAGATTCGTCGCTAACTTCTAGACCAGTGATGGTGTAGGGGTAAGCACGCAGCACGGAACGCTGAGGACCTGGGTTCGATTCCCAGCATTGGTCTTTTTTCTGGGGTTTTTTCTGTGCATCTATATTTCAGTTTGTATTTAGTCAGTTATTTTAGTTACGCCACTCGTTAGTTCTTTTCAGCTACACCCCATTACAGTGCCTACAAGAATAATTCATGTAGGTTCCCCAGTTCATTTACTTCACATCCCTAGCGGGGATTACCGGTGCCGGGCGCGGCGACGGCTGGTCTGGCCGGAGCGTCTGCTTATTGTATTACCGCAGCATTTGCGGCGAGATCAACTCAATACTCGCCGAGAGGTGTTACAGCAGATTACTGATTTTTTCTAAATTTAAGGCGACTTCTTCCAGAGCGTGCATGAAGTTAATTTTAAGAGATTCCCTGTCCCGAAGCAATGTGCGGCGTTCTATCGACACGTCCCCATAGTAACAATGACATGAAACGCTCATAGAGTCATGAGGCACATGTGCCTCATGGACGTACCAGTAAAGTCACACATGAGGCGCATGTGCCTTATAGGACAGGGAAACTGTTAAAGAAGAGCCAGATTAGTGAATTTTCTCTTAAATACCACCGCCACTATTAAAAATATTCCAATTCATTATAATTATTATACTAAATCGGACTTATCACGCAAACAATATTTACCTCAACGTTTCAACCACACTGCAGTGGCCGTGGTCACGAGTTGAAATCTCGTTTAGTATAATAATTATGAGTGAAAATCACGAAAGTTTATAACAGTATATTCTAATTACTCAACTCCTAAGCTATATCCCTTCAATTGACGTCATTTGATGAAAAAATCACGTGGGGTAACTTCAGGAGAAAGAACCTTTCGTAGGCTAAGTTTGCACTAAATTCAATGTATTTAGAGCGACTTATCTAAATAATCTATGGCGGCTTCATCTACTTAACTCAAAGCGCTTTCTCCTATCGGCACGATCTACATTCTAGATTTTCGAAACTTTTAAATTTACCATTAGCTATATGGTGAAGGAAAACATGAGGAAACCTGAGAATAAATTCAAAGTTGTACGTGAAGTTGCCAATTTGCGCTAGGTCTGCGTGAGAACTACGGCCCACGTCCTCTCATTCTAAGAGAAGTGCAGTGGGACGTGTATAATGGAATTAATGAATAATGAATGTTTGATAAAATAACTTTAATTTTTATTACCACTTTCTCACAAGAACCCAGTGAATCTCAAAGTATCTTTCCCTTAAGCCACGGACCGGAACTGACATTGTGCAAGGCGGCTCGTCATTGTCCGCCGAACCGCCGCGGTGGCGGAACACTCGCCACAAAGGAACGTTCCCGGAACAGCGGAGAACAACGTTTCCGAATTCAGAAGCACGTCTATTTTACAAAGTTTACTGCTAAGTCGGTGTTCGCTTTTTAGAGTTCCGTACAGTCAACCAATTTGATTCTGAGGCCCAGGATTGGTTCATCTTCTACGACAGTGATTATTGCGTGATGTTTGTCATGATGACATCTCGATCTTTGCGAACTTGTGTCAACGATAAAGAATAGAAAAGGATAAGGAATAGGAAGGGCTTGTGTATTAGTATATAACTTGAATTGTCACTGTCCGTTTGTCAAAACTTCTTTTTCTTCTTATGTCATGGAGCGTAAACGTTTATAACCTCTACGTTTATTGCATATTGCGATCGGAAAGTTGATAATCCTTTGACCCGCACTGACGTTATAATCACCTCTAATTTTTTCGGAATTTATGTGCGAAATTACATTTGAAATTTACCATGAGCCTTGCGGTAAAAGAAAATATCGCCCGCGTGGAAACTACTTAGCTCCATACCCTCTCGTTCTGAGAGGAGACCTGAGCCTAATGATGGGACGTATTTGGGTGAATCCACCTTTTAGTTCCACCCGTTGGTCACACAAATTTTGTCCCTTGGGCAACCTAAGTATTTTTCTATGAAACAGTTTCAACTTCAACAACAGTTTTTCTATTTTTGTGAAGTGTCACCTGGACAACCGGGGTCAGAGTAAACAACTCAAAAAAGTTGACGATTCACCCACCTATAATATTTTTCTATGAAACAGTATATTTAATATGAAGTGTCACCTGGACAACCAGTGACCGAGTAAACAACTCAAAAAAGCTGATAATGAATGAGCTGCTAAAGTGACAAAACGGGATCGTTGTATCACATTGCAAGCTTCTCTAGGATGGAGTTAGTCACTTCATTAGGTACTTTTTTAGCTTACCTACTTTGTCCAAGCTGCAGCCAAGTTCGCGAAACGGGCAACATACAGCAACAATGGGATATGCGTACCCCAATCAACTGTGACCGGTTAATTAGCAAAGCTATCAAGCACGCAATTCGTAGCATATGCGCCGTAGGGGGCGCCCGCGCAGCCCTAATGAGGCCTTCGAAAAGGGATTCGACGACCTACGATGTCGGTGCATGCTGCAACGGGCTCTACGAGTAGGAAGGTATGTCTCTTCTGTTGGCGAGAATGCAGCGTTACTTGCCTATAGATTGAGGCATTTTTCTAGCTGAGGTAGGTACCTATGTGCGATTGGGCTATTTATGCAGGGGTGCCAGATTGTATAATTGGATACAAAAACTGTATAATTAGGTGACTGATCGTATCCTCTATGTGTCCTGGATCCTCGTGTATAATTGGATACGGAAAACCAAAATGTTATATTTTAAGTTCATATTCATTATATTCCACACGTACAATTCGGACCCATCGCTACGTTTACTTGACGTTTACTTACGTTCACTAGTTGTGGGCGGCTACTACAAAAATCGAAACTCACGAACTCACGATACCTCCCTCTCTGTCGCTTAAATATGCAACTTGCAAGTGCGACAGAGAAGGAGTACGTGTTTAGTGTAGTGTTTGTATCCTGACATTTAATTTCGTATAATTTCAGAATCGTGGCCGAATAATTTAAAAATATATACTGGCAGCCCTGTATTTATGTGTACAGGGTGTTATTAGGTAATGAGTGGATAATCCTTAAACTACGGATATAGTCACTTAGGACACTACAATTTGGCCGCTTTCAAGTCTAGGGTGAATGAGCATTTACTATAGGCAAGCGTGCTCCATCGTAGGCCTCATCTTCGCTTTCCATCAGGCGTGATTGTGGCCAAACGCAAGCCTATATTGTATAAAAAAAAAAGCTATAATAGGTTTAGTAAAAGTTGCACATTTTCCGAGATATTTGGACTTTAGGGCCTGGTACTCGCGTACGAGTGGCGAGACGAACTGCGGGACGAGCCACGAGACGAGACTGTGAACAGGCGCGCCTCGCGCCTCGTCTCGTGATTTGCCTTGATTTTGATACCTGGTTTACTTACACTCGCGTACGAGTGGCGAGACGAACTGCGGGACGAGCCACGAGACGAGAGTGTGAACAGGCGCGCCTCGCGCCTCGTCTCGTGATTTGCCTTGATTTTGAGGCTCGCATCCGGAGCGAGACGACGAGGCGAGGCGAGGTGACGAGGCGAGAGTGTAAATCAGGTATGAGGTTCGCGTCCGGAGCGAGACGACGAGGCGAAGCGCGAGGCGAGGTGACGAGGCGAGTGTGTAAATCAGGTATGAGGTTCGCGTCCGGAGCGAGACGACGAGGCGAGGCGCGAGGCGAGGTGACGAGGCGAGAGTGTAAATCAGGTATAAGGTTTTTTTCGAATAAATGCAATAAGTATAGGTGTATAGTTTGTCAGGATCCAAAGCTACCATATAAACACCGTGTTATAAGATCATGCGTCGGTTGGTTGCACAGTGATTGCTTCCGCGGCGGCAGCGGCACGTGCCTCATTACGCTCGCGTGGGAAGGCGGCCATCACTGCCGACTCACCGATTAAAATTTAAAACAATAGGGATGATGACAACACCAATCAACTGACGTACCCTTTATGAGCTGCCAAAACACGGTTCTTCCATTGATTTTGCATGCCAAATAACTAAGAGTTATGATTATGACGTAGTAGGTATGTCAACTCTATCGACTAACTATAAGTATAAGGTGCTTACAAAGTAGATGCCAATACTGAGACGCTAAGCTTACATCTAAATAATTTACTTACTTTAAATAAGAATTAAGAAAACTTGTTACTTATTAATATGAAATTTTTGTTGTCATTTTCCGAACAAAATAATTAAATTAAAATTTTGTCCGAACCGGGTGTTATTACGCGGCACAGTTCTTTTCCTAATTTTCTCCTAAAACTAACATGAACTTTAAATTAGTTTTACTTACCTAAACTTCAGTCTATTTCTAAGGACGAGTCCTACTTTCAACTCTAAAAGTATTGGCATCTAATTTATAAACACCTTGTATTTGATTCTCTCTACAGGGTGTTACAAAATTACCCGTAATAACTGAAGGGTATGGAAGTACTCCAGTAAAGAATTAAATTAGTATATATATTTTTTTAGAACAAAAAGAACAGCGCGCAAAATTACAGTTTTATTTACTGTTTGTTTTGGACGCTTTTTACTTTATTGACCGAGAGATGTCGCTGTCCCTATGAAAAACTAGATAACGTTTGACTGTTAGGGAATCTATAAGAATTGTACGTACTTGATATTAAACGGATTGGCATAGCAACGGTGTTTGATGTAAACAAAGTGGTCCTTCGAACCGGATAAGAAACAGTGACAGTGACAGTGAGTAGTCAGTGAAGTGTTAAGTGCAAAAGTGGACCTTAAAACCGTAAGTACAGTGAAGTGAGGTGTCAGTGTCAGTGAAACAAACTTATCGGGAAAATCGTAGCTATCAAAGACTTGTAAAATTTCAAAATCTTATTCTATGGACTTAGCAAATTCAGAGCTCAAAATTAACCCTAAATTAAAACACTTGTAAAATTTTCAAAATTCTTTCTATGGACTTGTAATTTTTTTGGGATTTATTATATGGACTTGTGATAATTTTCAAAACTAACGTGTTCAAGGCTTCAAAATGACGAAAGAACTATTGGGACTTATAGCAGAACAAGAACAGGCAATGGGGATTATTCAAAAAATGAAAATAAATTTCAAGACAACGGGAAAAGCTAGGTTGACAAGTGGATACGTCAAAACGAGAAAAGAAATTTTAGAACAATATTGGAAGAATTTTGTAGAGACCAACCGAACCATAATCAAAACTATCAATAAAGAAGACATGGAAAACCTGGCGTATTTTACGAAAGATTATTATTCTGCATACGAAGAATTTTACATTAACCTAAAAGCGGAGATGACAGACATGTTAGACGACACTGCACAAATTTCGAGCGGAATGAGTATAAACCAACAGACAAGTCAGAGTAAAGAGATCAAACTACCAGAAATTAACATTCCACAATTTACCGGCAACTACCAAGATTGGACTTCATTTCATGACCTTTTCGTAACTCTCATCCACAGCAAGGCAAGTTTAAAAAACGTTCAAAAGCTATATTATTTGAAGAGCTGTTTGTCAGATGAACCCGAGCGACTCCTGAAACATTTTCCAATCACTGACAACAACTACGACTTAGCATGGAATATGTTACAAGGCAGATACAACAACAAACGCATCATTATCAATTCGATCCTGAACAGGCTAATCAGTCAGAAGAAAATAAGTACAGCATCTGCCAAGTCGATTCGAGAGCTACTAGATACTACCATGGAATGTCTGAACAAATTGAAAGCTCAAGGGGTAAACACTAATTCATGGAATACAATCATCATTTACATCACTGTTTCCAAACTTGACACCGAAACTCACAAAGAGTGGGAAAAAGAAGTGAGCGATATAAACAATAGTACCTTCGATGTTCAAGTTTGAGAGGTTCCTCGAGAAAAGGTTTCGCGTTTTAGAGATGATACAACCAACACAGAGTACGAACGCAACAGAAACACGTTAACAGAAACGTCCAGAGAGTACCTTACGATGCCATGGAGTTGAAATCTTTTTTTGTAGCCATAGAGATTAAATGTATATCTTGCAAACAAAATCATCACTTATTTCAATGCAGGGAGTTTCAGCAATTAACACTTGAAAATAAGATAGATGTTGTACAGAATGAGAGACTGTGCTTCAACTGCCTTATGCCTGGTCATCCAGAAAGGTATTGCAAAAACAAGTAATCCTGTCACACCTGTGGAAAAAGACACCATTCACTGTTGCATAGAAGTTACACATCCAGCCATTCCCACGAGAGACAAATCAGAGAGACAAAACATGAGAGACGAAACAAAGAAATAAAACAAGAGAGACAATACAGAGAAACAAACCAACAGAGACAGAACAGAGACACAAACCAAGAGATACAAGACGAGAAGAAACAGCAACGAGAAACAATACATGAACTAACAGAGAGAAGAACAAATAATCAGATAGAAGAAAAGAAAGGAGAAGATAAATACGTAAAAAGAGTAGCGACAAATTTATATGAACAATATACAGAGAAGATAACAAAGAAAGACGACAGAAATGCAGAAATTCAGAAACAATTCATACAAAATCTAAATTCGAGAGGAACTGGTTTACGAAAAGGAGAGCATATGATAATATTGAGAAACAAGAGGGACGATTTATCAAAAGATTTACGAATGGGTACTTGGCGGAAAAAAATCGGAAAAAATGAAAGAAACAAAATTTAACTTTAAGCGAAGAAAAGAATACACAAAGCATTAGAATAAAGAGTGAACATAGTAACATAATTATAAATAAACCAGATGAGAATGATATAGTTTTGGAGAATGAACAAAAAACAATTAGAGTACAACACAAAAATAATATAAACGAAAATACAGTCCACTGAGAGAAAAATCGAATTATGTTGAGAAAAGTATGTGCATTTAAAATTGCAAGCAGCGAAAGTGAAGGAGTTGAGCATTGAGTACAATTCTCACAAATTTATTTACAAATTTTTAGGCGGGAGTGTGTTTTGGACGCTTTTTACTTTATTGACCGAGAGATGTCGCTGTCCCTATGAAAAACTGGATAACGTTTGACTGTTAGGGAATCTATAAGAATTGTACGTACTTGATATTAAACGGATTGGCATAGCAACGGTGTTTGATGTAAACACTGTTCATGAGGTTTCAGGCTTTAGGGGTTAATTGTAACACCCTCCCTGTATACCTAACGTGGTCGCTAACGATGGGCCTCATAAGCATTAAGTTTGATATTGAATGGGCATGTATGTATGCATTAACTTTAATGAATGGCTTGGCTATGCCTCTACTATATTTTTTATTGTGACAACACCATGGTTTGTCCTCTTCCCTTTCGTCGTCGACTCACTGCTTGTTTTGCTGTAATTTAATAATCCTAATTCATCTGAACCTAGAGATAATAAGTATCTGCTGTTACAAATACTGTAAAGTGCACTGCACTATCTGAATATTGCAGTGCACTTCACAGATTGATAAGAGGCTTTACATGTTTTCTTCACTTGCTTCTGATCCACGCTAGAACCTCTGAGCGGCAACCGAGGTGCTCCTACAATAAGAAAGCTTAAAGGTCACTCGCGGCCACGTCTCAGTGCCATAAGTCATCACTGGCAACACACACTGATCAAAGACTCTTGACTTGTGACACTAATGTTAAAGGGGTAACGACTAGTACGAAATAAATCAAAAACCAGCGTCCTAGTTTTCTCTAGGTACTTAGTACCTAATTTGAATTAATTCTAAATGTTAATTACCCTCCCTCGAATCTTGAAACCCAACCCGCACTCGCGTGATACCTGCACATTTGTTGTCTAAACACATTCCCAAGTCAATATCCGCTCCGCAGCTAAACTTATTCGATATTTCCAGCGCGGGCGGCGATCGCGATCAACGAGCGCGTGCCGGTTATTAATGTTGTTCACTCGTTTGGAAAGCTATTTTCCTTTCGCTTCCTACTTCAGATTAATTTAGCTCCGTTTCCAATATGAATTGTTGTATACAATACAAGGTCATAATATATTAATATCTTCATAAATCCCACCATTCAATGGCTCAATTCAACTGGCTTCAATTGAGTCTAGCTGGTCTAGATGACCGACTAGCCAAGTGGTTAGAGAGCTCGACTACGAAGCTTGAGGTCCCGGGTTCCGGTCGGGGCAGATATTTGTGTGAAAAATTAAACCGCCGATCAAAACTGATCAGCAAAAAATGGTAAACCAACCTTCCTAAGTAATTTTGAGCCGGTGCCAAACAATCACGTGTTCTGTACCTCTACCATGAGTTTACACTAGTTCACAGTGACCGTACTCGCTAGCGACGGCGTAAAAGATTTGTATGGAGAATTGTACTTCCGTAAGTGACCGCTAGCGCTAGAGGCGCTGTAGGTACAATTCTCCATACAAATAATTTACGCCGTCGCTAGCGAGTACGGTCACGTAAACTAGTGTAAACTCATGGTAGTGGTACGGGTTGCTGTCTCGCTGACATTAACGCTCTCTCGTGAACGCTCGGCATTTTTCGGCTATGGATTGATCGACTCATCGACTCAAAATTACTTAGGTACTACGAACGAATAATAATTATTCTTAGCTTAGGTACCTACCTACTCTACTCATAACCGCTAAAAAAAAATGCAATAGATATAGACTTGTTACCGGAACTTGTTGTTGTGTTGTTGTTACCGGAAGCGGGCACCGTTTGCGGTCCAGCTCCAAACTCACACTTGCCTTCCCGCCGAACACGGCGCGTTCTTACGCTAAATCTTTCAGTATCCATTCTGTGAAGCTGTGGAACGAGTTACCTTTGCTCGTTAGGGAGTCCCCGTCTGTGGCCTCGTTCAGGGAGAGGTTGAAGAAACTGTGGAAGTAGGGTACCTACTTAATCGTATTATTTTTATTTACGTGTACTGTTTTTTTCGTATGTGTGTATTTTGTTCAGTGTTAAGTTAGGTATATTAAGTATATTTGTCGTAGTCACTAATTGTTGTTTATTTTGTGTATTTGTTTATATGTTATATTTTCTTTCTTCTCTCTGTACATAAATTATTGTTTGCCTATCTCTTTTTTTTTAAGTTTTTCCTTTCATTCCAGGTTAGCTTGAAAAGATCCCTTTTAGGGATAAGTTCGCCTTTGTACTATTTTTGTTGTGTTGTTTTGTATTATTTTTGTGTTTTATGTACAATAAAGTGTTTACATACATACATACATACTTGTTAAAAGACATCAAGTTCATTGGGCCGCTAGGGTTAGCTCAATTTGCAGGCATTACCTACTCAGATACAGGCTCTCCAACAAATCAAATCAATTGTGACGTGCTGGTTGGTCTAATCGCGTCCGGTGCCCGTTCCGCGTACAGTCGACGGTATAAATGTCTATGCAGCTTTCGCATCAAATACATTTAAACACCAACCTTATTAGTGGCATAGAAAGTGATATTTTTGACGTCTTGATAACGTATAAATGTATGTACGGTCGCTTGCTTTAATTTGATTTGGGACCCATTTCGAAAAAATCCAAAAATCCTTTGGATTCTTGTACCTACAATATCACAGGACTATTAACCTTAAGTGGGTCCCAAGTTAAGGCTCGTGACTGTAGTAAAGGTTGTGTCTAAGCGAAGATAAACTTTTCTTGATTGACATTAAATTTCAAAATCTGATAAACAAAAATTTGACGTGGGTCTTACGAGGTTATACACATTTTTTTGTTCGCGTCTCTGGCAAAAGTTAAGGGTCTATAGCCAATATTTTTTAGCCAAGTCTACATCGGCGTGTGGGACGCCTAGCCAACTTTAGGCCCATTTGAATAAGCCTTAAGTTTGATGACTCGAAGTCGCTAATTTTATGTCCACAGGAGAGACAACTTTTGTTCCTTACGCCGTGTAAGACCCAAACCAAACACGGACTGTCTATAATTATTAAATACTAAATGGGACAATACAATACAATGACTCTTTATTGTACACCAGAAATAGTAAGCGATACAGAAAACAGGTACACAGAGAGAAAGTTACATGGTAAGCAATAGGCGGCCTTATCGCTTAAGAGCGATCTCTTCCAGGCAACCCTTTAACAGAAAGAAGGAAGGACTAGTTTACAGCAGGTGGTGCATCAACAGTGGATCACGTGGATCACGCAAACAATATTTACCTCGACATTTCGGCCACATTGCAGCAGCCGTGGTCACGAGTTGAAAAATGTTTAGCCTATAGTTAACTGTGATTTAAAAACAGTATATGATGACAAAAAGTTGATATGCTGTAGCTACATACTGTCACGGGATCATCGTAATAACTTTGTAATAGATAAAACTATTGATTCCTGTAACCTGTCAGTAATTTGCTCCCACTTTTCAACTTAACCGTTTATGGAATCTACTCAATCGCCACGCGTCGCCTGATGCGGGCGCGGGCAGGGTAGAGTACTTATGACCGGAGCTGGCAACGTGCGCTTTTCGCTCTGCCGAAGTGCATGACCAGGGGCTAAATTCAGGAACGGCCCAACACTGTTTGCGAGCGGTAATTCAATCGTTTGGGAGAGGATAGGAATAGGCTGAGCTTGTGATGAGCTTTATTTTCCTGTTAATTCGCTTTATAAATAAATAAATGAATAAATAAATAATTCGCAACTATATTTTTCCCAAATGATTCATTTGGCAAATGTTTAATTTCCCAAATATTTATTTTTTCTGAAACTGTAAACTTTTCAGGATTGTTATAAAACAAACCTAACCTACAGGATAGTCATGAAATATATCCTGAATAGTTTAAAGTTTCAGAAAAAATATATATTTGGGAAATTAAACATTTGTCAAATGAATTAGTTTGGGAAAAATTATTTGCCAAATGGCAATACCTGCATGGTTCGCATATTCTTTTTCTAAATAAAGTATACCGAAACTTTTGAAAAACTAGGATAAGTATAGCTGCAGAATAGACAAGTACCTACCTACTAGGGCTGGCATTCGAACCCACTACCCCTTCATTCCGTGATACGTGCATCGCCTTGTACCTACCTACACCAACCTGCGCTGTTTAGCTATACCTAAAGACGATATTATAACATCTCAATGGACTCTCGAAACAATTTTTTTTTTTTTTTTTTATGTTAGAAAGGCCAGACAAACGAACTAGTGGGTCACCTGATGTTAAATGATCACCACTGTCCATAGACACCCGCAGCGCTTTACACGGTGCCAGTGCGTTGTCGGCCCTGGGAAAAGGAGAGGGAATAGGGGAGGGGGAGAGGTATTGGGCCCCCGGCGCTCTCACTGACCGTACGAAACGCAGCAGGAGTACTGCTGCTTCACGCCGGTGTTCTGTGAGAGGGTGGTACTGCCCCGGACGAGCCGGCCCATTCGTGATGCAGCGGCTAGCTACAACATGGCTCTACCACTACTTAAATTACTTTCAAATAACTTTGCGAATTTTTGTTGCTTATGACCATCTATGTGCGACAGGTCATGCGGCATGTCAAAATAATCCCCCTTTAAAAGATGTACTATAGAGGTAGTTAGTGCAAGCTGTGTAAAGAAAGTCGGCCGAATAAATAAAGAAAAGTATTTATAGATTTCAAAAAAAAGGTTTATTTTTTGTTTATGTCAGCCGACATGAAGTCATTCATGAAGGCCCTTTCTTCCCGGTTGGTCGACACCTCTGGGGACCCAAGAGCTGGCGCATATTTATCCCAACGGATCGCACTTGCGGTCCAAAGGGGTAATTCGGCCAGCATCATGGGAACCCTGCCACAGTCAGATCTTTTGGACGGGGTAATCTTTTTATAATTTTTATTTTTATAGTGACATGTACATATTTAGTTAATTTTACTTAGGTAAGTTATCTTTATTTTCTTTTTAACTGTTAATTTCATGTCTTTATGTTATTTTATTTTATTTAATAAAAATATTTTTATAGGTTTTAGTTAGTTGTAGGTAATATTTGGAGTAATGCTTCGTGACGTACCAAATAAATCTGAGCATTTAACAAATTTTATCATGAAGCGTTTACTTCAAATACCTCATCATCTCCGGCCATTATAGGTACCACTACTAGGCACGGCCTTCCTCTCAGAATGAGAAGGCTTGGGCTGCTTGGGCTGTAGTTCACACGCCGCCCCAGTGCGGATTAAGAATTTTACACACACCAGTGAACTGCTTCGCAGGTGATACAGGTTTCCTTCATCATCATCATTCAGCCGAAAGACGTCCACTGCTGAACATAGGCCTCCCCCAAGGCTCGCCAAACAGATCGGTCCCGTGCCATCCGCATCCATCGCGATCCCGCAACCTTAACCAGGTCGTCGCTCCATCTTCACACAGATGTCACAGGTTTCCTATCAAAAGTAATTTCACACATGTTCGAAGAACGCGTAGGTGGTGTTCAAATATCTACTAGAAGCTAAAGTAAAATTGCTTTTTACGATCTAAATATTGTAAGTATAAAGCAACGGCAGCTCCCGTGATGTGTGCCCGTGGGCGAGTCAACGGTAAATGGGTTATTACAACCGAGCTTCCCATTGTTGCGAGGGTGGATATTGCTTTTTAACCGACTGGGGTCCGGCGGCGCTCCCCGCTGGCGAGACTTGAGGAATCGTGATTGCTTTAATAGTGGGAAAAGAAATTATAAGTGGCTCCTTGAGTTCTGAGGAAAGGATGCGCTTAGCCAGTCGCTCGTCCGCCATCAGTGAGATGTCCCCGCACCATCGAAATTGACACCGCATGAGATAAGGCACAATGGGTCGTCGCACCGCTTCAGTTCCTCACACGGTCGGACCATTGGATCTTAAAGATCCTTGAAATCTGCCAAATTCTGTCATTTTTGAAATAGTCAGCATCCTGCCAGAATTAAAATTTAAGAGCCAAATCTGCACAAATGGCAGAAATTTTCCACAAATGGTCAACCTGTTCATTTTACAAGCTTTTATTTAACTTGCAATGTATCTATGTGTACCTACCTTGTATGTATGTAGTAGGTACTTTGATCAAATTATAACTGAAGATACACATTGCCGAACAAAATCCCCTTCAAAGAATGTCCGAACTTTTTTATTTGTTTGCATAACAATTAAAATCATCACCTACACAGAAATTTGAACCTAGTCTTTACTTCATTACAGTCGAATTTCGGTTGACACTTGACAGCTAAACTTGACAATTTCACGCAACGTACTGAGAAATAAAAAATTTTAAATAAAAAATAGAACCGCCTTCAAAAACACCCAAAAAAATATTAATTAAAAATGTAACCGACTATAATGAGCATTATAATATCTGTTTGAAGTCGGGCCTCAGCACGAGCTAGCAGGAGTGGTAGAAGCCCAACAGATAGTGGGTATAGGTAATAGGGAAAATAGGTAGGTAAGTTAAATTACTACTATAAAGTTTGAGGTCCCAGGTTCGGTTCCCGTGTCGGGACAGATATCTGTATGAAAACGTTAAACGGGGGATGGTTTGAAAGTATTTTTTTATTGCGGGGGGCTTCGCCCCCCGAGCCCCCCCCTTTAATATCACTTTGAGGAGCGCAAGGTAACTAACGAACCTAACCAGGTTAAACGGGGGATGGTTTGAAATTATTTTTTTAAAGCGGGGGGCATCGCCCCCCGAGCCCCCCTCCGCTGACTACACTTCCATTCCCACTCTACGGGACGCAAGATATCTAACGAACCTAACATGGTTAAACGAGAGGTGGTTTGTAGGTATTTTTATTGCCCCCTTTTCTTTGTACATAGGTGCCATACCTACTTACTATAGTTTAGGTGAATAACTTACACAATTCTTCGGACTGCTTTGGCCAATTAATATTAGTAATAAAACGTTGTAGGTAATTCGATGTTCTTGTTATCAATATAAGGACGAACAAATATGCTTTAGGACTTTCAACAGTATGCCAAACATTCTTCGCCAGAAAATTTTAGAACAATCAACATTATGCGATACAACAGGCACTCTTTGCTGACTGTACTTTTTGATCCTGGTTACCAAAGTAATCATCAAGACGAATCAAACGAGCCCAAACTCGATGGGGTTATGTTGTTTTATTACGGAGTTCTTATGGTCACCTTCCAACTCCATCTTCAGACCCTAGTTACCATCTAGGATCAAAGTACTCGTCAAGACAAATCAAATGAGCTCAAACTCAATGCGGTCGTATCGTTTTATTACAGAGTTTCTATGGCCAACTTTCAGCTCCATCATCAGATCAGCTCCATGTCATAATAATATTGCATTGTCATCCAATTCACACATGTCTGCAAAATTTCAGCTCAATTGGAAACTGGGAAGTGGGTCAAATTTAACTTGCAAGATTTGACCCGTTGAGGAGTTCCGTTGGCCATCTACGGTCTTCTTCATGAGGTCCAGTTTACGAAATGATACTTTCTGAATGCAAATACTTCACTTGATACTAAAAATGCTAAAATCACTATAGGTTTGCCTGTAAAATTTGAAGGTTGCCCTCGATTTCTCTAGGATACCATGATCAGATCTTGACTTGGTGCCAATGGGACCACCTCAGGAGTATACTGTTTCAAACAAAAAAATAATTTTGAAAATCGGTTCACAATGGAGGGAGTAATCGCGTAACAAACATACAAAAAAAAAAAAAAAAAAACAGACGAATTGATAACCTCCTTTTTTTTTTGAAGTCGGTTAAAAAGAAGGCCACTTTTATCAAAGTGGCGCTCATTTGGCTCAGACATTTTCGGGCGCGCGACTGTGGATCTACAGTTATAATTGATCAAAGAGCAGGTACCTACGGTGTACGGGTCAAATCTCGCAAGTTAAATTCGACCCACTTCCCGGTTTCCGATTGATCTTAAATTTTGCATGCGTGTGTAAATCGGATGTCAATGCAATATTATTGTGACATGGAGCATCTGTTGATGGAGCTGGAAGGTGGCCGTAGAGACTCTGTATTAAAAAGAGAGAGTATTAAAATGACACAACCGCATCGAGTTTGAGCTCGATTGATTCGTCTTGACGAGTACTTTGGTAACCTGGGGCAAAGAGTACAGTCAGCGACAAAAGCTTCTATTAAAAATATAATTTTTAACAAAAAGTTTTGTATTTTACTTTAGACCTCTGCTTACACAAGAGCGCCATTTTTATTTAGTTTCTTCACTGAGTTCATAGATGACGCTGTCGTGTTATGGTGGCACTTCACTTGGCGTTGCGTGTTCGCGTTGCGCTATTGCCATCTCCGTCTTTCACGCTAGAATCGGCATAGTGTTCCTCTCTCGCACACGCAACTATTTCGTGAAATACTTACGCCAAGTGAAGTGCCAGCATTAAGCAGAGGTCAAAATGCTCCTTAACAAAGGATTGCGTCCGTGATACTGCAATACCGCGTAACTAGCTTTTTCCATAAGGCTTAACTTGAAATGAAATAACAGTGAAAATTAGACAAATTAGACCTTAAGGAAAACGCTAGTTACGCGGTATTGCAGTACCTATCCTCCTAAGTCCTGGAGTACCTACTTTATAAAGAACAAATCATCAGTAAGGATAACAGCCGAATGTACTATACAAAGTACAAATTATTCAATGAATAAAGAACTTAAAAGAGACTTTAACAAGTTCCAAAATTACAAATCGTAGGACTCTTATCTAGGTCTTAAGTTCTACATCAAATAGCAAATGGCGGGACTCAGGAGGGTATCATCGCCAGTTGGCAACTAAAACACCTGCCATTTATGGCATTACCGACCGATTTATTAGAGCAAGTGATGGAAAATTAATAGGTTATTTACAGATATCCCCCGAGCAAACAGAGACGTAACCCGGCAGGAATAGAATGTCAATAAACATGAGGGGGCGAGGGGGGCAAATATTTGCGGGGTGTAATCGGTTTGGGAATACGGGAACCGAACCCGACCATGTGGCTGTTTGATTAATAACTGGCTAAATGGGTTTATACTTTCTGATGTTGGAATAGAAATATTGGGTGTTTAGATAGTTGATTGTTGGGGGGTGCACGGAGCATTTGGCATTATGCCAACGGTAACAGCTCTACTTTAGAGCAATCCGCTGTCTAATAAGTAGATACACAGATGTTTACTAAATATAAGTTTAATAAAAGGCAGGTACAGTCAAATACCTTACTAATTTCCAACCCAAATAAGTTTTTTACACAATTTTTTTTACTAGCACAAGTGAGGGCTTATAATACTTAGGTATACTTAATGTTAAAAAGCTTAAAAAGAGATGCCTAATTTCTTTTAGATTATTTCTTATTCTAGTATGTACCGACCCAGGTAAGTAGGTAGGTATCTTGTTTCATTACAACGACGGTATTTAGGTACCTACATTAATCAGTTGGAATATGATTGCCTTTCGTGACCTCAAACTATGTAATCCGTGGTAAATAAAACCGAGTTACCAATGCCGAGTACTTAGGTAGCTCTACTTGGTTAGGCTCTTAGTGCTAAGGCTTAAAATACATACTTATTTATTAGTAGGTATAGGTAACGCTATCAGAGTTGAGGTCACGCACACAACAACACGTCATGTAATGACAGCGGGATTTTGACATTTATTCGTACCGACAGCAAGTTCAACAGACTCAACTGTGAATTACACGATTGACTAAAAATTTCTTCAACCTGGAAAATACATCTAGTTCAAACAAAACAGAAAATAAAATATTTTTATCTATTTTATATAAATTTTATATAAATCAGATAAGCTATTTATAAAATACCAATTTTTTCTTGCGAGTATTTCTTATCAGTTTCAAATTGTTTTATTTCAAAAATAGGTTACATGAAAAAAGAAAAATTATAATATGCATAGTATTGCGTAAGTATTTCATTCATTCACTATCTTTTTTGCAATCAGTAGGTACTTTATGTAGCTGTGTGTGTAATCATTCGCCTCAACTCTCGTGGCGTTACCTATACTTTGATGATTTTATAGGTAGGTACTGTAGACACTGGCCACCGAGATCGTGTTGCTGTTTCGTAAATTTGAATTTGTGTCATCTATAATTGGAATCAAGAAACGAACAGCAGACAGCAGACGGACTGGGCAGCCATTCTTGGATAGGCGGTGCTAGTGGTATGTTGTTTAACTTGTGAATTAAATCAATGTTATAGTTGAAGTCCAAGTTTTCATTTAAATAGTTAAAGTTAGTCAGTTAAGAGTATTTTCAGCTACGCAACACGTTAGCTCTTTTTCAGGTACACCCCATCACAAATTGGTGGAGGTGCGGGTGAAGTGCCTAATAGATTAGGTTAGCCTCACCAAAAAATTGAATTGTAATTGTTAAGAAAAAAGTAAGTAAGTGCTGTATCTAAGCAGACGTAAGTACTTTCGCAGATTCGCTGACAAAATAAACAAAGTATCGAAAACTGAAAATTATCGAACAATTGCATAAACTAAACATCCGCATACTTAGGTAGAATACGTTGTTCAAATCTTTCATACTTAGGTAGGTACGATATGAGTACTTAGTTATATAAATAAATAATAATAAATAAATATCATGGGACAATTCACACCAATTGACCTAGTCCCAAAGTAAGCTTAGCAAAGCTTGTGTTATGGGTACTAAGCAACGGATAAACATACTTATATAGATAAATAAATACTTAAATACATAGAAAACATCCATAACTCAGGAACAAATATTCGTGCTCATCACACAAATAAATGCCCTTACCGGGATTTGAACCCAGGACCTCTTGCTTCGTAGGCAGGGTCACTACCAACTAGGCTAAAGCGGTCGTTCAAAGTAAGTATAAGTGCCACCCAGTTCCAAATAGGAACAGTTTTAATTAATCAAATAAATAGTAGCTAGCTGGTCGATAAAATTCCTTTAGTATTAGTTACCAACCTATTATGTATTTTTACTATCTCATGTTAATAAATAGAATACGCTCACCAAAGTAACTAAATAAAACCCAACAACAATTTAAAAAAAAGCATCCCACATCCAATCGACGTAGAACAGATAGCCCAAGTGCCTGGCGAAAGGGCGGTCGCATGTAAATTATTCACTAACCTAGCCACACTGAGCACATCTACTTCCCTCCCTCTAACACACACGATCCCCCGTATACCCTTCTCAAGTTACAGAGCGTTGGTGATGCGCTTTCGGCCGCCACATACGGTCGTCTCTGTCTGCGCTGTGGGCGTCGTATCGGTCTGTCCCGCTCCCTTTCATTAGGTTAGTCTGGGATACGTGTTTGCTCGACGTTTGCCAGTCGCATTTAGTATGTGGCAGAGTAGTGTACAGAATGAGAGGCATTCAACGTGATCTTGGGACAACTACCATTATCGCGAAACTTAATCAAGTAATTAAATTAAATATTATTTACTAACTGCGGGGCTAATCCATAAAGTCAGGGTCGCGCAGCGAGCTATGGAGAGAGCAATGCTAGGGGTTTCTTTGAAGGATAAAATCCGCAATGACATTACTCGACAAATGACGAAAGTCATCGACATTGCTCAAAGAATTACCGTAAAACTACATAACTATAGTCCTAGTCTGCAACAATAGTCCAATTTTCATCCTTACATTATCCTTAAAATATGATAGCTACCTATATGGCTAGACTTCAAAGCAAATTATTTTAGGCCTAACAACATAATTACATACTTAGAAATAATAGCAGTAAGGTATAATATTTTTCTCAAACATGCTATGAAATAATGACGTTATGTTCCTTATAATACGCCACGAACTGTCACGTTGCAGGTGCGGCTAGACGAGAGGTCAATAATGGAATTTCATACAACATTGCTGGCCTTGGCCAGCAAAGTGATCGTCTATTGTTTCATACTATGACGTTTATAGGTCTATGGCATCATAGCATTTAGCCATTAAAAAAAAACTATAAGCAATATTTTGCGTTTTGGTTCATTAAGACATTCTGCCACTACGTTTATTTAAGGTAAGGTAAGATGATGATGATGTTGGTGATGATGATGGTGATGTTGATGGTGTCGATGATGGGTGATGGCGATGATGATGATGATGGTGATGATGATGGTGATGATGATGATGATGGTGATGATGATGGTGATGATAAGATGATGATGTAGATGATGGTGATGATGAGATGATGGTGATGATGGGTGATGGTGATGATGATGATGATGGTGATGATGATGGTGATGATGATGATGGTGATGATAAGATGATGATGGTGGTGATGGTGATGGTGATGATGATGGTGACGACGACGACGACGATGATGATGATGATGATGATGATGATGATGATGATGCATGTTTGAGAAAAACTCTATACAAGCCTTGGCCACGAACAGGGATTGCCGGCCTCGTATCTCTAGATGGCCTCGTTAACACTCGGCCATCTATAACTACTCGGCCGGCAATCCCCTATTTCGCGGCCGCTGCAGTAATGTACTATTAAAGGTAATAATATAAGGACGAAAATTGGACTATTGTTGCAGGCTAGGACTATAGTTGTGTAGTTTTACGATACTTAGTTCGCTGAAGTGGCGTTGGGCTAGCCACGTCTGTCGCAGAGTTGATGAGCGGTGGAGCAGACGAGGGAGACCACGGACGGGGAACGTAGTGTAGGGCGTCCTGAGGCACGGTGGACGGATGACCTTAAGAGGGTCGCTGGCGGCGGACGGATGCGAGGGGCCGAAGACAGTGTTGTGGCGCGCCATGGAAGAGGCCATGGACTGCTATAGGCTGATGATGATGATGATGATGATTATTTACTAACCTGACTAGGCTTCACCCGCAACAGAATATCTTCAGTAGACACAATATATATTATGTCTTAGAGTTTTGCCTGGTCATGGTGCTGTGTCACATAAAACAATAGACGATCACTTTGCTGGCCTTGGCCAGCAATATTGTATGAAATTCCATTATTGACCTCTCGTCTAGCCGCACCTGCAACGTGACAGTTCGTGGCGTATTTTAAGGAACATAACGTCAATATTTCATAGCATGTTTCAGAAATAGTACATTACTGCAGCGGCCGCGAAATAGGCCGGCAATCCCTGTTCGTGGCCAAGGCTTGTATAGAGTTTTTCTCAAACATGCATCATCATCATCACCACCATCATCACCGCCATCATCATCACCATCACCATCACCATCACCATCAAAATCACCAACAACATCATCAACATCCATCAACATCCATCAACATCCATCAACATCCGTCAACATCCATGAACAAGAACATCCATCAACATCCATCCATCCATCCATCCATCAACATCCATCAACAACCATCAACATCCATCAACATCCATCAACATCCATCAACATCCAACAACATCCATCAACATCCATCAACATACATCAACATCCATCAACCAACATCCATCAACATCCATCAACATCCATCAACAACCATCAACCAACATCCATCAACATCCATCAACATCCAACAACATCCATCAACATCCAACAACATACATCAACATCCATCAACCAACATCCATCAACATCCATCAACCAACATCCATCAACATCCATCAACATCCATCAACCAACATCCATCAACATCCATCAACCAACATCCATCAACATCCATCAACATCCATCAACATCCATCAACATCCATCCATCCATCCATCCATCAACATCCATCCATCCCTCGTCCGTCCGTCCGTCCATCCGTCCGTCCATCCATCCATCCACGTCGACCACGTCGACCTATTAAACGTCATGGTGCTGTGTCACATAAAACAATAGACGATCACTTTGCTGGCCTTGGCCAGCAATGTTGTATGAAATTCCATTATTGACCTCTCGTCTAGCCGCACCTGCAACGTGACAGTTCGTGGCGTATTTTAAGGAACATAACGTCAATATTTCATAGCATGTTTGAGAAAAATATATTAAACGTTATCGAACCTTTCCAACCGACGAAAACAAAAGGAGGAGGTTCTCAATTCGACGTGTATTTTTTTTTTTATGTATGATCACGCATAACTTTTTACAGAGTAGTCCGATTTTGATGATTCTTTTTTTATTGGAAAGCGTATACCCCGAGGGTGGTCCCATTTAAATTTGGAAACAATATTCCTACCCTAAGGGTAGAAAAACAGGGGATGATTGATTGTTCAGTTACTGATTGTACTATATGACCACGCATAACTTATTACAGAGTAGTCGGATTTTGATGATTCTTTTTTTATTGGAAAGCGTATACCCCAAGGGTGGGCCCATTTAAATTTGGAAATAATATTCCTACCCTAAGGGTAGGAAAACAGGGGATGATTGACTAACTTTTTACAGAGTAGTCTGATTTTTATAATTCTTTTTCATTGGATAAATAGGGTATACCTTGAAGTTGGTATTATAAATTTGGAAAAAAAATTACCCCAAGGATGGAAAAAAGTATAAAATAAAAACTTTTTAACAAAACATAAAACCGCCGAAAAAACTAAAAAGCAATAAATAATACCTTTTTTGTTTGACCTTAATCTAGGTACCAGTTTGAAGTCGGTGCCTCAGCACGAGCCAGGAGGAGTGATAGAAGCCAATCAGGTAGACGATTATAGGTCCACTCCTCCTGGCTAAGTGCTGAGGCACCGACTTCAAACTGGTGCCTAGATTAAGGTCAAACAAAAAAGGTATTATTTATTGCTTTTCAGTTTTTTCGGCGTTTTAATTTTTTGTTAAAAAGTTTTTATTTAACCCCGACTGAACTGAGGGTTCAGTTCCAATTGGTTCCAAATTAATAGCTGGCAAATAATAAGTTACATTTACACAGCACTTTTAGTACAGTCAAACCTTTTAGATACATATTTTTGAATCGCTGGATTTTTATCATACTTATGTTTTCTTTTTTTTGGCAGAACTGTTATAACTTGGTCTCTCCCGTGACCGGCTATCGTTGAGTTTAGGGACACTGAAAACTCCCACTCCTAGTAAGTGTTTTAACAAAAAAATACATACAATCTAACAAGGAACCTCCTCCTTTTTTGCACTCGGTAAAAACAGGATCATAAAACACCGGCTCCTCGAGTATTTTCCATAAACCGACGTGAATCTAGTTTAAAAGTGAACTTAACCGGAGTGCGGGAAGCATGAACCGATTTATTCCGAGTGCGGCGCCGAGCACAAGCCCCTGTTTATTCTAACCCGCGTTTATTATAATCAAAGGAATAACAAACAAGCACCTGCCGAGCTCCGGAGCCATTTGCATGAGAGAGGCGCCGCGGCATCGATTTGCGAAGAGACGGGAGTGCTGTTTGATAGGTAGGTGCAGCACCAAGCTTTGCCCGGGACTTCGTCTGCGTGGAATTAGTACCTACCTAATTTAGATAGCTTATTTTTCATCCAATCTGCTTACTATTTAATTTATTCTCATATCTATCTATACATATAATAAATCTGTAACAAGTCGGTGTCTGTACATTGAAGGTATTTGAGAAAAACAGTCACTAGGGCTATTTATTAGCGCAATAGAACCCAAAACAAAGATCTTTAGAATTATTGTCTGTTTGTCTGTTTATCTGTTTGTCTGTTTGTCTGTGCGTTTGTGCGCGCTAATCTCAGAAACGGCTTAACCTAGAAGGATGCAGTTTTCACTGATATGTTGGTATTTTCTTGGATTAACATTTAGTGGTTGTTTCATTTGAATCGGTTCACAAATAAGAAAGATACGTCTATTTTAAGAATTTATCGAACAGGTTTTTTTTGTTTGAACGCGCTAATCTCAGGAACTACTGCTCCGATTTGAAAAATTCTTTCAGTGTTAGATAGCACATTTATCGAGGAATAGGAGCGGAGCGGAGCGGAAGAATGTTTCAAAATCGGGGGTTTTTGAAGTAAAACTTCTATAGGCACGCTTGACTTGTGGTGAATGTGAACGCGGGTGTGCGGGGGGTTGGGGGGGGGGGGGGGTTTAAAAGGGGAGTGCTGGGGGGGTTGTGGGGGCGGGTATTTTTTTTATATCGAGGAACTAAGGAGAGCCATAGTTGATGAAAAAGCAAATTGGATAAAAAAATAAGCTGCCCGAATTACTAATTCCACGCAGACGGAGTCGCGGGCAACAGCTAGTAATAATAATAAATTAACAATCATTCATTCATTGTCCTCATAGCATTGAGTGAATCGAATCATTTAATTTTTCTATCTTATCATTCCTTCAACAAATCGGAGACGTCCAAACGAGAAATTTGTTAGGTACAGAGTTAAATAAAGAGTTGAGAATGAGAGGGCTTGGGCCGTAGTTCCCACGCGGGCCCAGTGCGGATTGGGAACTTCACACACACCATTGAATTTGTTCGCAAGTGTCTCCAGGTTTCCTCACGATGTTTTCCTTCAGCGTACCTACCTAAAGCTCAGGTAAATTACAAATGTAATTTCGCCCATAGGTATTTCCGAAAAACTCAGAGGTGCAAGCCGGTATTTGAACCCACGACCCTCTACTTGAGAGGCCATAGGTCGAACCACTAGGCCATCACGTACCAGGCCCTTTTCATTGCAAATGTCACGTTGGCATACATACATCTGCACAAAGAAAATCATTGTGAAATTGATTGTGAAAAGGTTCCACCTTGGTAGGCGATTCAGTTTCCTTTACTGTACCTACCTCAATTAGAAATTTCTAATAGAAACGCACAAAGCTATACTCGGCCGTTGGAGCATCCCGCCACGATGCTTCTTGCATCCCCTCGTTACGGTCTTAATTTGCGGATCAAAGTCGGACAAAAATAAAAGCACTTATCATTTCGCGTCCCCGACAAAGCCGAGAAGTCAATTCAATTAAGTAAATCCTTTAATAAGCAAATAAGCAGAAACGAGAGGTCTGCAGATCAAAGCCCTCTCCGCCCTCCCTAACGCGACCACTTCAGCCCCCTGCGTTTTTACATGTCATACGTAGATCAAGATGACGGCTTTCCCTTTAGTACTCCGTTTTAATGTCTTTCTAATGATTTCTTCTTCAGTAGGTATAGTCGACCAAGTGCTTTACCACTTTAGGGTTCCGTGCCCAAAGGGTAAAAACGGGACCCTATTACAGAGACTTCGCTGTCCCGTCTGTCACCAGGCTGTGTCTCACGAACCGTGATAGCTAGACAGTTGAAAGTTTTCACAGATGATGTATTTCGGTGGCCGCTATAACAGCAAACACTAAAAAACAGAATAAAATAAATATTCAAGGGGGCTCCCATACAGCAAACGTGATTTTTTTTGCTCGTTTTTGCTCGGGATTGATAACGGCAACAGGTAGACGCTTGAAATATTTACAGAATATTTAGTTATATCGCTGCTTATCTAAAACAACTGCCTAATTCGGCATGATACGTTGTGTAATTATACACCTTATTTACAATAATTAAAGTATTAAGTTGCACACCGTAGTATTTTGGAATAGAGCGTTATTTTAGATAAGCAGCGATATATTCGCTTTAAAAATAAACAATTAAATTAAAATAAAACAAATATTTAAGGGGGGCTCCCATACAACAAACATGCTTTTTTGCCATTTTTATAGATAATGGTACCTACGGAACCCTTTGTGTGAGAGTCCGGCTCGCATTTGGCCGGTTTTTTAGGGTGCCAACGGGACCCTATTACTAAAACTCCGCTGTATCCCTTGAACCGTAATAGCTAGACATTTGTTTTAATTGGTTTTATTATAAGACTATCTAACTTATTTTATTTTGCAAGCAGAATACAATTTTAACTATAATTTGCATGAAGTGTCAAAGATGATGCCACAGCTTTTACTCTGATTTTTTAAAATATTTTTCTCATTATTAAAAAGGTAACTATTTTTCATATTTTTGATAGAAAATATTAAATCATGAAGCTCAGGGTCAAATACGTAAGACCATCATCATTTCAGCCGAAAGACGTCCACTGCTGAACACAGGCCTCCCCCAAGGCTCGCCAAACAGATCGGTCGTGCTCGGATCGGCGCCGTGGAGCGACGACCTGGTTAAGGTTGCGGGAACGCGTTGCGTGTGGACGACACGGGATACATAGATAGTATTTAATATCTAGCAGCCTCGTTAAGTTGTTAATTCATTACTTCCACCGGGATTAGGATCGCCTTTGTCAGCCGTCACGCGCTCTTCGCGCCCTCAGGCGGGGCTCGATATCAGAGATCATCGGGAGCTCGCCTGATAACGCCCCTCCTGATCTAAAGGAGTACTCCACTGATTACCTCATGGATTAAATCTGGTAAAGGATGCTTTTGTCGACCAAGCTTTGCTCGCTTTGCAATATCAGAAACAGCTCATCACTTTTCTGCCCCCATAAAGTTCAGATGGGCGACTGAGCTTCGCTCAGGCGAAAACTCGAAAACACGCATCCAGAAGTATCTAAGACCAGGCTAAATCGACTGTTCGTCCCCGAAAAACCCCCTCATAGCAAATTTCTTCCAAATCGCTAGAGTAGAGCTGTTGACATCCTCGAATTAAATAAATAAATAAATAAATATTACGGGACAATCTTACACAAATCGACCTAGTCCCAAACTAAGCAAAGCTTTACTATGGGTACTAAACGTACTTATATAGATAAATAAATACTTAAATACATAGAAAACATCCATAACTCAGGAACAAATATTCGTGCTCATCACACAAATAAATGCCCTTACCGGGATTTCAACCCAGAACCTCTTGCTTCGTAGGCAGGGTCACTACCAACTAGGTTAAAGCGGTCGTTTTATTATAAAATAAATTGCTCGATAAAAGGTAACTACAAAACCCGCTGTGGTAGCTTCTTCGAGTAAAATGAGTTTAGTAGAGTTTTATTCTCAATTAAACTTTTTCTTGTTAAGAATAAAAACTCATTTTACTCGAAGAAGCTATCACAGCGGGTTTTGTAGTTATCGTCATTTTTGTAACGATCCTTTATTTTTGCTCGTCAGTGTATAATGATGTGTGCGAAATTCCAAGTCCGCACCGGACCCGCGTGAGAACTACGGCCCAAGCCCTCTCGTTCTGAGAGGAGGCCTGTGCCCTGTAGTATATGTATAGGCTGTGGTGATAATGATGATTAGATACAGCAAATTTCATCGAAATCTTCATTCGTTTGCGAGATCTCAAAACAAATATTGATCAATAACACCTGTTGGTTGTTGGTTTTCAAGCCTAAGTACCTACTGATAATAAAATTAGAATGAAAGGATATTTCGTTAGTTTTTTTTAACGGATTGTGCTTTTGTTGAAGGTTTTTTTTACATAGAAACGCTTATGGTGCCCGCTGTTGGGAAAGCAAGTTTTTGTTACCTTTTGAGGTAGACGTCGTACGCCCAACAGCGACATCTTTCTAAGGATTTTTGAACTGTTCAGTTCAAAGCCAAATTAAGTTAGCGCATCGTAAAAACAATCCCAAGGAACTTTTGAAAAGGTAAAGTACCACGAAAGTGATTTTAGTTTAGCAGGACAGTTCTAGATGGCGCTGTTTTTAGTTAGAAGGACCAAAATAGAAAATGGCTTCGAAGGACCAAAACGTGCATTACGAATTGGGTTACATGTAAGTACCGATTTTGTTTGCAGCTTTCAATTCATCTGGTGAAATCAGAACACAAGAATCCTGCTAATTTAGAAATGCGAGTTTGTATGTGGCATGCAAACAGCTGGACTGATTTGGTTGAAATTTGGTATGTAGATAGTTGAACGTCTCCAATAATACATGGAGTACTTTTTTTTATCCTGATATTCCCACGGAATCTATGTAAAATGCCAGTCTTAACAGCCAAGCCTGAAATTTTGCAAGCAAAGCAAATGAAATTTTGCACGGGTGTTCCTCACCATTCACCATCTATTGTCACCTATCGCCCTGCCCGGAAGAGGGAACGAATGGTGGCAGTGGCACCACGTAACATAGCACTGTCTCCACTGAGCGAACTGCCTGCCTGCCATTTTCGGCGCGATTTTGAACCTTGTGTCGAACATAATTATGCCTCATGCGCTTAGCCTCGCGAGGCAGCTCGCTCAGTGGGGACCCAGCTAATGAAGACTACGATGTTATCGTGGGGTAGTCTGCCAGATAGTATTGCGGGTGGAGGCTAGTACAGTCAACGTCATAAATATGTGGTCACTTTTGTACCTTGTCACTTTCAGTCGTTATATAATTTCGTATGGCTTTTCAAACATGAGGTTAAAGTGACAAGGTACAAAAGTGATCACTTATTTATGACGTCGACCCTACAAAATAAAAAACAATAGTTTTTGTAATTTATTTATTTTTTCACCATTTATCGTAAAACTTTCCTACGGCACACCGCGCGTCGCGTCGCGCACCATACTCCCCGTGGCCCTCCCGCGCAGCACGCTATGGCATCGCTCGACAGAGATCATAGATCAATCCCGGCGTGCTGCGCTCACACTAAGGGCATGAAGTTACAAAGAAACAAATACTAAAATTAGAAACATGGACATCCTCATGCGGCTGAGTACTTTAGATCATTTCCAATCGTATACAAAATAAATAGGCGTTTACGTTTTAGTATATAAGAAAAGAATAATATAATGATATCCATCGTAAGTACACACAAGCACCATCCTGCAGTCTGACTGCCTCCCACGCCGCCCGGCCGCGCGCGCGCGATCGCATCGCACGACGCGCGACCTCACATTTCATGTCGGGCTGACGCTCACATAACTTCCACAATTCCAAAAAATACATAGTGATATATAATTTTTGAGAGGCGCGAGCGCCGCGCGGCCGCTTTCGGAGTACGGTGGGCTGCAAAAGTGCATGGACATCTCGGAGCGATAATCGCATGAGCAGTGTTTGATCGTTTGATTAACTCACGCGATTATCGCCCCGCGATGTCCGTGCACTTTTGCAGCCCACCGTACCTGCTTCGGAGCCAGTCCGTCGTCGCGGCCGCGTCGCGCGCGCCTCGGATCGCTTTAAGCGATCGCTCACAATTTCGGTTCACAACTTATAACAGCTAAATTTTTAAAATCGATCAGGAGATCTGTCAATGTTCCAAACATTTTCGATACGAACTAGTGTCAAACAATAGAAAATAACAAGTATAAAATACTAGTATAATAATAATAAAACTATAGGAAGTTATACATCACACTATACAATCTTTGGATACAAATATCTCCCCGGCGGGGCGCGGGGCGCGGGGCGGGCCCCGCCGGCACGCCGAACCAGTCTCGGAGAGAAGCGAGCCGTGTCACACACGAATTGAAACGTTTTGAAACCATCAAATAATTTAAACGAATTTATCCTCATCATATGAGCCCGATCAGTCCCACGGTTCCGAATTTTCCGATATCAAAAATTACCAACTACCCTCCGGTGCATATTGGGTGCCAAGTGGAGCGACAGTCGTCGCGATAGCTTCACTAATTTAAACGAATCCTAGCTACTGTCGCCGCGGTCACACGCCTGCAGCCTCACGTCGCGCCTCCCTCGGCACGCGCCACACCCAATATGCCAACGCTATTAATCCTAACACAATTTATGTATTTAGCAACCTAGGTTTTATACAAGTTAGCTCCTTCCACATCCGCTCCTATACCTACGGAGTGCAAACCTATCTAGACGACGCCCTGTCCTCGGTCCTCTACAGAACACAGCTTGTATCCGGCGGCCGGGCCGCGGTGGTCGGCGACGCCCGGCCGCCGCTCTCAATACTATACATACAATATGAAATATTCAGGACACAATATTTCGAAATCGTTTAAATCTAGAAACCATTATCCATTATTATTATAAACCTACAATCGATTGGCAGTATTTGTTCAACTTCACTCCCCTCTCCATGATATCGACCGCCGCCTCGACGGCTCCCGTACGCGATCCTATCACTTATGACGAACAAAACCAAAAACAGATGTTAGACATGGCCGCGGCCTGCCACTAGCCGCCGGCGACCACTAGTCTCGCGACTGACTCAGAAGCTCCCGCATACGCCACAGCTGGCCCGACTCTCGGCGAGCGCTCCAGCTATACAGATACAAACATTTCAAGATTCGTTACGTTAATTAATATTATTTGACAATATTTAACAATTACAGAAGCCTTAGTACTCCCCATCGCCGCCGCTGAAGAACCCTGCGAAGTGCACGCTGACCGTTCTATTACATTTCCGTACTATTACATTTTATACTCTTTTTTTTTCCTTAATTTCAGGTACTGTGGTATTGCTTACGTGTAGTTAAAATTGTGTATTGCGCGAGTTCTTAGCCGCGGGCGCCGGCGCGCGGCGGCCGCGCCGACGGAATAGCTTCAGTAGAACATCGATTCGTGACAGAATATAATTAAAACTAACGTACTATTATAACTCTGTTTTTTTAGGGTTTTTTTTTTCATTTATTTTAAAGTCGCGGTTGGATCGTTTCGTAATCGTAACTACAGCTGGGGCGGGCGGGGGCGGCGGGCGCGGCTCGCGCTCCAATAATTGACATCTGCGCGCTCGCTCGCACCCGCGCGGGGGAGCGAGACGGCGCCTCGGACCGGCCGTGCGCCCGGCGGCGACCGGCAACCGCGAACCCGGTTCTCGAAAACAAGCGATGACTAAGAGACGCGTATACTACACCTACAGGTACGTCGCGGCTCCGAGTGGCGCCGGACGCGACGAGTCGTTGCGAGGGGGGAGCGCGGGCGCTGGGGGGGGCGGGAGGAAACGGGCCGCGGGTATCACAGAGGCAGCTCTCGGCACTCGGCGCGCCCGCCGGCCGGACTCGGCCGCACCACACTCATCAGCACATGACTTGCGTGGGAAGATGGCACCAGTCAAAAAATGTACACATATCAATAGTTTAGGTCTGCTGCTTTAGATGCCGCAAACGCACATGTGGCTTAAGGGAAAGAGGCATCAATCGGGCCAAAGTTACGAAGACGCTTAAGTGCCACCAGTGAATGCGTTGAAATCAGGATCATTTGAATAGTAGCAAAGAAGCATGGGCGTTTTAAAAACGCTATTACCGAAATAAAGTATTAGTGACATAAGAGTGGTGTAAAGCCCACCGGTGATTTTGCAGAGCAAGTATTTGTAGTGCCAATGATGAAAACTGAGGCCATATCGTCTAAAACACTAGAAAAAAATCGTATTTGTCAGACGATATCGAATGAGGGTCGAAAGGGGTGGTAAAAGCGATTGCGGGAGTTAGGGAATAGGGCCTCTGCTCTGGATACAGAGCGCAGGGGGTAAGGCTTGAGATGCAGAGTTGGACCTTGTGCCGGATGGTGCCGGATGGTGCCGGACATTGAAGGGGGTGCGGGGCCGTCCGGCCGCGCGGGGCGCCGACGTAGACACCACGCGATAACGAGCTCACAACATATTATAGTCACTATGTTAATATTAAATTTATGTCACTCCTCACGCAGATATACATATATGTAACGTTAATTATATTTAACCGACGATGCTAAGTCAGTTTAATCTAAATATAAACTCTGTAGATCTTAAACGTCTATGGAACTAAAATTACATTTTGTACCATAAATTGTTGTAAAATTAAGCGCGCGCGGAGGCCCGCGCGCCCGCGCCGTCCCCGCCCGCTGATATATTCTATTTTATTCGTATAGAGAAATGATTTATTTTTTATATATTTTATCTTTTTTTTTCTATATGTAACATTTTATCGGACGTCACAAACTTATCCCACGCTATGTATGGTCTCCGGAGGAAATCGTAGTGTAGGTTAAGTCAGGTGGCGCGGAAGCGCCGCGCCGCTATGTCTAGAGCCGTAAGGGTCGATATAATCTATGTTACGTTAATCGCTGAGCTCCTGCGCACGCGCTGCGCCGGCGCCGCCCCGCCCTCGTACGCCGCGACGAGCGGAGCGGGAGCGGGAGCGGGAGCGACTCTTGCCTCTTGCTCTTGGTTAACTTCGTCATCAGTCCTATTTCATCGCCTTCTTAACTCGTCCTCATTGACATGTGATCCACTGTCCTGATCTTCGAGAATCCTATACTGTCGCGTACCTACTCGTCTGGATTATTACATCATTCATTTCCTAGGTATCTTGTCTACGTTCCTAATGAGGCCACATTCAATTTATCAAATAGTAATAAGCAAGTCATCCATCACTCAAACTGTTTTTAGAACTTTAACTAAGTTGTTCGGCTGTCGACATGTGGACTTGTTGGGACCGTGGCCCACAAAGCACTATGGTCGATATAGGAAAGTGGGCCAGAAAATTGACAATCCAAGAATGTGGACGAGTTAGGAAAGTTATTATAATTCAGGAATCGTACGCTGACATGGTCTTGTGGGCGAGTTAAGATGACGAAATACGATTGGAGACGAAGTCGCCCGGAACCTCGATTTTTGTGTTGTTCGAGTAAGTATGAACACGTTCACAAGCGGCCGCGAGAGCGAACCGCCTTCGCTACTCCCTTCCCGCTCCGCTACCGCTTCGTGTGTGCTTACAGGTACATCTCTGGTGCAGGCCGCTGTACTTGAACACGGACCACCATTTTACATAACAATTTATCACTATTGGTGTTACATATTTTTTTCTAGGATTTTAGATTGGCTGTATTAGTAGTAGCCCTGTACTATAGGTTAGGCCTGCACAGATCAGTTCTGAAGCTGCGGCATAAGTATCGGCGCCAGTACGAGGCGGGCGCGGCGCCGGCGCAGCGGAGCGACCAGCGAGAAGGATCGGAGACATCACAACTGTCGGCAACGTACCACTAATAAAAAAAACATTACCCTAATATTTAACACAATAAAATTTTATAAACGAGTTATTACTAACCTGACTCGAATTCGTAGATAATATTACATTTACAACGAGATGCGCCGCTGCGCGATGAGCTACCAATAAAGGGTGAAAACGGGAGATGCACTTATTATTATAAAAAGAACAAAAAAATGCGAAAACAAAGACATTAGTAAAGTAATAGGGCGCGTCGACGCCGTCGGCGGCTCGCACCGCCGGCGCTGCGGGCCTGGCCACGCGGCTCTTCATACTTTCCTGACTCATTAGGTATCCTATTAATTATCTCGCCTCATTAGTTTTTCGTTTAATTCTTATTTTGTCTCATTCTGTATTCGTCTTTGTCTTGTTCGCTATCCGTCACTATCTTTATTGGTCAAATTCTGCAACTTTAAATCTTAATACGTCTTATTAGTTTTTCGTCACGGTCTTCCATGGACTCATTCGTCGTTCCCTTTCGTTTTTTGTCCATTTAAATATTCACCAAAATTATTTCGATACGTTCGGTGCTACGTGACTAAAGATAGACTGCGAATGATACTAAAAACGAGGCAGACAAACAAAGATTAAGTCCAAGGAAGATCGCGACGAAGAACGAATAAGACTTATTATAATACTACTAATATATTAATATTACTAGCTGTAATAATAATATTACTAGCTGTTGCCCGCGACTCCGTCCGCGAAGAATGGGGGGGAGGGGGGGGGATAAAAAATAGCCTACGACCTATTCTCAGACCTACTGAGTGTAGAGAAAAAAGTTTCATAAAAATCGGCCAAGCCGTTTCGGAGGAGTTCGGTAACAAACACCGTGACACGAGATTTTTATATATTAGATTAAAGACAAGTTACAGAATTTGACCAAATAAGAGACGGATAGCAAACAAGACGATTAAAGAATGAGTGGTGAATACAGAATTAAACGAAATAAGAATTAAACGAAAAACGAATGAGGCGAGATAATATGATACCACTCATTCGATCCTCGCGTTCGACAGCCGCCATATTCACCTACCAGCCGGCCAGTAGTAGACAAAAGAATCACTACGTGTCAACGACACCGGTGGGGAAGTGCTCTGTTGTATGGAGTGACGAAGCACTGCCCCGGCCGGCTGGAGGGTCTTGCTCATTGAGGCCCATCGGCACCAATTAAAGTGTGTCGGTAATATACGACACACTTTAATTAAGTTAGCTATGAAGTATCTTTTTTTTGTACTTATTTTTTCAACTTCATTTTTTTATTACTTTTACGGTCATCCCGTGAAATCATATATTTCGTACTAAATACAAACTGAAATATAGATGCACAGAAAAAACCCCAGAAAAAAGACCAATGCTGGGAATCGAACCCAGGTCCTCAGCATTCCGTGCCGCGTGCCATACCCCTACACCACCACTGGTCTAGAGATTAGACACGAATCTTTCCTATACATCATACATTTCAATCTGCTAAATCATCACCTTATGCAGTGACAAACGCACATCTATGTTACACCCTCATCGAGAGATTTTAACACTCCTTCGGAACTAACCGCTCACCTGGACAAGAGATGGCGCTACTGTGCAACTTTAAACAAGTTAGCTATGAAGTATCTTTTTTTTTTTTTTTTTTTGTACTTATTTTTTCAACTTCATTTTTTACACTTTAATTGGTGCTTTGCGACAGGAACAAGTAATCCGTAGAACTAACAATAAGAGGATTATACATGCCAAGCGAGTCATAAAAGTGAGGGCGTCCTATGCCTTTTTGGCCATATACCTGTCGTCACTATTTTGAAAGAAGCTCGTATTTAAAAAGCAAATAATCTAGGCAAGTCAACTTTACCAAGTGTGCATCGAGATCCAGTTTGGTTCACATATTGATTTGAGATACAAACTTTTTTCAAAGTAGACGATGCATATTTTTTATTATCCCTGCTCGGTCTGTAACGAAGTCAATTGCTTGATAAAATGAGTTATTTCCGAGATTATGTTTCAAGAACGACTAAGTAAACTTCACTGGTGAGTACCGTAATATACTAAAAGCTATGCGACCTCAAAGATGCGCGTGCATTAGCAGGAGAAAAAAAAATGGCGACGTTGATTGTGAACCGAAATAAAATAATAAATAATAAATAAATAAATAATAAATATCACGGAACAATTCACACCAATTGACCTAGTCCCAAAGTAAGCTAAGCAAAGCTTGTGTTATGGGTACCAGGCAACGGATAAACATACTTAAATAGATAGATACATACTTAAATACATATCAAACACCCAAGACCCGAGAACAAACATTCGTATTATTCATACAAATATCTGCCCCGACACGGGAATCGAACCCGGGACCTCAAGCTTCGTAGTCAGGTTCTCTAACCACTAGGCCATTTGGTCGTCTAAATGAACACGATAACAGTGTAATTCCTCTATTGTTAGTTCTGTGATCACGACTGAACGATGTTCCAGTTCAGTCGCCTGCGCAGACTGAGTTAGACAAGCATGGCGGTCTTTACCCGCTTGACACAAGATATGGCGTGCTGTCGCCACGGTATTATTATATGGGAGCTTACGAGATACTCAAAATATGCGAAAACCTCAACAACAGAGTAGTTCACGGACCATTTGTCCCATAGAAGTGTCAAATAGTAGAACTGTTAAAACATTTTACTCTGGTCCCAATAGTTCTCCAATTCACAATTCATAGAACAAATGAAAGCATTTTGTATTCTTTTGTCTCAATTAGACTGGCTTCCTACACTTCTGAGCCTCGTTTGCAAACTACTGTGATTGTAAACTAAACACACATTTTGAGCCTCGCATTCTCCTTGATATATCTGCAAGTTCCATACATACATACAATGTGACCGGTCCCCCGTACCGCTGCGCGTGCGAGCCGCGCACCCATACATACATACATATATATATACAACACGCACACACCGTTGCGCACCGATTCGTCAATGGACCACAGAAGCGAACAATTTCATGATTACAGTGCGATTTATCGCACGATCCACTGACGAACCCATACGGAACATCCACACAGGGTGCTTACAAATCCTAACCTACCCATCGTCCGGACCAGACCCACCATAAACCATTCAATCTCATTGAATAATAGCTTTTTAAGCTTTCCCTAACCAATATATTAATTTTGCAAGTTGATTTTGTTCCGAATCATTACAATTTGGGTTTGGGCCGAGTCCGCTATATCACAGCATGCGTCCTTATCTAATGATTCGAGAATGCCGCCTCCGCGCGACCCGCGCGACCCGCGCCCGCTGCCCACTGCCCACTGCTCCCAGTGCTGGGACCGGTGGTAACAGACCGTCCTCGTTAACCCCCACTCGGCACTTTTAAATAAAAAAAATCTTAACAAAATGATTTGATTACAATTACGTATTAAATTTTAGGTATTAATTAATTTCATTTGATTTCAGACCTAAGATATCATTTTAAAAATAATAAATACAATTTACGAGCAAAACTCGCAAGCACCTGTAGTAATGAACCACACGGATATCACGATATTCGTCAGATACGTTATTGGTCAGATACGATTTAGGATAGATTCGCTAATCACACGATTATACGATCGCCCAGTTTATTGCCAGATATGTTTATAAGCCACAAAGTGAATAAGCGATTGGTTGGACGTATGTGTTAAATACTCGTAAATGATCTGACGATTAGCTAAACTGACGACTCAAACTGCATCTGACCAAAAACGTAACTGGCGGATATCGTGATATCCGAACCACACTATTTGTCTGTCAAAGGCGACTTATCGACGCCATTTAGTAATGTACTAATTAACACGTAGGCCGGCCACAAAGAGCCAACATAATAGGATTTAAAAGAATATTTCATTATTTCAGACGACATCGATCTATCTAACCACCGAATCCAAAGGAATCTCGACTCCCAAAAATAGACAAAATTTGTAAAAAAAAGGTTAAAAATTTCATTTTGTAAAAAATACTTCATCGCTTCAGAAAATGTATAGTAAATTTTTCACTGGGACTTTATTACGTCACTTAAAACCCTGACTGGCGATAATCATAACCAATACAGCTTTAGTATTGAATAGAAAGCGGGCATTTTGTGGTAGTGTCGAGTGGGGTGGGGTGGGGTGGGGGTGGGGCGGGGTCTTGGGCGCGCGGCGGCGGCGCCACGCCTGTAAACACCCGTGCACACTGCGGCGGGGGGCAGCCTCCTAACAACCCGGTGCAATACATTTCCACCGAGCGGTTAGCCCTCCCGCCCCCCGCTCCGCTCGTCCCGTGTCACCATAGACGCTATTAAATAATCCATATAAAAAACATACTCCTAAAAACTAGAAAAGTGGCATTTCACATAAACGTAATCCTTATTATGTTGTTAGGACGTCGGCCAGGCGAGCACGATTATTATACATTTTTTAACGATTTTTTTTCAACGTTTTTTTTTAACGCGGCCTGGTACCGAGCTGCTACGTAACTCCGATACAAAATAAAATGTTTAATCGTAAGTAACTAATCGATAATTTAAAAGTAAAGCTCTTGGCGCACTGGCAGTCGACAGCCGACAGTTGACAGTCACCAGCCGACAGCTGACATCTCCCAGCCGACAACTGACAACCGCCAGTCGACATCCGTCAAACGTCAGCTGAAAACTGACAGTCGCTAGTCGACAACTGACAACCGCCAGCCGTCAACCGCCAACCGACAATTGACAACCGCCAGGTGACGACTGTCACACGCCAGCCGTCAACTGACGACCGTCAGCCGACATCTAACGATTGCCAACCGACAACTATCAACCGCCAGCCGACAACCGACAGCCCTCGCCGCCCGCCCGCCCAGCGGCAGCGAGCGGGGGGGCGGGGGGGCGCCACCGCTAATACGAGACAAATAATTACAATTATACAAAGAAGATAAAACAATAAAGCTCAAAAACGTGTTTTTATCACATTACCTTAACAACTAATGCGTCGCTCGGACGCGTCACGGAGGAGACGAGAGGTCGGAATGTCCGCGCGAGCCGTAGCGCCTAAACTAATAACATACTACCATACGTATATAAAATACTATATACACATAATATATACCGCGTCGGGCGTCAGGCGTCAGGCGTCAGGCGTCAGGCGTCAGGCGTCAGGCGTCAGGTGTCGGAGCCGGCCGCGGGGCGAGTGTCGGTCGGTCTAGTGCGGGGCGAGGGCGCCCGACCATCAAATCCGGCTCGCCGCGCTGCCGGGGAACGGGTCCTGGAACACACCACACACCTCTCACTACACCAATAGGGATGACGACTGGGTTATAAATATGTCTTTCTATTTAGTCCGTCAGTTAGATAGTGGAAAAATATGGGGTATGTATTACAATACCGAAGTACGAAAGACCGATTGTATTAAAACATCGAATGGGTCAAAAGACCGACACGATTTTTTTCTGAAACCGTAAACTTTTCTGAATTTATTAAAACGGCATCATACAGAACCCATTAGGTTAGGTTAGGTTTGTTTTATAACAATCTTAAAAAGTTAACGGTTTCAGTAAAAAATCGTGTCGGTCTTTTGACCCATTCGATGTTTTAACACATTCGGTCTTTCGTATTTCGGTATTGTAATACATACCCAAAATATGGGACACGTATTTTTTGGTTTATCAAATTATTAAAAATAGACAAAGGCATAGATCATCAAACTTCCGGAGTGGGGGCTTGTGACGTCACTCTTAGGTATAAATTGTACCATATAGTGACGTCACTCGTAACTTCTAAGCACTGTATCCTCGTCATTTTTTGCTTGTCAAAACGCAAAAATTAAGTTTGCGATTTTTTTATTAAAAATCCAATGTAGTCTCACAAAAATGGTGATGCTTATCTGATAACACAAGTGCTCAAGAATATTGAGCAAAAATAAAAATTAAAAAAAATTAGCTTAAAATGGTGCTATGATCAAAACATTGAACAAGGGTGTTCATTTTCGAAAAAAATCTAAAAGTCCAAATATCTCGAAAACCGTGCCACTTTTACTAAACCTATATGTGCTTTAGCTTTAGGGGGTGTTTCACCACCTTATTGTCAAACTGCTGGTAACGTAACCAATGAATAAACTAAGTACTGTACAAATCTGTCAGCTAGTGTTTTTTCAGTTTCACCACTCCGGTCCTGTGCAAACTAAGTACCACTTAACTAATCGTGGGTTTAACAAAAAGTCGGAATGGCAACGTCGCATTTCACGACCACGCGTTCCTGTTCGCACACTTTCGTTCAAAGAGTCACTCATTATTAAAGCAAAAGAAATGGTTAACTATATAATTTTTGAATACATCTATTTTTTTGCATAAACAAATATGTAACATTATAATTGATCCAAAAACGGTATTTATTTACGATACTTTGTTAACAATAACAAAGAAAAATAAAATCACGTAAAACGAATCGAAAAGTGGCGCCAAACCATTTGACTGATAAACTTTTTTTTAATGGCGACATACAAGTTCAGGTGGAACAAACGATTGAGTCACTGAAAAAAAGTTTGTTATTAAAAAATATTACGAAATTTTGGATTTATTTTTACATACTAAAAGTGTACCTACATTTTTTTATTCAAATCTTGATATTTAAATTATTTTATGCAATTTAGCATGACCTCTTTCTTTAAAAAATAAAAAAATACTTTGATTTATTTTTCTGAAACCGGCTGAAGGGCTCTCCAACCATGGCCACAAAAAAATAAACTAACTTTATGTGACGGATAAAATGCTAAATGCCTCCTGAACTGATGGTCAAATTAAGAAACAGTTTGTCCGTCACTTAGCGTTAATCGAGACTGGTGAAACAGAAATTTGAATTCCATCTGTCAAATAAGGTTATGATTAAGCTAATCCGAACTTTAAGAAAAGTGGTGAAACAGCCCCTTATTATAACGTCCTAAGTGCCCTCTATCCGTAGTTCAAGGATTATCCACTCATTACCTAACACGCTGTATACCGACTATTCACACGTAAAGGATTTGTCACACTGGATGCGTTCTGCGGTCGCGGTCAGGTCAAATTGAACGCAGCACGCATTATGTATGTATTGTCGGTCTCTATACATTGCGCGTGCGTGCGATCTGACGGCGCGGACCGCACGGTCAAATCGCATATCTATACAAAATATTATAGAGACCGACAATGTTGTTCATACATAATGCAGGCTGCGTTCAATTTGACCTGACCGCGACCGCAGAACACATCCATTGTGACAAATCCTTAACCGTTCCACTATTTGCCCGCATTTTAACGCTGCGACGAGGTGTGGTTGTGGTACGTGTGAAACAACCCTCAGGAAGATGACGAATTAGGAACAAATCCTAGGCGTGGACACTGGGCCTGAGCCCAGGTGTATGGTCTAGTGTAGGGGTGGGGGGTACTCACTATGTCGTGCGAGTGCGGCGCCGGCTGCGCGCCCGGCGGCCGTGCGGCGCCGCCCTGGAACATAACACAACATGTTTTAATCATTTAGCAAATAAAAATAATTTTTATCTCTCATACTCGGAAAGTGAGGCAAATCATATCTGACATACGGGAGGATATTTATTATTTTCTTCCCAAGGGTAGAAATTAATTAAAAAAAACAAAGGCGTTGGCTGTCAATGGAACACATACGCATTCAGCCAAGCATTACGGCATATATAGGTACATAGAATAATTAAGTATTGAGTTTTTTTTTCTTAATTAGTCATGTTACAAATTTTATAATGCCAGTGAAATATTATTACATTAAATTATTAATTTCTTATTTAGTGACTTAAACCAGAAAAGTTAGAAAATGTTAAGAAAAAAACACGGTAAATTAAATGACCAGCCTATCTCTATACAGCTTAACTCCTTGGTTCAAATTGGTTACTTACATATTTTATAAATAAATTTACTAAAATACCTACTTTATCTACTGTTTTCATATTCAATTTTGTTACATTAATTATTCCTTAACAATAAACTCCATTGAAATATTTTACAACGATCATATTGACCAGTTTAGACATTTTTATTTATTTATATTTATATTTTCTTACTTTCCTTGTAGTCGAAATGAAAAGCAGAGTGTTTAACTCGGAAAAACACCAATATCACCCTCGGAATAATGGCACCCTCGCTGTGCTCGGGTGCCAAGTAACCTCGTGTGATATTGCCTATTTTCCTCCCTTGTTGAAAAATCTACTATTCATTTCATTTCTAGTGGATTATTTTTGTACCACAAGAAGATTGCGAATCTCTCGTTCGATAATTAAGCCGCTTCGGAGCAAAATGCACAAAACGCAAATGTGTTAGGTACACGCAAAATATAACCAACGGCAAAATCTACAATACGCAAAATGTATGTTCACAACGCATATTGTGAATCACGCGGCACGTACAAAAAGCAAAAAGTATAGTCGACCAAGAAACTCCTTTACCACCCTAAAGTTCAATGTCAGTTGTATGACTTAAGACATCAAAGGCTATTTTCACTTACAAGTCAATGTGACAATCAGCCTTATTGTTTTTATTCTGATGTAGGAACTGTCACAAAAAATGGTAAAGCACTTACTTGGTCGACTATACATTTCCGATTGGTACATTTTGCGAATTGTGCTCTTTTGCTTTATGTACGTTCCGCGTGTTTCACAATATGCGTTGTGAACATTTTGCGTATTGTAGATTTTGCCATTGGTTACATTTTGCGTGTAGTGTAGGTACACTTTGCATTTAGTGCATTTTGGTCCGAAGAGAATTTGTTTGTACCTGTATTGCGTCGGGCGCGGCGCGGCCCATCTTGTCGCAGTAGTCGGCCAGGATGTCGCGGAAGCGCGCCCAGCACTTCTCCGGCACCGTGATGGCCGTGCGGAAGTTGCTCTTTACCTGCACAACAGCGGCAACAACTGTAAGAGCTCGTTCCCACTATGAGGCCTTCTACACGGTCGGGACCAACCGCCAACCATCGTGTCCTTGGTCGGGTTGATTTAAAAACGGACAGTGTAGAAATCGGTTGAACCGACCGATATTTGGTTGATGTCAACGGCCTTGGTCGCGAGCGCATTGTCCGTGGTCGGCCCCGACCGTATGAAACGCTGTCGGCCGACGCGAGCGACACGACGGTCGGCGGTTGGTCCCGACCGTGTAGAAGGGGTTTATGTCGTGTGTCGGATTCCGATTTTAATCGGGTGTCAGCGCCTCTGTTCACACCAGTCGACTGTCGGCCACGACCGCACAGTCATTTCGAGGCTTCTGTACACGATTTCCGGACGAGGGCTGACAAAACACACGATATTTTTTGTCGGATCCGACACAAAATCGTTGTCGGAGGAGTGTGAATAGCTTCATGTAAAATGTTCTGCAACTGGAACGACCGATTAAAAAACGAACCGACAAACGACATAGTGGGAACGAGCTCTAACTGTACAGCTCCGCTTGGCCGAGAGGCGTGGTCTCCCCACACCTCACAACCAAGTGGTAATGCCGAGAAAACCTAAACATGTTGCATCTTTGGCACATTAATTGTGAATATCGAAAGTAAATAATTCGTCAAATGTATTCAAATATCGAATGGGTTACACCATCGATTTTTTTTTCTGAAACTGTGAATTTTCCAGAATTTATTAGTTTTATAAATAACAATCTTAAAATGTTTACGGTTTTAGAACAAAAAAATTCGATGTTATAACGGCCACCCTACGGTAGTTCATTTGCAAGTCATGACACAACGAGGCCTATTTTCCCTTGCAATAATATGATGACAGTGACTAACGACTTCATTCAGTTTGAAAAGTCAACCTTAGCGATATTTAGATCTCACGGAAACTTTTGTAAAGTGGTAGACCACCTTCTTGGCCGACCGTACCTACACACCCCTATATCTTGCATATTTTTGTGACTTATCTTGCGTGCTTGTATTATATTCATATTGAACAGGTTTAATTAATATAGCATGTCTCTATAAGAAAACATGTAGCTCTATAAATTAACTGTACCTAAATTTGAGTAAATAAATGCCTGATTACTGATTTTCGGCTATCAAACACGAGATTTCTTCAGGTGCCACAAACGCACATGTGCGTTCAAATGACTAACAAACTATGACAGATAGCGGTACCAGGAGAAAATCACGAAAACGCATACATACCTATAAACGTATACCTTTCCCGCCGACACTTGACGAAACTACCTAACTTCAACAGATGTAGGATGATTTTATTCTAATTATACAGAACCTTGCTTGCTTAAGAAGACTTCACCTATTAAATTTAATTCCGGCCAGGGATATATCATATTTTTCAACTCCTAATCACCGATTAAAAATCACCGTGTAGAAAAACCCGACCAAGTGTGAGTCGGGCTCGCGCACGAAGGGTTCCGTACCATTATCTATAAAAACGGCAATAAAATCACGTTTGTTGTATGGGAGCCCCCTTAAATATATTTTATTCTGTTTTTTAGTATTGCTATAGCGGCAACAGAAATACATCATCTGTGAAAATTTCAACTGTCCAACTATTATACAGCCTGGTGACAGACGGACAGACAGACCGCCAGACGGAAAGCGGAGTCTCAGTAATAGGGTCCCGTTTTACCCTTTGGGTACGGAACGCTAAAAAGTATTATTTTGAAAAATGTGGTATTTTAGGCAGGAGCGGTATAGAGTGAGCTCAAGCCTGAAATGTCCTAAAATGTATCTTTCCCAAAATGTCTGGATTTTCATAATATGTCACGTCTTACTATACAAATACAAAAGACGTGACATTTTATGGAAAAGCAGACATTTATTTATTTATTTATTCATTGTATAGTCATGTACATATCATCAGGGTGTTATAAAATGTATCATATAAGTCAGAACATGACGCCCTGTAAGGGCACACAATATAAACTTAAAAACTAAACAATATTTTACAGTAACAAAGAATTTTACAAAGATTTAATTATATTATTAATTTATAAACTATCATCATTAAGAAAGTCCTTAACCGAGTAATATAACATTTATCAATCAATAATTTCTACAATTTGTTTTTAAATAATGTGTTTCGGGATTCCGATATTATTGTATTGGGGATTTTATTATTAATTAAAATACATTTATAATGGGGGCTTTTTTTACACATCTGTAGATTAGTTTTGGGTAACAATAATTTACATTTTGGGAAAGATACATTTTAGGAAAATGGACATTTCAGGCCTGAGCCATAGTGTCGTGCGATGGGACGTACCTCGCTAACTTTCATGTAGACGCCGCGGTTGTTCTGTCCGATGTCGAAGTAGAAGTTCTTGTTGTCGACGCGCAGGTGCCGGCCCTCCGGCAGCTCGCCCTTGAAGCTGCAACCCGACACCGATCTACGTCAACGGGCAACGGTCACCCCACGCCACGGCCCACGACCCACGACCCACGGGCTACGGCCGAGCGCCACGACCCACGACCCACGGGTAACGCTGCGTATCCACCGGAGCTGTGCGAGGATGCGTTGCGAGGGATGTGTTTGTCATCATGAACCAATAGAAACACTTCATTTAAAAGGTCCTAAGTGAATGAAGTGTTTCTATTGGTTCATGTCAAACACATCCCTCGCAACGCATCCTCGCACATCTCTCGTGGAAACGCAGCCTAAGCGTCAAGCGCCACGCGCCACGGTCTATTCCCACGAGTTCCATTGGCAGTTAGTTCTATTGTAGAACTAGTGGGAATTTTACCTTTAATCCAAAGAGCAAAAGAATGTATAAGCCATTAGTGGAAGCTGTTTTGGCTAATGTATTATTAGATTAATTAATTTAAATTGTATTATCTTATGCTGTATTTTTCCCAAAACAATAAATAAATAAATAAATAAAATTTTATTCTCACTAGTTTTATTATAATTTAAAGGACTTTAGATAACCCCGGCGCCACACATATTACAAATGTTTCAACACATATTTGATCTATGGTTGATTGTATGGATGTTCTATTGAACAAATAAGCAAATACCAGTGCTACACATGTGATCAAATAACTGTGTTCAAACATTTGTAATATGTGTGGCGCCGGTGTTATAGGTAGAACTAGTGGGAATGATTTTTTTCTAGTAGTTCTATTTTATTAAAAACTTAATTTAGTCCCACTTAAACTGTTCATGAACAATATGTTATTCACAGCACAAAACGATTAGTGGAATCATGACTGGGAACGACTTGGCCAGGCGAGTTGCGAGACTCGTGGCGTGTAGCGTTGGAGCCCCTCTGTCTGTGCCTGGATCAGGTTGGTTGATCCAGTTCTAGGATTCCGCACTTCTTAAGACAACAAACGCATACTAATAATAGCATATCTAAGAGTGAGTATCATCAAGTTACAATGAAATGACCGATGGCAGAAATGTCCCCACCCACCAACAGAAACGAAACACGGCTCATATACATAGTAACTTGTCGCAACTTACATCTAATTAGCATGGGTCGGAAAGATTACTGTTATTTCAATAACTTAACAGTGTCTTCTGCCATAGAGAACACTAATAAATAATAGTACATTACTACAGAGGCCGGGAAGTAAGGGTTTGCCGGCCGAATACTTGTATACGGCCGAGCTTAGCGTGGCCAGATAGTTATGTACGCTTCGGAGCAAAATGCACAAAACGCAAAATGTACATTACACGCGAAATGTAAAATCATAATGTACATCAACATCAACAAGTCAACAATACGCAAAATACACAACGCTGAATTGTGAAACACGCGAAACGTACGTTCAAAAAGCAAAATGTACATGCGCGAAATTTACAAATCGGAGAATTTATCCAATTTGTACATTTTGTGCATGTATGTACTTTTTTTTACGTTCCGCCTGTTTCACAACATGCGTTGTGTACAAATACACTTGCCAATGGTTACATTTTGCGTTTTGAGCATTTTGCGTTTTGTGCATTCTTGCGTTTTGTGCATTTAGCTCCGAAGCGGTTACGTACGAGGCTGGCAACCCCGTTACCCTGGTGTAGTGTAGCGGTATAGCGTACAGACCCGCCGTCGTCGGTCCCGAAGTCGTCTAGCAGGTCGGTGAGCGCGTCCCGGAACTCGATCATGCCCTGCGCCGGCAGCGCCACCTGGCTGCGCGGGCCGCCGCGCGTGATGGTCTGCGACACGCGCAGGAAGCGCCCGCGCGAGTTCTCCTTCAGGTCCAGGTAGTAGCGACGGTTGTCCTGAACGACACATACCACCTTCAACGATTCGCCACGCTGGATGCGTTCCGCGGTCGGACTCAGGGGCTAAATTCAGGAACGGCCCGACACGATTTGCGAGCGTTTGCGTGAGGATACGGATGGGCTGAGCTTGGGATGAACCTTATTTTCCCGTTGATTCACTTTGTAAATAAATAAATGAATAAATAAGGCTCATCCCGAGCTCAGCCCGAACCTCTCGCAGACCAGTGATTTTTGGCGTTCCTGAATAACAGTTCATCCCTATCCTGTCTGTCACAAACGATCTAATTACCGCTCGCAAAACATGTTGGGCCGTTCCTGAATTTAGCCCCTGGTCAAATTGAACGCAGCCCGCATTATGTATGTACAACATTGTCAGTCTAAGTATATAATTTGTGTAGATATGCGATCTGACCGCACGGACCGCACGGTAAATCCTTCAACGCACAACACTACCGTTGGACGAAAAAAGTCGCAACTGACATTTTTTTTTTCACGAAACTGATGCGGCTTTTTTACTAATTCCGAATATGCATAAGCAACTGGATCTAATAAGAATGCCAGACGAGTCCTTTTTTAATATGACGGCAGAATAATACGGTCATACACACCGTAACAAACAAACTTGTCTCTCCTGTAAACATAAAATGACGCGACTCCCGAGTCGGCAACTCAATATTTATTTAAATGGGCCATAAGTTGGCCAGGCATCCCACGCGCCGAATTAGAGTTGCCTAAAAGATATTGGCCAATTATTCTATTTCCTCTTTTCCTATCCGCACACAAATGTCTGTCAGACAGAAGTTACTTTCGCATTTATAATATTAGGAAAATCGGAAAAACGCTTCCTGTTTCTTATGGTAGGTTCCTTACAATGTTACAATAACAATTTACAAGACACACTCGGATAGGTTGGAGGCAATCCAGAAAAAGTTTCTTAGACATCTTTGCTTTCGGAATGGCACCCGCCGTACCTTGCCAGAATACCGTGACCGACTCCTTGCTTTTGGTCTGAAGTCATTGTCCAATAGGCGTCAGATTGCCGATCTTGTGACCCTTTATAAAATATTGCATGGCGATCTCGATGGTGGCCTTGTTGATCATGTTTAATTTAGAGCCACTAGTAAAGCTACCAGAAATCGTAATTTGTTTGCCCTGCCGGTAGTATGTAACAATAATGTCTCGAATAACGCTCCAATTACAAGAATGTGTAGACTTTTTAATAACATTGATCTTGAGTTAGACATATTCAACATTACTGTTGTAAATGAACACTTTACTATTGTATGATCATTGGCCTTCGTTTTTAGCTGTACATGATGTGCTTATTGCGATGAATTACCACTTTTGCATGTATTTTTATTTTATTATTGTTTTTTTTTTGTTTCCTTTTATGAGGGTTGTGTTAAATGCTGTGTACAATTATTATTGTGATGTATGCGCTGTAATGTCTTACATAGATTAAGTCACTAATTGTAATTTCGATAGCTTGCATTATGTTATTGTACCAAAGTTAATAAAATAAAAATAAAATAAAAATAAATAAAACAATATAAATAATTTACTTATTTGTTTTTGCGAAAGTAATATCGTTCGGTGGATGGTGGGCAGTGGGTAGTCAGTCACCTTGAGCATCATCTCTGACTTGAGCTTGCCGTCGTCGGGCACGTTGTCGGGGTTGGGCGGGCCGAGCGACGCGTAGAAGTCGCTGAACCCGGACAGGTGGTCCCGGAACTCCGCCGCCGTCGACATCGCCAGGAAGATCTGGCTGCGCCGCCCGTCCGCGCCGATCTGGAACAGACGCCGTCTCACGCGCTGCTCACAACCCTACTCTTATACTTTAAGGGGGTGTTTCACCACCTTATTGTCAAACTGCTGGTTACGTAACCAATGAATAAACTAAGTACTGGACAAATCTGTCAGCTAGTGTTTTTTCAGTTTCACCACTCCGGTCCTGTGCAAACTAAGTACCACTTAACTAATCGTGGGTTTAACAAAAAGTCGGAATGGCAACGTCGCATTTCACGACCACGCGTTCCTGTTCGCACACTTTCGTTCAAAGAGTCACTCATTATTAAAGCAAAAGAAATCGTTAGCTATATAATTTTTAAATACATCTATTTTTTTTGCATAAACAAATGTGTAACATTATAATTGATCCAAAAACGATATTTATTTACAATACTTTGTTAACAATAACTAAGAAAAATAAAATCACGTAAAACGAATCGAAAAGTGGCGCCAAACCATTTGACAGATAAACTTTTTTTTTAATGGCGATATACAAGTTCAGGTAGAACAAACGAATGAGCCACTGAAAAATAAGTCTGTAATTAAAAAATATTACGAAATTTTGGATTTATTTTTACATAATAAAAGTGTACCTACATTTTTTTTAATTAAAATCTTGATATTTAAATTATTTTATGCAATTTAGCATGACTTCTTTCTTTAAAAAATAAAGAATACTTTAATTTATTTTTTCTGAAACTGGCTGAAGGGCTCTCCAACCATGGCCACAAAAAAATAAACTTAACTAATTCAAAAGTTATGTGACGGATAAAAATGCTAAATGCCACCTGATCTGATGGTCACATTAAGAAACAGTTTGTCCGTCACTTAGCGCTAATCGAGAGTGGTGAAACAGAAATTTTAATTCCATCTGTCAAATAAGGTTATGATTAAGCTAATCTGAACTTTAAGAAAAGTGGTGAAACAGCCCCTAAATGTTTACGTACTTAACTAAATGTAAACAAACATGAACAACCAACATTTATGGCGGGTTAACCAGCCAAATGCAATTTGTAATTGACTTTCACGCGTCGCATTGTCGAGGTACCAACTCTTTAGTTTAGTCGCATAATAATTTATTTAGCCTCATACATAACCGACTTTGGGGCAAAATGCACAAAACGCAAAATATAACCATTGGCAAAATCTAAATTACGCAAAATGTATGTACACCACGCATGTTGTGAAACACGCGGAACGTACAAAAAACCAAAAAGTACATAGGTATAGTCGACCAAGTAAGTGCTTTACCATTTTTTGTGACGTTCCTACATCAGAATAAAAACAATAAGGCTGATTGTCACATTGACTTGTAAGTGAAAATAGCCTTTGATGTCTTAAGTCATACAACTGACATTGAACTTTAGGGTGGTAAAGGAGTTTCTTGGTCGACTATACATGCACAAAATGTACAAATTGGATAAATTCTCCGATTTGTAAATTTCGCGAATGTACATTTTGCTTTTTGTATTTTGCGTATTGTAGATTTTGCTATTGGTCACATTTTGCGTGTAGTGCAAGTACATTTTGCGTTTTGTGCTCTTATTTTGCTCCGAAGCGAATTTTTGAAATCTATGAATGCAATTTTTTTTCTTACTAAAATGGATGACATGGTCAAATCCATCTAAATTGGGCCATCCGGTATACAAAAATAGCCGACTATAAAACTGGCCAAATGACACTGCAATGATAATATTGCACGAGTCGGAATGTAACAATGTAATAAATAAAAATAACTATAAACTGCAGTCTCAAGTTCCCGTTCAAGGTTGGATTTACGTGCCGCGCGTGCGCGTGGCGCCTTTCCGGGAAACCTACTCCATTACACGTTGTAGTTTCGGATGATACGAAACTGCATTCATAAAGGTACAACAGAGCACATGGCAACAACGTAATTCGTAGTTGTCATGGCTTTATGTTATTCTTATTTTGATTGTGTTATGTTATTTAGAGATAGATGAACCTTATCAGTATAACTCTTTGAATCTGCATCATAAAATGCACCTTGTAATTTTTTGTCGCATTTGACTGGGTTCGAGTCCCGACTAATAATAAGACAAGCCATTTTTCAAAAAACCATAAATGCAGTATTTTTGTTTTTAATAATAAAGGAGTCTCCTTTATAGGTACACGATGTGCTATTACGAATACTTGAGTGGAGACCACGGATCGGCAAACGTAGTGTAGGACGACGGAGCGATGATCTTCGCAAGGCGGCTGGCAACAGCTGGATGAGAGTGGGCGAGGATCGTGCTCAGTGGCGTGCCATGGGAGAGGCCTATGTCCAGCAGTGGACGAGCATAGGCCGATGATGAATGTGCTATTCCATGTCCATGTGGCGGCCATTCTTTCCATTAGCAAAAGACGCGATATCTTTACCCCCATCCAGTTAAACAATAATCTAAAAATCTCGTGTCACGGTGTTTGTTATCGAACTCCTCCGAGACGGCTTGACCGATTTTTATGAAACTTTTTTCTCTATAGTACTCGGTAGGCCTGAGAATAGGTCGTAGGCTATTTTTTATACCCCTACTCTTCGCGGACGGAGTCGCGGGCAACAGCTAGTCTAATATATAAAAATCTCGTGTCACTGTGTTTTTGTCGAACTCCTCCGAGACGGCTTGACCAATTTTAATGAAACTTTTTTTTTTGAATTCGATAGGTCTGAGAATAGGTCGTAGGCTATTTTTTATTCTTCGCAGACGAAGTCGCGGACAATAGCTAGTAAGTATATAAATAACGTTATCAGGGGCTGATGATACACCGCGATCAGCTGTTGCTATCTCCCATATCAACGGCAGATATCGGCTTTACGTAACTTTATTACGGCTCGATGATTACATTTTTCGACGAAATTAATGACATAAAAAAAAATATAAAAAAAAATATTAGGGGACAATCTTACACAAATCGACCTAGTCCCAAACAAAACAAAGCTTGTACTATGGGTACTAGACGACGACAAACATACTTATATAGATAAATAAATACTGAAATACATAGAAAACATCCATAACTCAGGAACAAATATTCGTGCTCATCACACAAATAAATGCCCTTACCGGGATTCGAACCCAGGACCTCTTGCTTCGTAGGCAGGGTCACTACCAACTAGGCTAAAACGGTTGTTAAAAAGCCAAGATAATCGATTCGATCGATTATCCGGCAACACTACTCTGGATTCCTTCCGAATCCGCACTGGGTCCGCGTTCCCACGGCCCACCCAGTCCCTCTCATTTTGAGAGGAGGTCTGTGCCCTGCAGTGGGACGTAACAGGTAGGCTGGGATAATGATGATAATGACTCTGGATTCCTTACAAATTTTTACTAAGAAAAAAGCCAGCTATAAAAAATATGTTTTTATTTTATAGTATTACGGGTGCGGTTAGTGCGAATTCCGTATTTTTCGACCCGGAATAAACGGCAATAATGAACGCAATGATAATTCAAATCCTTATGGGTGGAAGATTATATCTATCATCTATCTATGGAAATTACAAGGCAAGGGTATTTGAATTACCTGTACGCTTATTGTCTAAGGCTGCGGCTCCACTGAGGCGGAGACGAGAGGAGCGGAGAAAAGACGTGTAGGGGTCGACCAATCATATCAGTTCCATTGAAGCGGTGTGGAGACGAGATGGGGATTTCAACTGATATGATTGGTCGACCTCTACACGTCTCCTCTCCGCTCCTCTCGTCTCCGCCTCAGTGGAGCCGCAGCCTAACGCGCGGGCGCTTGCTATTGCTTTCGCTATTTCTGTCAAACGGGTAAGGTGCAGGTTTCCTCACGATTTTTTCCTTCACCGTATATGTCATGGTAAATTTCAAATGTAATTTCGCAGTTAAATTTCGAAAAATTCAGAGGTTCGAGCCCGGGTTTGAACCTACGACCTTTTGCTTGAAAGGCCATAAGTCAAACCATAGGCTGCCCCATGGCTTTTTTTATCACTAAGCACCCATTTAAATTATTCTGAATTTTCACCAAACGTGATGACAACAAATAACACAAGCACAAATAAATGATTGATTCCTTTTTCGGCACATTCATTTTTGGACATATTCCGTTTTCGGCATATTCTTGTTTCGGCACATTCCGTTTTCGGCATAAATCATTATATACAACAAACTAGCAACCCAGTATTATTTGATTAAAATATAATAGGTATTTTACTAATAAATATTATTTTATTTTATTTTTATTACGCAAACAAAGTCGCAAGTATTTCATAGCATAATTTATTTACTAAAATGTACCGAAACAAGAATATGCTGAAAACGGAATATGTCCAAAAAGGAATGTGCCAAATAAATCGTCGACTTGTAGATTGACCTAGAAGCCCCGCCCAACTCACCTCCGCGACTTTGATGAACCGGCCGCGGCGGTTCTGCTTCACGTCGAGGTAGAACCGCTTGGACTGGATCTGCAGCATCTTCGTCGCCAACTCCTGCTCCTGGGGCTGCTGCCCTGTTTGCCACAAATTAACAGCTCGTTAGGGTCTTTAGGAGTTGGGCATCAACCAGCGTCTATCCACCGTAGCACAGTCACGCATACTGCGGTACTTTGGTCACGTCTCTAGAGGCAACCACTCTACAGAACGATTGGTTGTACAGGGAAAAATGGAAGGTACTAGATCACGTGGCAGGTCACCTATGCGCTGGACTAATGCGGCAATCACATTAAGTCGACGACCGCATGCCGAATGCGGTGGCCGCGACAGTGTAAAGAACACTATAGTCGGCCGCATTCGGCGAGCGACAGCTGCCACCGCATTAGGCGAATAGACTAATGTGAAGACGACGTTCATTCGCCGAACTAGTTCGAATCAAGGTCGGCGACCGCATTAGGCGAACGAAGTAGTGTAATTGTCGCATAAGTTAAATCCGCATTAGGCAGCAGTGTATCTGATTGCGCTAGACACTCCGCCAACAGGGAGAAGTGGCGGGAGATCGTGCGGAGAGCTGTTTCCGCCTCTACTGATATGGACGCCTCAACGTGACCAAGACCGCTCTTCCAAGAGTGAAACGACAAAGAAGAGAGGGTCTTTAGTACACCATGGCAGCGCAGCCAACCGCCGTCACCAACAGAACGTATGTTCTATGGAGTGTCTCACCTGGTAGGTTTGCGCAGCTAATCAGGGGGGCACTGGTAAATTAGAAATTCGTGTCGCGCTATCTCTTTCACTCTTCTATTGATTACTATTAGCGGGAAGGGCACGATACGAAGTTTGAAAATCCAATTTCTTAAATTACCTAATGTTTATGGTGGCGACTGTACAATGTTTCTGCGCATCGCGCCAACTTACGCTATGAAGCTTATTTCCCATTTCTAACTAAATAATACCAAGAAGCTTTAGACATTCAGCAAGTGGAAAAAAACTTCGAGCTAAACTCGTCTAGATGACTAGAACATTTAACCAATTTGGGCGTTTTTATGATTTTAGAATTGGCCTCGATCATGGTAACGAATTGAGATCACCCGAATACGATCTGTCCTTGTACAGTCTGCTCTCGGCCTTTATACAGTCAACACTAGTTTTACAGCCACAGGCGGGCAATATTCGATAGGACAAAGCAGCGCTCAAATGCCTATCGCAACTCTATTCGTATAGCCATCAGAGGGTATCATGTTGTTTTGAGATATCTGTCCTATCCTTTATTATCGGCAGTGACTGTACACGTATAGTTTAGTTGACTTTGACGACTGTAGTGAAGTTGCTGACGATGTGATACGCAACTCTAAAGCCAGCAAAAAAAATTGTGCAAGTTGCATTACATTGGGGGGTCGTAAAGGGAACGAGTTTAAATTATTCAGCCGGACGCCGCTATGTAATGCAACTTGCACGATTTTTCTAGCAATTGTAAACTGGGCTTTAGACTACTTAGAAATGTAGCTTGGGAATCGAGACAGGGGGTAGAGGAGATTCCACAATCATTAAAACCCCAAGCCCATCCTGAGAAGGCAGGTCTGTACCCAGCCAATTAGGTGTATACGAGGGGCGTTCAATATAAAGTGAGAATGAGATGCAAACTCTTTTAATATTACGAAATTAAATACTGGCCGGTAAAGCTAATCTATCTAGCTGATTGCTATGAAAAAAAAAAACTAACTGTCTTTTGTTTAAAAAAATATACGGTAATTTCTTTGCAATGCTATTGAGTACGTTAGCGAAAATGGAGAAAATTGAACTGCGCCCCGTTATCAAATACTTGTGTTTGAAAAATTTTTCTACGGACCAAGTCAATTTGGATTTGCGGGACACTTTAGGGTCTAATGCTCCTCCGTATTCGACAGTCGCACGTTGGTGCGCCGAATTTAGACGTGGAAGAACATGGACAATGGACGACCCCCGCTCCGGACGCCCTACTACAGCAGTAACTGAAGAAATTGTCAAAAAAGTCGATAACTCCGTTTTGGCGGATCGTCGTGTCACGGTTCGTTTTATTGCTGAAAATGTAAAGATTTCAACGGGGAGCGTGCATAATATTTTACATGAACGCTTGGGTATGAAAAAGGTATCTGCGCGTTGGGTACCAAGAATGCTTACTGACACGCAAAAACAAACTAGACTAGAGATTTGTCAAGAAGCTTTGAACCTGATGCAGCAAGACCGGGAACTTTTTTTGGCGCGATTTATAACAATGGACGAAACATGGCTCCATCATTACGACCCAGAAACGAAACTGCAGTCTATGACATGGAAAAGGCCATCATCCCCAACTCCGAAGAAATTCAAGGTGAGCCCATCTGCCGGTAAGGTCATGGGCTCTGTTTTTTGGGATGGTAAAGGGGTATTAATGATTGAGTATCTCGAGCATGGAGCCACTATTACGGGCACATTATACGCCAAACAAATAGCAACATTGCGCAATGAGATCCGCGAAAAACGGCGAGGTAAACTCTCGAAAGTTGTGCTGTTCCACCAGGACAATGCCCCGGCACACAAGTCCGCCGTTACAATGGCTGCAATTCGTGATGCTGGGTTCGATATCCTTAAGCATCCTCTGTATTCACCAGATCTTGCTCCCAGTGATTTCTACCTATTTCCGAGATTGAAACAATACCTGAGAGGCCAGAAATTTGAAGACGACGACGCGGTAGTCGCTGCAGTACAAGATTTTTTAAGTACTCAAGATGAGACCTTTTTTAAAAATGGAATTTTAAGTTTAGAAAAAAGATATACTAAGTGTATTATGCTAAAAGGTGACTATCTCGAAAAATAAAATGACATTTAGTAAAAGTTGTTTATAACATACTCATTCTCACTTTTTATTGAACGACCCTAGTACATATAGGCTGGATAGGAAAACCCTAACGATCCGGCCGCGGCGTGTAACGGCGAGCGTTTTCCCTGTTCATTGTGCGATCGAAAAGCTCGCTGCCTCGGACCAACCTGGTCCGAGCTCGCTGCAGTGGTTACTTGACAGCACACGCAAATGCCCACTGCCCAGGCTGTTAGCGCCTACGAATATCATATGGTAAACTTAGCGTGTTCGCCTTTAGAAAAAACTTAAGTATGTCAACACATTACACAAACATGCAATCGGTGAAGTAGTCTGGGGTCACGAGTCCGTCCATTTTGTTGCATTTTTTTCTGCTAACTTAATATACCTAGTTTAAAGTGGACAGCTGTTTCATTATACACGGCCGGACCGGAGCGAGTCCTAATTGAGTTTTTGAACAGCGCCTGTGGGAGGTCATAAACACTTCCCGCAACTTGCCGCAGAAGCTAATCAAATTGGCAAATTGTCATGTGGAAGTACGATTTTCAGTGAAATAGCACCTGCGTGTAGGTATGTCAAACAATGCGGACAAACAGCGCGAGTGCTGGGCCACTAATTAGTACCGCACGGGTCAATGCTCGAGCCTCCAATGCCTGCCGAACACCACTCACAAAGCATTCCAATCACAAATTGATTTTACCCTCAGAAATCAAACTTTGACTCGAACCACCGGTAGCTCAGACCAAATAAAAAAGTAAAAATAGAATTTCGCGAAAATATGCCTTGCCTAGATTAGTTTGCTTAGCAACGTTTGGTTGCACTTGTGTCCAAGTAACTGCAAAACTACGTAATAGATTCGACACTCAAGTTTGACAGAGCCGCTATATTCACCTACGACCACGGTTACACGTTCATTTTGGCGTCAATTCAGTCCATCATTCTAGTCAGAATGACGAGAGAATGATCGTGTAATTGACGGACCGATTGCAGATTGATAAAAATTCAATACTTTAAATAACATTCGTCAATCCGTTTTGAATGACATAAGAACGTTTAAGCGTTGTCTACCAGCCGGCTCACCACCGCCAACAAAGCAGCAGTAGAGTACATTTTAGAGTGACAACTACCAAAGGGAATAGAATCACCGCGTTTCATCGATAGTGGTGGGGAAGCTGGTATGCCTCACTTTGCCGTTCGCAGAACTCAATCTTCATTTTTTATTTGGTCCGAGGCCGGTGTCTCGTAAATTTTCCTGCTTATATTAATGTTATGTAGATAATTACACATGGAAAGCAATAAAGCGCGAGTGCCGGAGCGATCTGCGAGATCTGGCTGAAACTTGAGGTGTTTTATTACTCGGCCGGGTAATAAAATAAGCCGGTGAAAAGATTTTTCAATATTTTTGCTTTAAAATGGTATGAGTATTCGAGTGGCGCGGCGCCGTACACAATTTTCACGGGGTTGTCCAAAATTTACGTGATGTCTGTGATGATAAGTATGGCAAAAGTTGTGTATTAAATAAATAAAATAAATATCATGGGACAATTCACACCAATTGACCTAGTCCCAAAGTAAGCTTAGCAAAGCTTGTGTTATGGGTACTAAGCAACGGATAAACATACTTATATAGATAAATAAATACTTAAATACATAGAAAACATCCATAACTCAGGAACAAATATTCGTGCTCATCACACAAATAAATGCCCTTACCGGGATTTGAACCCAGGACCTCTTGCTTCGTAGGCAGGGTCACTACCAACTAGGCTAAAGCGGTCGTTAAAAACCGCGGTGTGTATTAGACATACATACCTAACTAACACTTCTCTCACTCTAGGTTGCCATACGTAAATGTTAACTCCATACAACTAGTGCAACCTCTCTTACAGTCTAAATTTTGCACCTATAATTCCATCAAAACTTTCGTACGCAGCCAAATAGGTAGTCGAAGATACTGATTAACGTACCAGGGTGAACCCTTTTCATTGCAAATGTCATGTTGACTTTCCATACATCTGCCAAAGAAATCATCGTGAAATTGGTTGTGAAAAGGTTCTACCCTGGTACGCGATTAAGTTTCCTTCACAAGTACATGGAATTTGTAACCCATCCTGATTGATAGGATTTGGCTTGTATCAATAAAGAAGATAGAAGAACAAAGTTTAGCCTTTTTAGAGGCATCTTCAAAAGCAAGTTGTAGCGGGTAGAGTCGGCAGCGCCGCCGCGCACTCTCGGGAAATCACGACGGCGGCTACGTCCATAACTTTTTATCAAAACTTCAGTTATTTGTTGAAATTGCCATAATAATGACCAGTATACCCTGACTTAGAAAAAAAAAATGCAAATGCTCCTCATCTCCCATTCTTTTTCTCGTATCATATGCCAAATTTGTTTTGGTGTTACTCAGTTCGTACCATTCTTGAATTCTTATAATACTCTACAAAACTATTTTATACGTTTTATGCGACATCAATAGCCAAATTCCAGCAAATTTAAAATAGGTCAGTCTTTTTCGATCGGTTGCGACTCGCGCTTTCTCCGTTTCATTTTTACGAACTAGACTGTCGGATTGAGTTGTTTGTATTCGTGACTGTATCGTAACGTAAGCGTAATAGGGTGGTATGCACATAATAAGCAATTAGAAATTGCGGCGATCGATTACGGCACGGCGAATGCAGCGCCTTGCACGCCGCTCGCCGCTCGCCTCGCGTGGCCGAGCGGCGAGCGCATCGCAGCTGCGACACGTGGCCGGGATCCCGACCCGATATTGATTACACCAACAACCATGTCGTTTGACATGCTTTATCCTATATTAGTTAGCATAAGCCACCAACCAAGTAAAAATAACGGCTCGAAGGACCGTAAGTCCTACCGTCGTCATTCTTTTCCCTGTAGATCGAACTTACCGGAGTCAAAAGTGTTCCCTCCCGCGTCCATTCCTTGACCATGATATTCTGAAATCAAAAAGACGATCATAAAGCATCACATTGGTACGTCAGCGGGGAAAAATTGGAGCACGCCGTAGCCTCGATTCGATGTAGCATTTATAATTACCGCGTTCGGGCGCCTGCGGTGGCGGAGACGGTCGCGATACGCGCCGATACGATTACAAAGGACTCGGCAAGCGTTCGCGCCATTACCGCACCGAACGTACAGAGTGCGGGGACTGCCCGAATTGGACCAAACCGCAGACGAAATTGGCTCTAGGGTGCGGTCGCACAATACACCGGCGATGGCGAGACGGCAACTCGCTCGCAAGCGCTTCGGATAGCATTACTTCACAAAGGGTAGTAAGAGAAACTATGCTCATATAAAGTCTTCGCGACTTTCAAACAAAACCTTTCATTTGTAGTTTTTGAACTACATACTATATTTTGTAAAGTAGGTTACTTTAGATTGGAAATGTTTAGCATCAACGTCCAATAGAACGCCAGCGCGAAGCGTTACGAAATCGCGAGTTCGCAAATTGAAGCACCACTTATATAAATGTGCTTCTGTGCCGAAACACGAGTCATTTCCTCGGGGCGCCGCCTAGATAAAGGCAGGTCGTTGAACTATGAGATCGCATCAATTGATAATCAATTATAGCAGACGCGAGCGGCGGCTGAGACTAGCCCTAGCTCGCACAGCACACCTTCACAAAAGGACTTTAAAGGACGCTTTACAGCCATTTTGGGGCGCCGACAAGTCGTACATACTTTGCATATCAGGCCACCGTTCGAATGGCCACTAAATCTTTTGTCACAAAGCCAAAGTCACGAGCACAGGATAGGGCAGATGAACAAATGAAACACATCAATGCGCGCAAACGTATATTTTACTCTTTATTACAATCATTTCGGACTAGGAGTAAACTCTAATAGCGTCTAACTCGGTACTCGGTGACTAGACTATAATCGTTAACGTCTCGACAGCCTGTTCAGCATCGTAAAATAGTTATACAAACAGCACCTCCGAGTTTATCGAGTAAAGCGGCGTGCATGAGTAGACTCATGAAGTCAGCCGCGTCATAATAAACTACATGAAAGGGCTACAGCCTGCTCTTGCAGCCTTCGAGCGTTATAAATGTTTGGTGCAGCGGCGCACGCAACACGCTGCACTTAATTACCTGAGGTGTAATCAATTCCTTCGCGCGGCACCTTTTGTGCACTCATACCCTCATAATCAGGGGAAAAAGGTTTAGTGCCCAACTAGAAAGTTTACGGATAATAACCCTGATCGCGGAGTCGTTCGGCTAACGCGTCGGTTCGGGGCGCGTGTTGATCGGCTGGTCGTTGTCCTTCGGTTTTATTTAGCCTTGATTACTTATTAAAACAACACTTTTGACAGGTTTATCAAAGGTAACGATCGAACATCGCAGGACACCTTCTGACCGATGCCTATTGTCTTACACACTCGGAATCAATGTGGCCTCGGAATTAGGCAGCCCATTTTAGACTTACAAGAAAAATCGTGCAATTGCATTACATTGCGAGGCAGTAAAGAAAACAAGATTGAAGTTGTCAATCGATGGACCCAATGTAAAGCTGAGTTTAGATCTGCAAGAATAAACGTGCAAGTTGGATTACATTGCGAGGCAGTAAGGCTAACGAGATTAAGGTGGTCAATCAAGCGCCGCAGTGTAATGCAACTTGCACGGTTTTTCTTGCAGGTCTAAACTCGGCTTTATACGTGTGTATTTTATTTACGTGTTTGACGTAAAGCCGCTTGACCGTCTCGGGACCTCCGTATGACTTCACCAAGTTACCATTTATAAGTGATTTTGGTGCTAACACTTAAACCACTTTTCAAAGAAAATTACAAGAGTAAAAGGTGTTAGATTGCAAGTCTTTTTACAATGACCTCGCAGTACTTGGACCAAACAAAGGACTTCCAAGGAGGCGCGGCACATATTTTATTTCGCTATGATACACGCAAATTATATATCGACCCTGGCTAATTGGGATTTAGTAACTGCTGTGTTCCGCCCATGAGAGCAATAGGTCGGAAATTCGCAACATCCTGGGAAGTTTCAGTTCCTACTATAAATTGACCCACGAATTGGAAAGGCTATGTTGGAAACAAAACGCATAACTGTTTACCCGTCAGCCCATCACCAATTAAGTAAGGTCGCGATGCGTTTTGACCACAGCATCTTTTGCGCTACAAAGTTGACGAATATGTCTATGAACAGTACGCTTAGTATAAGTTTTCCTTCACTTCAATACTTCTGGATCGCGTTTACGTAAAAATTTCAATTCTATGGAAACATGGAAGCCCGCGCGCGGAGACGCTGTCCATGTTTCTCTAGTAATTGAATTTTTTACGTAAACGCGATCGAGAAGTATTTGGTGAAGTAAAAACTTATACTAAGCATACTGTAAAATCAATCATCTAGATACTCCGTTACAGGTGTGTGTTTGTGCTGGAGCGGATTTGAGTCAGTGATGGGTCTGAGCTGGAGCCCAAAAAGCCCTTATACGTATAGATCCGCCCTTTCAATTCATGGATATACTCGACGATTTTAGTAGCGCAGAAGAAGCAATCGAACCGGTTCGGTGTAACAAGCAAAGATTAGAGTCTCTAGCTTAAAAACGTAGGCAGCCCCTGGGCTCAATTGAGACATCAGGATGGTCCTACAGTGTTATGGTGCTGACAGATTCCTGTTAAACAGATTGGGCAGAAGCCGGGGACCGCGCCCGCCTCGCGCCGCTGCGCAGGCGTTGCACAAGCCGCCGCACTGATTAACACGTGTTAATCAACCCAATAGTTGCAATAATGAACGCATGCGGAATGCATGCGTTGCATGATCGAGTTACAGCGGTATTGAAAGGAACTGCGGAGTAAGGGTGCAACTATTCAATATATTATAGACTACGAGCTGTTGCCCGCGACTCCGTCTACAAAGAATTTGTCTTTTTTTTTATACAATATTCTAAGTCTTGCGTTTCACCACAATCACGCTTGATGGAAACCGAAGATGAGTCCTACGATGGAGCATGCTTGCCTAGTAAATGCTCATTCACCCTAGACTTAAATCCCGCAAGAACTATGCTATTTGCCGAGATAAAAACTACTATATCCTCCTGAGGCCCACGAAAATATTGTTTCAATGAACTTTAAACTTTATATCACTTAGGAGTGAGTTCGATGTCACATTAGAATTAGAATTAGTCCTTATAGGACCTACTTCTAATGTGATATCAAACTCACTCAAAAGTGACATAAAGTTTAAAGTTCATTGAAACAAAACCTTCGTGGGCCTCAGGAGGCTATGTCCTTCCCAGAGTCTCAAACTATCTCCACACCAAATTTTTACACTTTCGCATTTATAATATTAGTATGGATAGAGCGACTGTAATCAATCGAATTTCAGATTATTGATTTCTTTTTGCCATAAACTGGTTAAGAATGCCCTATAATTTAAACCCCTACTGTAACGGCTATTCCAGTGAATTACCGCGGTTTCTTTCGGCCGACGGCCTACGACTACATGACCGCAAACGACGATATATGAAAGATCCTATAACGATAGTATACCTACCAATTGTAATATAGGCATATGGCGCGCAAGGGTGAGGTTTACTCAGCTATCTCTGCAAGAGTGACTAAAAAAAAACGTTTGCCGATTTGGCTCGACAAAAAGTACTCAACGTTTATTTTTTCGATTTTTTTTTCCTTTTGCAAAATCAATAAAAAAAATACAGCTATGGCATGTAGACAAACTATGATAAAAGTGAAAAGAGTAGTGCATTAATCAAATCATTGTTCCCTTAGTGTCACCTAGGTACAGTCACGAGCTTTGATTTGGGACCCACTTAAGGTTGACAGTCCTGTCATATTGTATAGGAACTAGCTTTTGCCCGCGACTCCGTCCGCGTGGAATGAGTAATTTGGGCAACTTATTTTTTTATCCAATTTGCTTTTTAAGTGCAGTAGTTCCTGAGATTAGCGCGTTCAAACAAACAAACTCTTCAGCTTTATTATCTTCTAATATATAAAAATCTCGTGGCACGGTGTTTGATACCGAACTCCTCCGAAACGGCTTGGCCGATTTTTGTGAAACTTTTTTCTCTACATTCGGTAGGTCTGAGAATAGGTCGTAGGCTATTTTTTATCCCCCCCCCCCCCACCCCCCACCCCGTTCTTCGGGGACGGAGTCGCGGGCAACAGCTAGTCTAATATATAAAAATCTCGGCCTATGTCCAGTAGTGGACGAGCATAGGCTGATGATGATGATGATGATGAGAAAAAACTAGGCTCGCGGAGCTCCTATTCCACAGGGTACTCCAATTTGGGGATTTGGAGATAGTATGGGTGATTTACAGTAGGTATGTTGTTAAAAATTATTACCTTAACAAAAGAATGCCAAAATATAATTTCAGGAAAGTGAAAAATGAATTATCAAAAAAAAAACTATTGTTTTGCATTTAACTTTACCAGGAAAAATTGTCTGAAATAATTCAATGACAAAGAAACAAATTAATTATAAATGCCGGTGCCTGCACAATACAGAACAGGAATATCTAAAAAGTTAATATTTTTTAATACATTCATGCACAACACAACCAACCGTCAAAATAAGAAACATCACAGCAAAACTCAGTGAACAGAGCTACTATCTGATTCTACTCAAATCAGTCAAAAAATCTGAAATGAAAATTGCAAAAATAGCACACCAATTCGCAGTAGGATGTGACATTGGTTTCATTGATGTAAAATGTGCTGTCCTAGAAAAAGTGCTAAATTTAGCCAGGTAGGTATTTACAGAATTTATGATCCAAGATAATGATGTAGGTCACCCCAAAACTGAGCAACACAATGCCAACCAGTGTTTATCGAACCCACTCTGGCAAAAAATGTTTGCTAAACTACAAAGCAAATCAAATTGAACATACGATTAATAGTGCTGCTTGATACATCACAGTCTTGAAAGGGGGTGAAACTTGATTGAACACAATTAAAACTGTTATTTATTCTGAGAGTAGGCCTGTGCCCTGCTGTGGGACGTATATAGGCTGCGATGATGATGATGATGATTCATTAATTACATAAGATATTTATTTATTACTAACTGTTGCCTGTAACTCCACCTGCAAAGAATTTGGTTATTGCTATCCCGCGGGAACTATGCAATTTTATCGGATAAGAACCAGTGGTGAAGTGTACTAATAACCCAATTCCCCCCGGGTTGACTAAACTTTCCAAGTTACCAAACGGTTTTCTTCCATTATTGCACTTTCACAAAGAGGATAAATGGGGTTTTTAACGACCGCTTTAGCCTAGTTGGTAGTGACCCTGCCTACGAAGGAAGAGGTCCTGGGTTCGAATCCAGGTAAGGGCATTTATTTGTGTGATGAGCACGAATATTTGTTCCTGAGTTATGGATGTTTTCTATATATTTAAGTATTAATATATAAGTATGTTCATCGTCGTCTAGTGCCCATAGTTTGCTTTGCTTAGTTTGGGACTAGGTTGATTTGTGTAAGATTGTCCCCTAATATTTATTTATTTTATTTATTTATTTATTTTTAGATGTTTTATTTGCTCCGGCTTTACTAGCAAAAATTTTCACGCCCCGCCACTGATAAGAACTATCCTATGTCCTTCCTAGGGTCTCAAACTTGGTTCAGTGGTTTAAACGTGACGAGGTAACATGCAGACAGACAGCCAGACAGAAAGCCAGACAGACAGACTTTTGCATTTATAATATTAGTATGGAATTCGACTTTGACTTTGTAATATACATCATAATGTAGAACTCCCTTGCTTTTTTTAATAAAAAGTGATTGATATAGGGTACACACATTTATTCCTATGTATGCTTGCAGGCACACCTCCCTAGCTGAATAAAGTCTAATACAAGTAATAGAAGTGTTTTACTGGACATATAGACGTCTTCAAAGCCAATAGGATGACAAATAATTTTAATATCCGGATATCATTCTATAATTGACAACATTTCATATTTCTAAGACTATAATTTGATTTGTTCTCTGTATTCTGTTTGGAAAGAGAAAGACGCTGATAGTTTTAAATTTTCACTAGGATTATTAATTAATTTGTTACAATTTTTTAAAGATGTGCTTATTCTAAAAGAGCGTAACGATAGAATAGATCCATTACTTTTGTCTAGTCTCTATAAAAAAAGTGATGACGTAAATTTGACATTAAGGTTGTTATCAAATTTAAAATTATAACTGCTCTTTTTTCTAGTGAAAAGGGTAAAGGAAACATATCTATTCCGTGGAGGTATTTGTAAGTACATATATGTTTTTAAATTTGTTGTATTTTTTTAAATATGGAGAAATCAATTATAATAAATATTTTTCCGTGTTCAGGAGGCGAAACTCTTTCGATTCCTGCAGTAATTATCAGGTGTTAAAAAATGAAAGGTTGTCAATTGTAATTCTTAATAATGATTTTATAAATAAATTTATTCTTATTCTTATTCTTAAAATGTTAAAATAAAATTTTATGTTTACATAGTTACTGTTATGGACAATTCTAACTCTTTATCTGTTGCTGTCACTTCATCTTCAGCTAAAATATTGCTTTCTATTAAAAAATTTAAATGCTAGATGGACCAACTTTTCTTGTAATCATGACTACCCAGCATATTCAGCCTTAGCATCCTAAACTTCAATAATAATAATTAACAATCATAAAACAAACGTAAATTAAATAAGAAGAATCAAGCATTCCTGGATTTTTTTTAATTTCCAAAGTTTTTGTTGAAACTAGTCAAGCACTTCCTAAGTCTGATACTAATACAGCGCAACACATTATACAATTGGCTTTTTCTTGATTTGTGCATTAACTAAAACCTGTGACATCTGAATGAAGAAAATAAAAAGAAATATTTTGTGACATAAATATATACAAGGACAACAGACAATATGACTTTGGAAAAAAGAATACTTTCAGCAAAGTGAAGCAGAGCAGTCTGCTAATGTGGTTATGTAAGTGGTTCAAGGCAGGTCGTTGACCACAGACAAGCTTGCTACAGACGCGGGCTAGACAGGCAAAAAATAACAGGTTTCACTTTTTTGCCCCAGACCTAACCTCCATACTAGCCATAGCGGTGATGAAATGCCTCAATGTTGCCAGTGCCAATAATGCTTGGGTGTGCCTGCCATAAATTTTGATTCTAAATTTTTCAAAGATGAGTTTAGTAAATTGCATCTTTATGCTATAGTCATATTTTTTATTTACTAACTGAATACGAAAATTGAATAATTTTTAGGAACCGTTTTGGTAACCCAAGACAAAGGATATTAAGGAATCAAAAATCTTTTTTCACAGCAATAATAGGAAAATTAAGTTATTTTGATTGTATTGGTTTATGGGCCAAATTATTCTTTAAAACCTAACTGTACTTGTCAATCATTGTTTTCAAAAGCTATACTAGCAAAATGCAAATAATATGCAAAAAAATTTAGGTCAATAATGTCTCATTTAATTTATGATAATTAAGTCTGTCGAGGTCAAGACTTTTCGACTGAAATTGTTAGAGATTCAAATAGATTTTATATTCATTATGTATTAGGTCCCTATTTAGGTAGGAAAGATGCTCACACATCAAACCAATAAGTCAAAAGCTCTTAAATATTTCTTGAAGACACTAAAAATAATGTGAGAAATTGATTTTATTTTAATTTAGAATCTCAAAGTTTTCTAGACTGGAGATTTGATTGCACAATTAGAAAATTTGATGAAAAATTTGGAAAGTATAAATTAAAATTATATTAGGTACATATTAAAAATAAAAATAAGTGTAATGTTGTGAGGCAAATTCTGCTTATGTATTACATCTTGAACAGACACATAACATAATGTACATGAATGTATTGTGCAACCATAATGCCAATTATTTGCTTTAGAGGTGTAACACAACCTTGTCACACAACTCTAAGCCTACACCATTGACTCATAGATTGAGTGGAAAGAGAAATCAGGTCACAAGTGGGTTATAGCTTTAGGAAGTAACTCTAAATGTAGGTCATAGTCACCAAGCAGACACCATGAGAGTTGATTTGAGAGACTTTAAGTCTTTAAAGTTTGCTTTCTGGAATATTGATGAACATCCATCCCGCTGACCAGCAGGCCCTCTTCCATTGTCCACCGGCTCCTTTGTCACAGCTGTAGAGCCCCCGCATAGCAACACACTTTCACTATTACACAATGAGCAGGTGTCCTCAATACAGTCCAAGCCAATGTCATTGCAGCTAACCTCACTCTGAGAACAAAGAACCACGGCTCACCATTCTGCTGATCACTGCACTGCACACCGGAACACACTCTGAATATCATCACCACACTCAATGTCACTTCTTGTCACTTTACACAAAGGATCACACATTTTGTTGGGAGTATTGTGGGAGCCAGGATGGTGGTGAGAGGTGGTCAGACGTAGCCGAGGGCGGGCTGGGCTGCAGGCGGGGGCTCGGCGGGCACTGACCTGGCATGGCGCCCACCGTCAGCTGACGCGCGGCGCGGGACAAAGGCGCGCGGGCCCCGGCCGCCCGGGCTGCGGGGCTGTGGCGCTGCCGGCGCGCCGCCCGCCGCCGGCCGCCAGCCGCCGTGTCCCGGAGGCGAGAGGTCGCAGACGAAAAAATCGATAGGTCGTCAACCTCTACCGGCGGTGGCCCAGCCGGTCCGGGGCCGGGCGAGCGCCCCCGCGGCCGCCGCGGCCCGCCGCGCGCCCGGCCCCCCGGACCATCGGCGCCAGACACCTAGCAGACCCGAATTCGCCATTTTGAAACGGGAACAATGAAATATTTACTTTTGAACGTTAGGACACGGGAGAATATAGTCCCGGGCGAACGATGGAAACCGCGGGAAATGGGACGCGCCTCGGACGCTCCGTCGCTGGAATTGTATACGTACTCTGACTAGGAAGCCCCTCGTCACCGCTGCCGATATCCGACATCTCAATCCACACCGAAATCTACAGGCAATCCGCGATCTTTTCGGAATCGCTCTCGGTCAACTGGAATTGTCTATGCCTTCGAAGCCATCAAACTTTGGGCCTTTATGGTCGCAACTTTTGATCAAAATCAGAGCCTTTCTGTATTCACTAGAACTAAAAAATAATGCCTACAAAAATTAATAAACTTAGAAACATAATCATCATTATTTTTAATTCTTGAAAATATCCAAATACCCATATTTAGTGAAAGTCTCCGCTTTTATAATAACTTTTTAACAAAACTTTGGTTTGTAGAAACAGGACCATAAAATACCTTACGGACACTTGCAAAAGATTAATTTACATTCTGCGGTTGTGACATCCTTTGTCATTGTTTGTTGAAACATCTTAGTTTAATTATATTTTGCACGAAAAATCGCTTTTTGAGATAAATTTGATTTAAAGTTGTAATTGTTTCTAATTTAAATAGAAATTCATAATTTTTTGCATGAAAACATTTTCAAACAAAGAAACCATAGATATTATCGTGTACCCTTTATTATACGTTCTATGGGTATACTAAAATGATACCATGCTATCGAAAGAATCAACAAAGGTTCTGGTTCTGATTCAAACTGATCCAAGGTATTTTTAGTTATATTTTAAATAACATTTTTAGAAAGTTGAAATGTTTATACACAATTTATTTTACTATTGTGAATAGGTATTAAGAGACATCTATGATCTGTTAGAAAAAAAATCACGTTTGACATTGAGCCATGGCATTGAGCACAGAGTCATCTATTGTGAAAATAAACAACTTTCATCAAAGTTTTGTCAATGAAGGTTTTCTATTGCCGGCTCCACATGCTTGGCAAACAACGGCAAACAGCGAACACCAAACAACGAACACGAACACCATCTTCAAACACCCAACACAAACACGGCATCCCCATGCTTGGCGAACATGCTAGTATATTCCGGATTGGCAAACATGGCGGACGACGAGTTTGTTGTGGCGCATCGTTCACTTTCTTTCTGTTTTTATGGTTAACATCTTTTGGATTCCAAATACATGGTTCATTTTGATATGCCTCTAAGAATGTTAGTGTTGCCTCATGAGACCAATCAGACATTTTTCCAAATTTAACACAAAATGCGATTCGTAATTTCGTCCGCATCCCGCGAGCTCCCACGTGCTACTGACGTATGGAGACATCGCAAACACGTTTGCCGAATACCCTTTGATTTGTGCACAAAAACCGACACCGACGCCGATCACACAAGCAAAAACAGACGAACACAGGCAAACACCTATCCACACGTTCGTGTTCGTTGTTTGGTGTTCGCTGTTTGCCGTTGTTTGCCAAGCATGTGGGGCCGGCGGCATATGAGAGGCTATTTGGCGCTAGTATCGTCAGGTCCGTTCGGTCCGTTCATAATAGACCTTACGTTAATAACGCCATCTAGCGATATTCCACCTGTCAGAAAGCCCTCATTTTATTTTGCTTTTGGCGGGAAAGTGTTCCCTGTCATGCTTGGTGCCGTGCCATTGAAACAATCTGCACATAATTACGTGAGTATTTTACTCACCTTAGTTTCAAAATTTTATTCTCAATGGAAACTCGCCCCTACAATCCTCTTCCGACCGATCGCGCGATCTCAGCAAGTAAATAATTGTGGACTACCGTACCCAAGTGCTAGTTTAGTTAGACGGTGCCAGTGGCCAGTATTCATCGTTTAGGTTCTTTTCGTACACATTCCCACTTTGTCCTTTTCCCACTTAGTTAACAATCCTAGCAGATTTTTAATGCGGTTTTCGCTATCACTTAGCTTAATTCTCAGGGAAGATTTTATTTTGTGATTTACATAGGTATTCATGTTAAGAAAAATACTTGCTAAGCACGGTACGGGTCAAAGGGATTGCTGACGAAGTGAACCTAAACGGTATTCCGGGGCTGTTGAGTTAAAAGTGAGCGCTAAAAGGCGCTGATCGATCGAATCCCGCAATTGCCATTCTACTTCTACTGGCACAATTTTAAGTACGCTATGTAAACCAGCAACGAAGATCGTGCAAGACTTTACTAATAGGTATAATAATTATATTTGCTGTACTTTCTGTAGAATTTAAACATATTTCTTGAATAAAGGAAAGCTGTCAGGCTGCGCATCCACTTAAGATTGCGGGGAAGCGCTGTACGAAGTAAAATCCACCAATACGCTTATTTGTTTAATTTTCCTAGCCTCGAATAGCGCTGCTTTCCTGTTGTTTCGTATTTTATCGCACACTCGATGATGATGAGATCAGGGTTTTCAATCCTATAGCATTAAACTTGCGTTAGCCTCTACATTATATACACGAATTCCCATCTGATCCGTTCAGCTGTTGAAGCGTGAAAGAATATCAAACAAATACACACACGCAAACTTACGCATCTTTTTTTATACAATATAGGCTTGCCTTGGGGAAGGCCTATGTTCAGCAGCGGACGTCTTTCGGCTGAAAATGATGATGATGATGAGGCTTGCGTTTGACCACAATCCCGCCTGATGGAAAGCAAAGATGAGGCCTATGATGGAGCATGCTTGCCTAGTAAATGCTCATTCACCCTAGACTTGAAAACGGCATCTATAGGTAATTAGTAGTAGGATATCATAGTAAAGAAGCCGAGGATACTGCGGGTCCGCTGTCTCTGCTGAGTGTCTGTGCGTGCCCGGCGGCTGCAGCGCTGTAGGGAAGCATTTCGAGGTAACAATGAAAACAACAATTAATATTACAAATGACTATAATTTTGTCACAATTTTTCCATACAATGTTAATAACTTTTTACCTTATCGCTATTTATAATACATTACTTAACCATTATTAATGTTGTATTACATTATTTAAAATTCTTTCAGTTTAATTTCTAATTTAAATTCCACGGAGTCAGTTTCAGATGAGACATTAATATTTTATTTAAATTAAACTCACGAAGGACCATACAAAGTTAAAATTAATTTTGAAAAACGACCTCGAGTACTTTATAATATGATACACTAAAATGTAATTCGATTAGATCTTATTATACTAAAAATATTTCTTGCTTAGTTCACTACGAGAAGTATCGTTAAAACTGTACAAACGTATCAACTCCAGTGTTACCGCTAGCGAGACGATGCGGCAGACGCGACCGAGCCGCCGGCGAGACGCGCCGCCCGACCTACACTAACGTTCCTACGAGACCAAACGAAGTCTTGTAATTGACAAAGTATCGCAACGAATGAAACGGCAAGCCCGCGGCCGCCGCACGCGCCGCACGCCGCGACCCGCCGGTAGAGGTGAAGCGAAACCCACGCGAAGGATGTAGCACCATCTTATTACGATCATTATTAATAAATAAGTGTATAAAGTATACAAGAACACTAACTTAAGTACAGTAAGTAAAACACGTCTAGCGCGACCTTACACATTACAACAAAATCACTTGCTAATATTCCTAGTTATTCGAGTAGATCATGGCGCGGGTAGGCAGTGCGGCGAGCGTGCCTCGCGGCGCGGCGTCCGGCGGCGCGGTCCGGTCAACACAAGCACCGACAGAAATGCGAGATAAACGAGTACTAAGAGTCGGCCGCAGCCGACGTAACAGAATTACTAATAACATACCAATCCACAACACGGCAGTTAGGTCTTGAAAATTTCCGAATGGGTTTCGTTCGGAAACAGCTGGATATAAGGTGCTTGCCATTTGTCCTTCATAACCTAACCACTGGGAACATTTTTGGTTGTATAGTTATATTTAACAGATCTATGTAACAACTGGAAAGTACCTGATATCAGCCTTGTAAAGAAAAATAGGACACCTCTATGCACTCCACGTTGCGCAACTGACGCTGAGCGTATCAAGAACATCTACCAACGAGTGTGTGCCCTGCCATTAATTTCGTGAAAACTCAGTAAGACAAGGCAGACACCCAAGAGGCCAAGGGAATGAGGGTATTCTGACAGCTAGATGGCAGTGTCCGTTTAACTTTACAATCAGTGGCGGATTTACGCATTGGCCGTAGTATGCTATTACATTTTTGCTGCCTCTACTAACCCCAGCTATTCGATACCCTGAATATAAATTGGAATATTTTAAAAATTCATGTTCACAAAAGTACCTATACTTTACAAAGCGCTTAGCAATTTTTCATATACAGACGTTGGAGTATTCTCTATACGAAAATATTGTATTTTTTGTTAAATTTTCGACTTTTCTTGTCCGTGCATAAAATAATGTTTTTTATTTTATTTCTCTATAAGGAAAAATCAGTTAAGCCTGCAACGTTTCTAAAATTTTCCGCCCTGGGCTCTAGGCCACTCAGCTTGCTGGTAAATCAAGCTACTGATTACAATCTTGCTTTCGATTGGCTCATTTAGTTATAAATGAATCCCAAACGTGACACAAATGCAACCTTAATTCTAGTGCCAACTAGCCTGTCATAGAAACCCTCATTACCTACTTCAGGTTTGTCAGTCAGTTTGGCCGCACACGGCTCAAACTAAAAACGATAAAAAACAACAAATAAAAGAGTCACAGCATGAGCGAGACTCCGTAAAGTGCACAGAGGGGCCCCGCACAGTACAGGTCACAATATAACGGTGAATAACAAGCAAATACAATAAACGTTACCATAATTAAGTATCAATAAAATTGAGCTAGAATCGAACCCGCGCCAGGCCACCGCCCGGCGTCGGTAACTTATACCTACTAAGCTCTGCCGCGTCGCGCCCGCGCCGCGCATCGCCGCGCTGGCGCACATACTAAACTAACCAAATGCCCAGACCAACCATCATAATACATAAGAGCTTAGAAATATAACGCACAGAATCTTAGCAAGAACTCGAAACAATGCCTAAGTCACGTTTGCATTAATTGCATTGGTCTATGTTTGATTAGAGATTCAAAATGACACGCGTAACTTAAATACTTATTTTATTTCATTATGGCGGACAGCAAAAGGCAATAAAGTAGAATCAGTTAAAGTCGTTCGTTGACATACGAGACCAATTCAATCATACATTTACTCAGCATTTTCTTTTCATTCTTTCTCCTCACGTGTAAATATTACAAATCTATTTTTATGTACTTTACTAACACGATATGGATTCTCTGAGTCTGAAATTAATGTTTTATTTTTATTTTTTTCAGCTTGATATATATTTTTTAAAGACTTTTTTGTCGATTCCGTTTTCGACTTTTTGGAAAATGAATAACAATGCGGCTTGAAAACGTAAAAAATCATATTTCAGCTATTTCGCGAGGTGCACAGCTCACAGCTCACAGAGCGCGCAGAGTGTTTATATGTTTGTTTTGGCGTTGTTCTGTGCGTTATAGGTCTGTCGTCTGGCGCGCGCGGCGCGGGCGCGGCGCGCAGCGTGTTACAGCGAAGCGAGATGCGTTATGGCCTACACTTGACGATCACTGCAATTCGACTAGTACCAAAGAGATTATCGAGGGACAATTTGGAAACGCAACGCAGCGCTCAGTCGCCTTATTGCTTATCGGGAGCATCGCGTTATTGCTTGTTCGTTTGGCACGAGCGGGCGCGGCACGCACCGCCGCCACCCGACTCCACCGGGACTCGCCTCCGAATCAATGTATAACAATTGTACTAAGTATTAATATTAAAGATTACTTTTTTAAGTTTTTTTTTTATAATATATTGCCACAAGTTCAAGATTGAATTTTACAAAAATATACACACTGTACACATAGCGCACTAACTCGTTGACGGAGACTTACGCTACACTACGCCCGGCTCGTTCCTCTTTACACGTCGAAGCTCGAACTTCCACTCGCTAATTACGTACAAGTACGCGGCCGGCGGCGGCTCGAGCCGCCCGCAGCCGGGGACAGCTCTAGCACCCAACTACAATACTGGCAGCATCGCTGTAGGCCTCGTTGACACCCACCGCAGACACCACCGCCGAGTGCAGACGTACCATTCATCGAAAACTAATGTTAAATAGATACCTGCTATCCAAAGAAGCATACAACAGCTTTTTCTCAAAAATATCCGTAAAAGTTGTCATTATTCTTTACATATCAGAACGTGAAGTGCATAGTTTATGGTCAGTAAAAAAATTAAAAAGTTAAAAACATTGCAGGCTCGATAACTCGACAACAATGTCGTATACAAATTCCATTATTGTCGAGTCTCAAAATTTTTTAAAAAGTTAAAACGGCCATGGTAATAAGTTGGCACTATTCGTATACAGCCAATTCAAATGACCGGTACAGTTGTTTTAGTTAGGGAGCGAATAGGGGAATTTTCGGCAATACTCGAGCGTGGCAGTTTAAGATATGAGAGATACCTTAGACCTAATAGAACAACCTTGTAAAGTATTTAGCTCTATATGTAGTGCCGCGCGCCTAGGATAGACGATCAGATTAGTAAAAAAAAAATGGATAGTCTGAAATACTCGAGCGCGTCAGATTAAGATATTGGGGGTTGATTTTAGTGTTTAAAGACTAAATTTAACTAATCTGACGATAAGTCCTTGACGCCGCCGAGTTATAGGGTCGCGAACTTGTAAAAAAAAAACGTTAATCCGGCATTCTCGAGCGCGATTTTTTTTTATTTTATTTTGAAGAATATAATCTAAAACTTACTAAAAATACAAAATCTGCCGGTTTCCGCATGACCGGAAGTGTGGAGGAGCCATTTCGTCTTCCTAAGAACGCGTTACGGCATATAAGTCGCGAACGATACATTTTAAAAAAAAAAGGTCTCTTTACATTTTTGTCCAAAGTTAAAACTTTTTGACTTGAAGCATCATAAAAACTCAAAACTCCCGGTTTTTTGAGTATATCTCGAAAACTGAGGGTGTTAAAAAAAATTGATATGAAATAACGATGATTAAATTATGTGACTTTTATTGTATCTCAAATTTTTTTTTTCTAAAGCTTCTCGACAATTTTCGTGGACTCGGAAAAAGTTACGCGTATCTGTATACAAAAGTATTATTAACATGTACAGTTTCATATATTTATATTATTCAATAGCCTGTTGATCCTCAAATTGTTTTTTGGACGTAGAAAGAAAGGAAAAAAAAGAAACCAAAAAACCTTTTTCGGTCAGATTAAGAGAACCCACCAACATTTTTGTCAGATTAAAAAAATATGCTTTCAGGATACCGAGATTTACCTCCCCTATGAAAATCTGACGCGCTCGAGTATTTCAAAAAACTTTTTTTTTCGCATTTTCAAAAATTCATCGTAACTTATCGTCACACCGAAATCGTCAGTTTTTTTAAAGGGAGCTTCCTTGGGGCCTACTTAACATCCCTTCCGAAAATCTGACGCGCTCGAGTAAATTTTTTTTTTGCATTTTTGACTACTTTATATGCCTACCCCCACCACGCAAACCGGCAGATTAGTATACCGTTGTTATCAGAGGCACTCGGGGCATACGTAGTATGAATATCTGACGCGCTCGAGAATGCCCAAGTAACTGTTTTTTTTAACATTTTTGAAAAACCGTACACGCCAAACCCACCGCTAAAATGGTTTTTGCCATACGAGCTTTTCTTTTCGAAATTATTTTATCTTTCGATTTTGATAGGTCTCGACGGCGCCGTTGAATTACGCCATTTAGCTACCTCGCCTCCCTAACTATTTTGTTGGAACTCCAGACTTTTTTTATTGTGTTTGAAACAGCTTGTGGTGTTTTCGGTAGAAAAATACACCTGCAGTTTTTTTTTAATGGAAAAAGGTGGGAAAGGGTTTAATGACATTTAATTTTAAGTGATTTGCAATTCTTTGTACCTATTTAAGTCAATAAAAGTTTATTCTATTTTTTTCCCTTCACCATTTTTGAGAAAAGCTTTATATTAGTCTCGGCTGGAATAGCAATTGCTGGCTTCGTATTGGTTAAACGGACTCGCAAGCTCGTCCGTTTAATACTCATACTCAGCCAGCAATTGCCTACTTCCAGGCCACGACAATAATGTACTATTATTATTTGGGTTTTCTCGACTATTGCTTCAAAATGGAACTCGACGGTAATGTTTAAAGTGGCGTGTGCTCTGCCGCGGACATATACATGTACCCCACTCGTGTCCTCTGTAGTCGAATCCTAAGCGAACAGTTAATTTAGATATTCAGCCGCGAGTCGGTAGATGTCCGCAGCAGATAGCCCTCGGGCCGCGTTTAGCGTCGAAGCAGTCACCACATAAAATATGCAGAACGTGCACAAACATACGCGATATCACAACCTGGACGATAATCTGTAGTCGCTTAGTTTTGTGCATGTTTCATCTAAAGTGCGACGTACCGTTTCGCATCGACTGGCCTTTAATCTACGGTAAAATGTGATCGGTACGCTCGCGACGCGCGCGCAGCTCGCGACGGCGAAGTGCGCGGGCGCCGAGCGATGCGGCTCCGGCGGCACCGCGACGTGCAGTGTGTACCGCCGGCAGCCGCACCCGAGTACCGACGCGGCCGCGGGGCCGGCGCTAAGCACGCGCGACAACAGTGTTATTGTACAAAAGCAATATAAAATTAACGCATTAAAAATTATAATATCAAAAAAGCGTAATAAAGCACTCGTTATGTACAAAGGCGTCTCGCGAACGAACCTCGTGGTAAAATGTACTCAAATGATGTATGGCATAAAATTACAATATAAATCGTGTATAAACGGTATCCATCGAGACGAGGCCGCCGCCTAGCGCGGCGACTATTCGAGAACAAACAAACAACATGGCAGATTAACACTAACGCGCGCACCAAATAATAATAAATATAAAATAATAAACCTTAAGCGATCTCAAATACCCTGTTGATTTCATTTTAAAAACAATATTTCCCTTTTGACGAACGAACGAATACGGTCGCGGGTCGCGCGGCGCCGCGCGCGAGCCGCGCCGACCGCGAGGCGCTAGTATAAATTCTTCCCGGTAACCTATCATTAACGTATATGTCTTTCTTACGTATGTTATTTCGTTTTCACCTTATACTTAAGACTTAAATCGTTTGTGCAAAGAAAAGACTTCCATTTCACTAAGTTAAGAATTTTGTACAAGAGTTTATTCCGCGAGTCGCGACGGCGCCCGCCCGCCGCAGCGCGCATGCGCAGTGCCGGCGGGCGCCTCGCGCGGGGACCACGCCGGAGCCCGACTCACCACTACTTCATTTACAAAAACTCTCATGAACCATATTCTAGGAGCAGTATAAAAATCGACCTCGCGCGTGTCGTCAATGTCCATGATTGCCTCGATCTTTCACACACAAAAATTAAAAAATATCGCAAATCAGTCATCCCGCGTCCCCGCGGCGAGGCGGCCGGGCGCGGCGGCGCCAGTCCGACACGTTTCGCTTCATCGTGTATATAAAAATGCTAAAATAGCTTTATAAATATCGCCGGCGAACGCGACGCGAACTAAATAAAAAAAATACAGTTCGCGCATCTCATAGGCCGTTCACGGGGCTGCGGCGCAGCCTGCGAAGCGCGGGGGCGGCGGGGCGGTATAATTTTCCAAAAACAAAATTTGACTAGCCGACACGAATTAGTAAGTGACTAGAACACGAAACGCTTCACTGGCAAGACTCCGAGACCCTCCGCCGCGCCGCCGCCCGACGCTCTCTTACAACATAATCGTGATGTCTATCTAAGTTTACAAAAGTGTGATGGACAAAACATACAATATTTACAAATAAAGGGTCTGGCGTGGGGAGGGGAGGGAGGGGGGCACTAGCAGAAGCCGCCGAAGCCGACGGAGGGCACGGAGGGCACGGCGGGCACGGCGGGCACGGCCGGCACGCCCGGCGCGGCGCCCGCCTCGCTCTTGTGCAGCTCCATCAGCGCCGGCGGCGACAGGTAGTGCGCCTGCAACAACGCCCCACGCTCAACCACCCGAACCCAACTGAACCCGAACTGAGGGAGCCCAAACGACCAATACCTCCTCCTCGTCTTTCTAAACTTCATTTCTATACAATCTGACGATTTCATAAACTTCTGGCCAAATGACATTGAATCGACTCATGTAGTTGGCATGCCATGGACACCGAATTGTCTAGGTTATTAGAGTTTTTTTCTGCGCGTCTAAGGTAATTTCAGCATACGCGCTTACACGCGCGCTACATTTCGCGCTACAAAAAACCGGACTCGCGTATACGAACTTATTCCAGCGTGTTCACTGGAATCGGTAGTCGTGACGTATGACGGTAATACTACGAAAAAAAATATACGAGCTTATCAGAAAGGCGTCATTGCTTGCACCGATTCGGCGAGCGGTAGAAGGCGTATAAAACGATAGTCTGAAACCGCTTTAGGTCGTCAGTGATATGATCGAAATATTTTTGAATTAGTTTTATATTATCATGTTTTTAGGAACCTTAACAATCAGGTGTCCATATCAGTTGGCTTTAGGTATCTAAGAGATTGTCAGATTCTATGGAAATGAACTTTACGCCCAATATTTAAAAAATCAATCGCCGTAACTCCCGGTTGTTTGCGTAGGTAAGGGTCTCTATGGCTTCGCATAATGTAACAAGTCGTAATGTATCATTCGTCATAATCAACGTTAGTCATAAAGTGTTTTATTTCTGAAACTATTTCTATAAGAAGCATTCTATAAGATGGCATTTAAAAAAGTCCTGAAAAAAAAAATACTTTTTCAGAAATAAATCACTGTATGAGTATGACTAACGTTTATTAATGATTACTTATGATAAGATGCATTGTGACTTATTAAAATATGCGAAAACAAGGGATCCCGCGTAGATACACCTTCATTCACACTGAAGACAAGTGAGAAAAAATCCCAGTAGAGTAATCTAATCTAAGTGCGAATGAATTCAATCAATACGAACTACTGAGAATTTTTATCCCACCTGTCCGTAAGGCGAGCCTAGGGATAGTCCCGAACACAAGCTAATTTTTTTTCCAAACAAGTACGTTTCCGCAGTTATAATTTTATTCCCCGGGGACGGCGATTTTTCAATTGGCGCTGACAGAGGAGTCGACAGTCTGCGAGGGCTATACAATGCATTTTATTTAAATAATACGCCCGAACAAAGTTCGTTTTTGAACTGAAACCCGCATGCAACAACCAAACGGTAATGTGTGCCACGCATAACATAATCAAACCGCAATGACCATGCGGTAGGTATCTTATTATCTCGCCTCATTCGTTTTTCGTTTAATTCTTATTTTGTCTCATTCTGTATTCGTCTTTGCCTTGTTCGCTATCCGTCACTATCTTTTTTGGTCAAATTCTGCAACTTGTCTATCTCTTCTCTTAATACGTCTTATTCGTTTTTCGTCACTCTCTTCTTTAGACTCATTCGTCGTTCTTCTCTTTCGTTTTGTCTCATTTACTTATTCGCCAAAAATTATTTTGATACGTTCGGTGCTGATAAATAAATTTTCGTATGATAAATGAGACAAGAAACGAAAGGGAGGAACGATGAATGAGACCAAGGAAGACCGTGAAAACTTATTAAGAGAGAGACAAGTTACAGAATTTGACCAAATAAGATAATGACGGATAGCGAACAAGACGAAGTGATGAAAATAGAATGAGTCGAAATTATAATCATACGGAAAACGCATTCAGCGTCGCAGGCGAAAGAATAGGATACCGACCATGCCTCTATTTCCAAAAACAAAGTAGACAATGATGATTCAAAATACATTGCTGACTTGAGGAGTTCCGAGTTGAATGAGCTTCAACAAAACTTTAGAAAAATAATTAATCATTTACTAAAACACTTCTGGTTAGACAGCTTTTTTTTAAAGTAACCGTTCTGTGTGGCATACATGGAATACAAAAAAAGATTTTAGTCAAACTATGTTCTGATTGATTACTTTTCGTTTGCACCATTTATGAGGATAATTGGCCATGCTTCATATTTTTGTTGTATGGTTTTTATAATTTATTTGATAAATATAGACTATTTTAAGAAACTAATTTCGGTATTTTTGTTTTTAATGAATCCTATCTACATTAAAAAAAATATTAATATATTGCTGACGTGACGTCATCAAACGCATAATGGATAATGTAGTCTTTGCCTGCACAAAAAAAATACAGTAAAGTCTATGGTAAAGTCAACATCAAGGTGTTAACGTCACCGCCGACGGCTAACCTCAAAAAAATTTGAAATCTCTAACTGAACTTGTTTGAAATGGAAGGCTACGAGTGTTTCGCCCCTTTATGTTCGAATAACAGCAGGGATAACCCGGATTTGTTATTCGTACCAATCCCAGAACGACGGCGAGAGGAATGGTGTCGAGAAGTGAAGCAAAAATACTTCAAGAACTATTTGCAGTTTTGTTGTGAAGATCATTTAAATGTATGTGCCTATTTAAAACAAACACATTACTTGTACACAATGGTTTAACAATAAAGTCTTGACCGTTGAGTAGCTCCTCTTATTTCAGCGATGTTGTGGTTGCTAGAATTCGTCATGAACTCCAGTATCATGACATTGTCCACTTGTGGCAAATTGCGAGAATCGGCTTTTTCGTTATTAGCCGTCCTTTTATAATAAAATGCTGCTTAAACCTTATTAGGTATATGGTTTTACTCTTTGTGCTTAAATAACAAATAAACAAACAAACTACAAAACGAAACGACACGTCAATGTCAAGTTTGAGTTTATGTTTGATATAGACTAGACAGACGTCAGTCGATTTTTTTTTAAATAAGGCAAAAGAATCATTATCCATTATTCGTTTGATGACTCACAGAAAGGGCATTTGAAGGTCAAAACATTTCAACGAATATCTTAATAATGTAAGACTTTTTTTAAAATCTGATATACAGAAACTGTACCGAAAGCTTGTTTCTCGAAATGGTTTTGAGATTTCAATACATATTTAAAAAGTTAGCATGGCTAATTGAGTATTCAAATACACTTGAAATATCCCAATATCGCATTAAAATAAAGCCTTTCTTCCATGACGAACCGTACTACCACCATAATATTTGTGAATAAAGTCTCTCGGACAGAAATTGTGGACGATGTAAACAAGCCGACATATTGACATTATCTATGGTTTTATAAACTGAATAGTATGCAAACAAACACTCATTCAGAAATTAAAACCATGTAACTTATAACAATGTTTATAAAATGTAAACTTAATGTGACTTGTATAAATACAAAAGAATGTGAGAAAAAAGCAATGCGAACCCAATGCAATGAGGACCCAATTAAAACACTACAAGAGTTCATAGCAAATTTAAACGTGGCCATTACTGGCTTTCCTATTATTATTCACATAGTCGATATGGACTTTAAACGAGACAAAACTGTTATTGATGTTATATTATCACAAGTTTGAACTGAAATATTATTATAGGTAAGAATAAATGAAGGATTTGTTTACATTGTCCACAAGTTCTGTCCAAGTCGACTTTAGTTCATACTATACATACCTCGTCGGGTTTGCAAACAAAACTAGAGCGTACTTTGCAACAACAGAACGAAGGACGAACTACTGAGTGGCCGGATAGTGCAGCGAGGGCGACTGGAATGCAGTCAAAAATGCTCTTCAATGGACAATACGGACATACAGACTGATGGGCTTACACGCTTACTGATTCATTTCTTAGTACACTGAGCAAATTAGCTTATCTTGCGTACTTAGATATTGAAATGGTTTTATGAATACATTAGGACGTATAAATTATTATTTACACCTCTTTCCATGTCCCTAAGTGCTCATGAAATGAGAGATTGAAATGTATTAAATTCGTTATAAAATAAAAGTACACTTTGTCAACATTCAACTGATAGTCACCAGCAAACTCGTATCCGTAAAAGTTTTTTAACGATTCACGGTTAAATCACATTGGACATAATTTTTCGTACGGGATCTACACAGCATTAAGATCTACCAGCCATTTCTCTAGCTAGTCTACTCGTGATTATGCATCACGCTGGATCATGTGTGATTTCCGTGCAAAAAATGTCTATAGAGGTGAATATTTATTCAAAATTGTACAGGCGACTGCAAACTACTTCAACATCCAATCAATAAAGTCGTGTATTTTTGTAACTTTGGCCGTATCTACCTAACGCTTCTCTTCCATTACTGCACTTTCAAGAAGAGGATGAATTGGAGTTTCTACGTGTTTTTTGCTCCGGCTTTACTTGCAAAAAATTTTACGTCCCGCCACTGCAATCGACCAAGTGTTTTACCATTTTTATAACAGTTCCTACATCAGAATAAAAACATAACTGATTGTCACATTGACTTGCAAGTGCCTTTGATGTTTTAAGCGTTTTTAAACGCGTCGCACGACCAACGACTTTTTTGGGTAATTTTGTGTAAGTACCCTATGTTAAAAAGTGATCAAAAAAACTAGTAATAAAACTTAGCAAATCACGAACAGTTATATGCTACGCGCCACTATACGCTTGGGGCTTCTCAAGGGTTAATTAATGGTCACAGTTCGAGCGTTCGATCGAATAAAACTTTAGGACAGAACGAGTTTGCTGGCGATTCATGTCAGCATCAGTGACTCTGCAATGAGTTGTAAGCGTGGTGTATTGCGTCAGCATCGGTTACCTGTTGGTGGTGCGCGGGCGGCGGCGCGTACCCGTTGTAGTAGGGCGCGTTGTAGGGCGCGTAGGAGCCGGCCAGCCCCGCGCCCGCGACCCCCGCCACCCCCGCCACCCCCGCGACCCCCGCCACGCCCCCCGCGTACCCGTACTGCCACTCGGACAGGTAGCCCGGCGTGGGCCGCATCAGCTGCCCGCCCCAGCCGCCGCCGTAGCCCACGAACGGCGCGCCGTACCTAAAGACACGAACCACTCGTCATCACCATCACACAGTTCGTACACAAAGCGGCCTGGACTATACAGGGTGTTTGGTAGCTACGTGCAAAGCTTTAAGGGGGTGATAGCCGAGGTATTTTTGAAAATTTTTAGCCATATATGTCATAGCCGAAATTTGTTTTTTTTTTTTAAATTGAAGACTTAGAAATTTTAGGAAATACCCAGTATTTGATAGTCACGAATCAATATTGCCCCAATGAGCGTTAATTTGGAAACCAAATGTTTTATTTCGGATAGTTTAATGTGTATTGGACCAAATGAAATAATTTTTAAGTGTCACTCTTGCCAGAAAAATAAAATGGAGGCATTCGAAATTACTAAAAATGTCTAAGGTTGGAGCAGAGTCATTTTTCTGTGCCATAAAAAAAAATCCTTGAAATGTTTAAACATTTTTAGAATCATGCCTGTTTATTGTTCTTTCTTTTAAGGTATCACTCGTTGACATTGCTTGCTAAATCTGAGATATAAAGTAAAAACTCAGGGAGCACTCGCTAAGAATGCACTAGTCTTGAAATTTTACTAGTAAATAACATGTGAAAAAGACAAGTCTACGTCATTTTTCTGTGCCATATTTATAATTTCCAAATTAACGCTCATTGGGGCAATATTAAACTATCAAATTTTGGGTATTTTCCTAAAATTTTTAAGTCTTCAAAGTGTTCGCAATGACACACTCTATTTTTAGCCTTTGTATTGTCCTTTTTGTTACAATATTTATGTGTCTTGTGTTGTTGTAAATAAATGTATTTTCTTTCTTTCTTTCTTTTCAATTTAAAAAGAAAATCAAATTTCGGCTAAGACATATATGGCTAAAAATGTTCAAAAATACCTCGGCTATCACCCCCTTAAAGCTTTGCACGTAGCTACCAAACACCCTGTATTAACAGTTGACTGAAGCGCAAGCCACACGGAAGAGACGTGGGCCGGGGGTGCGTCACAGTCGCACAGCCCCTTGAATCAACTCTCATACTAAATGTATAGAAGCGTCGCGATCCAAAGCATCTGCTTTTTAGAAGGGTTTAGGCGCATAACGTCCCACTCGCATAATGTTGTGAGATGATGGATGACAGGCAAACTAGTGTTCCTACTTGATTCCTTTCGTTTTTTTTTACTATTTTACTTTTTTTACTTTTGTGTTTTTTATTTTGTTTGATTTTTTTTTATGTTTTATGTAGTTTCACAGTGCATTAGTGTAATAACTGTAATGCTGTGTAATTAAATTTATGTGTAAATAATAAATAATAAATGTCCCTTTGTCCCTTTCGCGAAATGTCCCTTACGCAAAACGACCCTTCTGCAAAAAATTCCGTTCGCAAAACGTCCCTGCACATAAATAAAGTCCCGTTCGCAAAACGTAATTTTCGCAAAATGACCCGTTCCCAAAACGTCCCTTTCGCAAAATGACCCGTTAGATTGGCCATCTCTTATCCCATGAGAAGACTCCTAGACTCTACTGAAACAAGCTTTTTCCAGACGGGACATTTTGCGAATGGGTCATTTCGCAGACGGGACGTTTTGCGAAAGGGCCGTTATGCAGTAGGGACTTTCAGCGAAAGGGGCTTTCTCAGAAGGGACGTTTTGCGAATGGGGTATTTTACATAAGGAACCATTTGCAGAGAAGACGTTTTGCGAACGGGACGTAATTTTGGTGGAGGGACGTATTGCGAGTGGGACGTTATGCGCCCAAACCTTTAGAAGCAACTTTCTTTTCTTGCTTCTATCTAGAAGAGACGAGGCCGCGTCTCCGTCTCTCGCGACGCTTTTATACATTTAGGGGGTGTTTCACCACCTTATTGTCAAAGTGCTGGTTACGTAACCAATGAATAAACTAAGTACTGGACAAATCTGTCAGCTAGTGTTTTTTCAGTTTCACCACGCCGGTCCTGTGCAAATTAAGTACCACTTAACTAATCGTGGGTTTAAGAAAAAGTCGGAACGGCAACGTCGCATTTCACAGCCACGCGTTCCTGTTCGCACACTTTCGTTCAAAGAGTCACTCATTATTAAAGCAAAAGAAATGGTTAACTATATAATTTTTGAATACATCTATTTTTTTGCATAAACAAATATGTAACATTATAATTGATCCAAAAACGGTATTTATTTACGATACTTTGTTAACAATAACAAAGAAAAATAAAATCACGTAAAACGAATCGAAAAGTGGCGCCAAACCATTTGACAGATAAACTTTTTTTTAATGGCGACATACAAGTTCAGGTAGGACAAACGATTGAGCCACTGAAAAAAAGTTTGTTATTAAAAAATATTACGAAATTTTGGATTTATTTTTACATACTAAAAGTGTACCTACATTTTTTTATTCAAATCTTGATAATTAAATTATTTTATGCAATTTAGCATGACCTCTTTCTTTAAAAAATAAAAAAATACTTTGATTTATTTTTCTGAAACCGGCTGAAGGGCTCTCCAACCATGGCCACAAAAAAATAAACTAACTTTATGTGACGGATAAAAATGCTAAATGCCTCCTGAACTGATGGTCAAATTAAGAAACAGTTTGTCCGTCACTTAGCGTTAATCGAGACTGGTGAAACAGAAATTTTAATTCCATCTGTCAAATAAGGTTATGTTTAAGCTAATCCGAACTTTAAGAAAAGTGGTGAAACAGCCCCTAAATCTGAACTGTTCAAGTGGCCCTTATTATGAAAACTGATTCAAGGGGCTGTGCGACTGCGACGCGCCTCCGTCCCACGTCTGTTCTGTCTGGCTGGCGCCTAACGAAAGAAAGGCTTCCGTCAAATAATCCGATTGGATGATTGGATCAACAGGAAAATGAGTAATTTCGTTCGATCGGTAGGACGAGGGCAGTCGGACCACATAGTCAGAGGGAAACTCTCTAATGACAGTATGTATCATTTTACATTAGACCACTAGACTTTTTCGTTTCTGTTAAAATACTGTATTATAGAATACTAGCTGTTGCCCGCGACTGCGTCTACAAAGAATTCGTTTATCGCTATCCCGCGGGAACTATGTCATTTTGGGCATAAAAAAAACTATCCTTCCCAGGATCTCAAACTGCCATACTAAATTTCATCCCCTCATTTTATGTTGTGTGCTCTGTCTATCCCATGGACTTAATACCTAAACTGGACTGAGTACTAACTTTTATTAGTCAATCAAAAGTGACCCATATTGCCAAGCCATACAGTTTAATAATGGCAACTAGAGACAGCGGTCCGAGAGATTACATACAAACTAGAGAAGCTAGAGAATTGTGTCCCACTCGCACCAGTACTTGTTCACCCTAATTAGAACGAGATGCAACTCTCTGGTTTGTTTTTTTTTCGGCCTCACTTTTTTGTCGCAGTACTCAGTCCTGGTTAGGTATTAAATAAATAAATAAATATCACGGGACAATTCACACCAATTGACCTAGTCCCAATGTAAGCTAAGCATAGTTTGTGTTATGGGTACAAGGACACGGATAAACATACTTATATAGATAGATACATACTTAAATACATATTAAACACCCAAGATCCGAGAACAAACATTCGTATTATTCATACAAATATCTGCCCCGACGCGGGAATCGAACCCGGGACCTCAAGCTTCGTAGTCAGGTTCTCTATTAAGTACATGGTCTACCCCGTTTGGGGTGTTGGCGTGATGTGTGTGTGTACAGCTTAGTAATCCGGCAATCATTCAGCCTGGCACATGGCACATAGCAGTATGGCACATGGTACATACCCGTTGTTGGCGTACGCGGGCGAGCCGTACGCGTAGAGCGAGGGCATAGTGGTGGGCGGCGCGGGCGCCTGCGCGGCCGGCGAGCCGCCGCCGTACGCCGGCGAGCCGTAGCCGTACGCCGGGTACAGCGCCGGCGCGTACTCGGGCAGCGCGGGCGGCGCCGCGGCCTCGCCCCCGCCCCCGCCCCCGCCGCCGCCGCCGCCCCCGCCGCCGCCCGGCGGACCCTCCGCGATCGACGGGATCTGGTCCACGAGCGACTCGAGCCCCGACAGGGATTTCGAGGCAACGTCTTGAGATTTCTTGCCCGTACTGTACTCGCCGGGAGAGCCTGGAATACACGGGTTTAACCGCTAAGTTCGATATGTTTTGTTTTCACTGCAAATCATTTAATCATGCAGTCTTAAGCACTAGTCCCACCAAAGGAGTGGAAGCGATTAGTTACAGAATATTTTCTCATACAGGGTTATTTGTAATTCACTGATATCCTCTTAACCCTGAATTCCTATCACTTAAACAAATATTTTTTGATTTAAGACTTTTTAAAATGGAGCACTTTTTTTCCATACAAATAAATAATAATAAATAAATACTTCTAACACAACTTCGTACTCTATGAAATTCGAGGGCGGGGCCACGCGCTGCGGTCGTGGCGGGCAATGAATGAATGACTTACACGGCACAGAGTATCGTAAAAGTAAGAGTTAGGGGCTGTTTCACCACCTTATTGTCAAACTACTGGTAACGTAACCAATGAATAAACTAAGTACTGGACAAATCTGTCGGCTAGTTTTTTTTCAGTTTCACCACTCCGGTCCTGTGCAAACTAAGTATGACTTAACTAATCGTCGGTTTAACAAAAAGTCGGAATGGCAACGTCGCATTTCACGATCACGCGTTCCTGTTCGCACACTTTCGTTCAAAGAGTCGCTCATTATTAAAGCAAAAGAAATCGTAAACTATGTAATTTTTAAATACATCTATTTTTTTTGTATAAACAAAATCCAAAAACGGTATTTATTTACGATACTTTGTTAACAATAACAAAGAAAAATAAAATCACGTAAAACGAATCGAAAAGTGGCGCCAAACCATTTGACAGATAAACTTTTTTTTTAATGGCGATATACAAGTTCAGGTAGAACAAACGAATGAGCCACTGAAAAAAGTCTGTAATTAGAAAATATTACGAAATTTTGGATTTATTTTTACATACTAAAAGTGTACCTACATTTTTTTAATTCAAATTTTGATATTTAAATTATTTTATGAAATTTAGCATGAAATTTTCTTTAAAAAATAAAAAAACTTTGATTTATTTTTCTGAAACCGGCTGATGGGCTCTCCAACCATGGCCACAAAAAAATAAACTTAACTAATTAAACAGTTATGTGACGGATAAAAATGCTAAATGCCACCTGATCTTATGGTCACATTAAGAAACAGTTTGTCCGTCACTTAGCGCTAATCAAGACTGGTGAAATAGAAATTTTAATTCCATCTCTCAAATAAGGTTATGATTAAGCTAAACCGAACTTTAAGAAAAGTGGTGAAACAGCCCCTAGTCTCAAATTTTCAAAACGTTATTATACCAAAAATATTAAGTTATCACAAAAGCCGTAAAACAAAAAACATTTTAAGCGCTAGGAGTTTAGGGTTAAAAGGATGCTAGTGAATTACAAATAACTCTGTATAACTGACTATTCTAAAGTATTTAATGTGGAATACCAAGGCTACTCGAGAAATTAGCAGATGCGCAGATGGCGAAGCCACTCCACGACGTCAATTTTACTACTCTCGAGCGTCGCATGACAGCCCACAACAAACTCAGTATAGGTTTCGATCACAAGTTCGGTCGGGCAGACTGCAGCAGAAGATCGTTTGGAGGATCTGCGTTCGTGAATGCGCAAGTATTGTTTACAGATGTGTGTGTGTGTGTGTGCGTGTACTGACCGGCGGCGCGCACGGCGTGCGGCGTGTGCGGCGCGTGGTCGGGCGGGCGGAAGGCGGGCGCGTGCGCGTGCGCGTGCGCGTGCGGCGAGAACGGGCCCTCGCCGCCGCCGCCCTCCGGCGTCGACCTGCGCCACACCACGACCGTACAATAACTGCTATCACAACATGTCTACTTGTCTAGCCGAGCCTGATATTGGCTTCAGCACGCTCAAAAAGTCAAACTCAAAAGTTTATTTGCTCAAAAAGTAGGTGACACAGTCAAAAAATTCTCCACTTGCTGCCGCTTACACGGCGTGCGATACGTTTACTTTTAGTTTACCACTGACAGATTGCTTGCCTTCATTTCATTTCCAACTTTAACACCATACAAATAAAGTAGTTATTACAAAATCTGCAAACGTGGGTAACAGTCTAAAATTGGCTTTATTTGTAGGTTGTTAAAGTTGAATATGAAATAAAGGCAAACCATCTGTCAGTGGTAAACTTTATGTAATTTTACTGTACAAAATTTATATCCAGAGACTTCATCTCTGTAGCTACCTAATTTATGTCCCCGCCGTCGGCGGGCCGAATAGGAACGTTGACGCCATTAAAAAATAATTCGAAGACACAACTCCAGTAAAAAAAACTTTATTTTAGCCCTGAAAACCAGATTAATTTTCGATTAACTGCAAATTTTTATTTTTTTGTTGCTTTTAAACAAATAAATAGTTAGTTGATTGAGTTTGCGAACAAGTAGTGTCATAAGTTACTAATGCCATTCAAAGTCTACGGGAGAATTGTTTTGACAGCTCATAAAAAGTACGTTACTTGATTAATGACGTCAACATCCCTATTAAGCCGACACGACCGACGTCATATTCGCGCTTATTGCGTACACATAAAGCTTTCTTTCGATTAGTGGGATACTTATAGGACAACACCAATATTTTTGGCATTAAAGAATGAGACTTGGCACACTTGTTCCTTAGGTGGATCAGAGTGGAAAACGCCCGGGAGCCAGCGGGAGCCACCCTGCAGGGGGGGAGGGGGAGGGGGTAAAGTTTTCTTACGCCGCGCGTACTGTTGGTCGTAATAACTGCTAATTTATAGCTAGTATGGCAAGTGGGGTATCATTTTCGGATAAATAAAAGATGGCCAATCATTTTCCGAAACAAAAAATACACTTTTACATACAAAAAAATTAAATTACCCCCGATAATTGAAAATTTTATGAGAAAATATTTTTTTCCAGTGACGATAAATTCTGAACTAGTACCGATATCAGCAAATAAAAAATATGTTTAGAAAGCCACATTTATACAGATTCCGAAAACATAAGCTTTTTTGGAAAAAATACTTAAAAAATGTTTTTAAAAATTATTAAGCGCAGCGCGGCAGAGCAATGAAAAAAATATCAAAAGATCCACTGAATTATTTATTACATTACTTCAGATTTACTTACTATCTATACGCAAAGTAGTGCCAATGGAATGTTTTTATTTGTGTATTTTATCAAAAAAATAATAAGATTAGCATTTTTAAACGGTCCTAGTACCTACTTTTAAAAACTTAGTTACTCCATTAATTGCTAATTTTTTGGCATGACATGCAAATGCAACTCTACACAAAATGTTTAATTAGGCTGAAAATATGTACCTACTTATCTTTAGATGTGCTAGAAGAAGTCTAGAAGGGAAGAGGGAACCGCAGGAAAGTGCGCGGGCGGGCGGCCAGCCGCCGCGCCGCATGTGTGGGTACTTGTTCAGTAGCAACTGTGCGGATATTCTTGTATATTTCTTGTATGTTGGACTACACTTTATACTGAGGATTTTACGGGTTAGCAGAGTATTACTGTAAGTATATATTCATCATCATCATTATTTAAGCCGCAGGCCGTCGACTGCTGGACATAGGCCTTCCTCATTCATTACGGTTAGATGCAACTGGCATTCACCCTGACTGAACCTGCGGGCTTTACCAAATTGTCCGTCCATCTTGTTGGTGGACGTCCCACACTGCTCTTGCCAGTCCGTGGTCTCCATTCGAGAATCTTTCGGCCCCAACCGCCATCTGTTCTCCGTGCTATATGGCCTGCCTATTGCCATTTCAACGAGCTAATCCGTTTGGTTATGTTGGTGAAGCAGCACGTCTCGGATCCATTCGTCACCACTGGCAACACACACTCAAAGACTTTTGTCTCAAGGTACTGAGGTACCTCGGACGAAAAGATAATGCGGAGCTTCCCGAACGCTGCCCACCTCCTTCTCAAAGTTGGATCTACCTAGTTGGACAGTTTGTCGTAGGTATACATATGCGTCAACAACTTCAAGAGTCGAGTTCTTAATCATAACGGGGGTCGGGGCAACATGGGCATTAGATATGATTTTGGTCTTGTCCATGTTCATCCTGAGTCCTACCCGTTGGGAGACTCGATTGAGGCTTTGGAGCAACGTGCTGAATTCCTCCATCGATTTCGCGAAGACCATGATATCGTCGGTAAACCGAAGGTGAGTGATGTATTCGCCGTTGATCAATGATGCCTAGTCCTTTTTCCATTCCAGGAGCTTGAAGGCGTCTTCCAGAGCGGCAGTAACAGCCCCCTGTCTCACGCCTCTTTTTAAGGGAATCGCCTTCGAACTCTATTCCTGTACTCAATCCAACATAATGGCACTCTTATACAAACACTTTAATATTTTGTTGTATCGATAGTCAATATGGCAATGGCACCGCTGGAGAGACTCGAGCACCGCTCATGTTTCGATCGAATCAAAGGCTTTCTTGTAGTCCACAAACGGTGGACATAGCGGCAAGTTATACTCTTCGGTCTTCTGTATAACTTTTCGCAGCGTGTGTACGAGGTCTATGGTACTATAGCCTTTTCGGAACCCGGCTTCTTCGGGAGGCTATAAGTCATCAAACATGCGCTCGAGACGTTTTGTAATGACCCTGGAGAATAGCTTATAAACATGGCTCAAAAGCGAGATGGGCATGTAGTTCTTAAAAAATCACGCTTTTGTGCCATGCTTCTGGCGTGGTACCTTCGAGCAAGACGGCATTAAAGAGCCTCTGAAGGACTTTAAGTACGTGATTCACTCGCTTTCAGAAGCTCAGATGTTTTATGTTTGATGCTTGTTGATGCTTTGTTGTTCTTAAGCTGTTTCAGGGCCATCCTAATTTCGTACAGGCTGATTTCCGGGATATCTTCGGTATACCTTCTACCTATCAGTTGTACACCACCGAGTGAATTGTCCAACATTATTAGAGAAAATTGGGTTGATAGTGCCGAAGAGACTGCCTCGGGACGCGGCGGGGACCGTGGCGCCGCGCCGCCGGCCGCGCCTGCTGAGCGTGCCATGCTGCCGCACGGTCTACGCGAAGCAAGCGCCTACTATGCGTGCTCTTTCGCTACTTAATTCTATGCTCGCTCAGCACGCTGACGCTGACATGTTCGCTGATCGCTTTGCCTGCCTCTGTGGTATTGCAAGGCAATTTCTGTTTACCTAAACATTGTTTTTTTTTTGTTTCTCTTTAGATTGACATTAATTTAATTCCGTTTCATAAGTTTTTCTATTGTGCACTGACATTGTTATTATTAAGAATTTGACTCTAGTACGAGGAGCGTTCAATATAAAGTGAGAATGAGATGCAAACTCTTTCAATATTAGGAAATTAAATACTGGCCGGTAAAGCTAATCTATCTAGCTGATTGCTATGAAAAAAAAAACTAACTCCCTTTTGTTTAAAAAAAAAATACGGTAATTTCTTTGCAATGCTATTGAGTACGTTAGCGAAAATGGAGAAAATTGAACTGCGCGCCGTTATCAAATACTTGTGATTGAAAAATTTTTCTACGGACCAAGTCAATTTGGATTTGCGGGACACTTTAGGGTCTAATGCTCCTCCATATTCGACAGTCGCACGTTGGTGCGCCGAATTTAGACGTGGAAGAACATCGACAATGGACGACCCCCGCTCCGGACGCCCGCCCTACTACAGCAGTAACTGAAGAAATTGTAAAAAAAGTCGAAAACTCAGTTTTGGCGGATCGTCGTGTCACGGTTCGTTTTATTGCTGAAAATGTAAAGATTTCAACGGGGAGCGTGCATAATATTTTGCATGAACGCTTGGGTATGAAAAAGGTATCTGCGCGTTGGGTACCAAGAATGCTTACTGACACGCAAAAACAAACTAGACTAGAGATTTGTCAAGAAGCTTTGAACCTGATGCAGCAAGACCGGGAACTTTTTTTGGCGCGATTTATAACAATGGACGAAACATGGCTCCATCATTACGACCCAGAAACGAAACTGCAGTCTATGACATGGAAAAGGCCATCATATCCAACTCCGAAGAAATTCAAGGTGAGCCCATCTGCCGGTAAGGTCATGGGCTCTGTTTTTTGGGATGGTAAAGGGATATTAATGATTGAGTATCTCGAGCATGGAGCCACTATTACGGGCACATTATACGCCAAACAAATAGCAACATTGCGCAATGAGATCCGCGAAAAACGGCGAGGTAAAATCTCGAAAGTTGTGCTGTTCCACCAGGACAATACCCCGGCACACAAGTCCGCTGTTGCAATGGCTGCAATTCGTGATGCTGGGTTCGATATCCTTAAGCATCCTCCGTATTCACCAGATCTCGCTCCCAGTGATTTCTACCTATTTCCGAGATTGAAACAATACCTGAGAGGCCAGAAATTTGAAGACGACGACGCGGTAGTCGCTGCAGTACAAGATTTTTTAAATACTCAAGATGAGACCTTTTTTAAAAATGAAATTTTAAGTTTAGAAAAAAGATTTAATAAGTGTATTATGCTAAAAGGTGACTATGTCGAAAAATAAAATTACATTTAGTAAAAGTTGTTTATAACATACTCATTCTCACTTTTTATTGAACGCCCCTAGTATGTTAGTGACTTGGTGTTAAACTGTAAACTTGCACTATTAATTGAATGAATAAATAAATAGTGTCGGGTCAGTTTGGCTCTTGGGTCTTCAGCCACAATGGAATTAACAGATTTTGTGACAGAATCGTAGAGCTGTCTATAGAACTCCTCGATTTCCGTTAACACGTCCGCTTTTGTCAACGCTACACTGCCATAATCCTCTTTAACTTTGTCATCTGGCTTTGCCCAGTAGACATATCTCTTGCGAATCTTACTTTGGCTGGAGCCTTTGTTCCGCTCTATCGCATATTTAATACGAACAGTCTTAAAGGTACGAATATCGTGTCGTAAGGATTTACGAATTCATCTATTAAGCTGTCTATGTGATTCAGCATCTTGAGATTGCAGTTTCAGCGAGCGTCGTTTAGCCATAAGGTCAAGAGTATAGTCAGAGAGCTTCTGAGTTCTACTGGTACGGCGGCTCTTGTAGAACTGAGACCCTAGTATGGACAGCTTCTACAAACCCGTTGTTAATTTCGTCCACTGATGCGTGATCTTCCAGGCAATCAAAGCTATTTGAGAGCTCGAGTTGAAAGCTTTCGGGGCTTTAGTAGGTCGGAGCGTGAACTTCATCAGACGGGACCGTTCAAATTTAACGTTCATATTCAATGCACCTCTTACTATTAAGTGATCACTGCTGGTTTTCACCCTGTGTATCACAGAGCCATCATTGAATACCCGTCTCTTATCGGCCATGATGAAGTCTATATCGTTTCTCGTGGAGCCATCGGGGCTCATCTTGGTCCATTTCCTGTGAGACGACTTCTGGAAGAAATAATTCATCATAAAGAGTCCTTCTTTCTCTAGCATTCGGCCAGCCTGTCTCCGTACTGTTGCCCATAATCGAAGTTCCCTACTTTTAACTCATTATCACCTCTCATGCCCAGTTTCGCATTGAAATCCCCCATAACAACCTTGAAGAGAGTCTTGTCAGTGTATGTATGGCCCTACTAATGTCCTCATACACATGTAGCCTCTACTTCCTCATCTGGATTTGATGAGGTCGGGGCATATTACCTGAACCACCTTCAATAAATATGAAATACGAATAAGTCAATCTGAAGTAATGTAGTAAGTTATTCAGTGGATCTTTTGATATTTTTTTTCATTGCTCTGCCGCGCTGCGCTTAATATTTTTTAAACACATTTTTTTAAGTATTTTTTCCAAAAAAACCTTATGTTTTCGGAGTCTGTATAAATGTGGCTTTCTAAGCATATTTTTTATTTGCTGATATCGGTACTAGTTCAGAATTTATCGCCACTGGAAAAAATATTTTCTTATAAAATTTTCGATTATCGGCGGTAATTTAATTTTTTTGTATGTAAAAGTGTATTTTTTGTTTCGGAAAATGATTGGCCATCTTTTATTTATCAGAAAATGACACCCCACTTGCCATACTAGCTATAAATTAGCAGTTATTCCGACCAACAGTACGTGCGGCGTAAGAAAACTTTACCCCCTCCCCCTCCCCCCCTGCAGGGTGGCTCCCGCTGGCTCCCGGGCGTTTTCCACTCAGGTCCACCTAAGGAACAAGTGTGCCAAGTCTCATTCTTTAATGTCAAAAATATTGGTTCCCATACATTGAGTGGCTATAAGTATCCCACTAGATCGGCTTAAGGCGATTCAGCGTCGATAACGCGCGTGTGGCGTCTAGGACTGATGAAAACTCGGGTGCGATCCCGGCCTCAGCATTTCTTTTCTGATTTTTTCTCTTCAGTGTGTTCTATTTACAATTTTATTAAATAAAACAATCTTAAAGTGTCTACAGCATCACTTACCTATTAAAATTGCTTGGGTACATAGAAGGGTGTTGCTGAAGGTGGTCTAACCGCGGGCTGTCGGCCAGCCCGTTACCTGCAAACACATTCACACCATCATCTTAACTGTTCATACTTCGAGAGCTACTGAATATTTCAGAGTAGGTGTGACGGAAGCCACATTTTTAGCATTAATTTCGTATATGCGATAGGTTAGTTAAGGTATTGGCGGTGAGTGGGCGTCGCGGTGTTTCTACATTCTCCCGTGGCGTTCACAATGGCAAATAAGGGAATTCGTGCGGTCGTTAGTGGGTATGTATGCCCGTATGGGAGAGCCCCACATACTCCCCGTTTCTCTGAACGGGGAGATGCATAAGGTGCATTTTATTACCAGACCAAAAAAAGGGATACCGAGTAGAGTATTGCGTGCAAGTATAGGATTGTAGAATATTAAAAGCAGTCCTATGGAGAATCAGATTGAGATCGAAATCACCCGCAAAGTCGGTACTGCTACTACTGTACTGGTTCGCTTTGTAAACTGGAGTTACTTTAGGAAATTTTGGGGCTACTTTGATAGATTTAAAATGGTTATAAAATCGCAAATATTCATAGCTCGATTGAGCAAATGGCGTAAAAAGTTAGGTAATTTATCAAGGTAGTTATTTCACTGCCACAGATGGTCTAAAAGAATAAGGACACGGCGTAAAAACTGTTTTTCAAAGTAAGTAGTAAGTAAGTTTCTTTCAACCCTCCTCTATTATTCGGCAAGATGTAGTGTTTAAAGCGGAGTTTATGTCACCGCAACAGCAGCATACCTGGCGCCTGGTCCCGGTAGTGGTAGTGGTCCTTGTGGTGCGGGCTGTGCGCGTACAGGCGCTCGGCCTCGCCCGCGTACATCGCGCCGCCGAACGCCGCGCCGCCGCCCGGCGACAGCCCGTCCGCGCTCGCGGCAGACTGCCGGCAACGACACACGTTACGACACTACCTACACGAGCGTCGCACCAGACACTTGGGCCCAATTGCATAGCAAAGTACAACTAATATTACAAGCGGAACTCTCGCTTCAGTTGTATTAACTAGAAAGGGAGTTCCGCTTGTAATATAAGTTGTACTTTGTTATGCAATTGGGCCCTGTTGCCAGAGCGATACCAGACTTACTTAAAGCTTCAAACGCACAGACAGCGGAGGCGTGGCGGTACGGTGGCGGTGACGGTTGTAATATTCTAACTTGTATGAACGGGTTCGCGGTACGGTACCGCACAAACGTTCACACAAGTTACAATATTACAACCGTCACCGCCACGCCGTCGCTGTCTGTGCCTTTGAAGTTTAAGAGAAGCATAGACTTTAAATAAACGAGTTTTTACAGTTTGTTTAAGAATTTGCATCATCACTAGAGACCATTCCAGCGAGGATAGATTGTCACTGACAATTACTTGCTATCATTAGTACTTCTATGGGCATTTAGAATATTATGGATGTCTTCTTCATATTTCGAAAAATATTGATCCTATAAGTTCGAGTATAGTCTCATTCGATTTTGTACAAAAAAATAAATAGAAAATGACACTTCATTCGCCTATGAAAATTTCCCCTCCGTCCATACCCCCTGGGACTATGTAGTAGGACTCGGCAGATCCTCATTGCTAGTGCCAAGATAAAGTTATGAACGAAGTTTCAATAGCCGGGCATCCACTGAACGAGCTGCCTCGCGAGGCAGCCATTTTCGGTGCGATTTTGAGCTTCGTGTAGAACAAAATCATACCTGATGCGCGAGGCGGCTCGCTCAGTGGAGACCCGGCTATTGTGGTACATATTTTGCCCCCAAAAGATGTTGTTTTTCCTGTAGTAGATAAGTATAGAGCAGTGGTCGTCACACTTTCATGATCAAGGGCCACATTAGACAAAGTGAGGGCTTACTGTGGGTCGCGCGCTTATTGAATTGGCTATTATTAATAATAAGTACATTTGAAAAGTCGTCGGTAGCTTTATATACACTTCTTGTGTTTCAATATCTTTTCATTTTAGGTAAACCTTAAACATGTAATTTTTAGAATAATTTGTCTTAAATTTTAAGTATTATGTACGATTTGTATACCTATACATTTTTAATATTTTTTTCACACCCGCGTGCCGCTATTCAGTTACCTTCGTATGCAAAATCTATTTTCAAAGCGATTACTATTAAATAATATATTTTTCTCAAACATGCTATGAAATATTGACGTTATGTTCCTTAAAATACGCCACGAACTGTCACGTTGCAGGTGCGGCTAGACGAGAGGTCAATAATGGAATTTCATACAACATTGCTGGCCAAGGCCAGCAAAGTGATCGTCTATTGTTTTATGTGACACAGCACCATGACGTTTAATAGGTCGACATGGTCGACGTGGATGGATGGATGGACGGACGGATGGACGGACGGACGGACGGACGGACGGACGGACGGACGGACGGACGGACGGACGGACGGACGGACGGACGGACGGACGGACGGACGGACGGATGGATGGATGTTGATGGATGGATGGATGGATGGATGTTGATGGATGTTGATGGATGTTGGTTGATGGATGTTGATGGATGTTGATGGATGTTGATGGATGTTGGTTGATGGATGTTGGTTAATGGATGTTGATGGATGTTGATGGATGTTGATGGATGTTGTTGGATGTTGATGGATGTTGATGGATGTTGATGGATGTTGATGGTTGTTGATGGATGTTGATGGATGGATGGATGGATGGATGTTGATGTATGTTCTTGTTCATGGATGTTGACGGATGTTGATAGATGTTGATGGATGTTGATGATGTTGTTGGTGATGGTGATGGTGATGATGATGGCGGTGATGATGGTGGTGATGATGATGATGCATGTTTGAGAATTCGCGGCCGCTGCAGTAATGTACTATTACAATACATTTGCTCGAAAAATTCACTTTCAAAGGATGTTGGATGTTACATGTTACATGGCTCGTAAGTTCATTTTACCGCACTAGTGCGATTTTTTTACAGTTTTTTCTAATTCTCCAGTTTAAAAGTTTACAAGCAAAGAGTTTTAAGTGACAAAAATAAAAAAATATCGATTTATACTTAGAAAAATGTATAAATATACAAAACTAAGTAATGAATTTGCAAAATTGATTGTTATTATTATAAACTGTAATTTAATTACCGCAGATTTTAATGATTTCCACCTTTTATTTATTCGAAAAAATCGCAGTGGCTGAACGCGTCGAACCTTTGCCTGATAATTTTAGTTAACCTGATTAAAAATAAAAGTTACGCATGCGCATTACGGACGCGCCATTTTTGTAAAACTTTGCGTTGTTTTGAGTTGTTGTATATGTACAAAAACCAAACAGAATGAGTGATGTTCAAGTGATGAAGTCGACAATAACATGGAATTAATTCCGCCCGATATTTAAAGTAAGGCGCAAACCGCGCAAAATAATCTTTTGCTACCAATAAGTATCTCGAGAAATATGTTTTTATTTTACAATTTTGTGTTATTAATTGCCTATTTTCTCAGAAATGTATCGTAAAACGTCGTATGATACACGGTTGGCAAGGTTTTACAAACTCGTGACGATGAAAACCCTCGCCGTGCGGCTCGGGTTTATCACTCGTCAACTCATTTGTAAAACCATACTTACCAACCTTGTATCACAAATAACTAATTTAGGCTTTAAGTTCATTACTAACAAATTTATGGATCTATGAAATCTAAGTTAATAAATATTCTTTTCTCAAACATGCTATGAAATATTGACGTTATGTTCCTTATAATACGCCACGAACTGTCACGTTGCAGGTGCGTCTAGACGAGAGGTCAATAATGGAATTTCATACAACATTGCTGGCCTTGGCCAGCAAAGTGATCGTCTATTGTTTTATGTGACACAGCACCATGACGTTTAATAGGTCCACGTGGTCGACGTGGATGGATGGATGGATGGATGGATGGATGTTGATGAATGTTGATGGATGTTGATGGATGGTGATGGATGTTCATGGATGTTGATGGATGTTGATGTTGATGGTGACGGTGATGATGATGGCGGTGACGGTGGTGGTGATGATGATGATGCATGTTTGAGAAAAACTCTATACAAGCCTCGGCCACGAACAGGGACTGCCGGCCTCGTATCTCTAGATGGCCTCGTTGCCACTCGGCCGGCAATCCCCTATTTCGCGGCCGCTGCAGTAATGTACTAATTCTATTCTAAGGGGCTGTTTCACCACTTTTCTTAAAGTTCGGATTAGCTTAATCATAACCTTATTTGACAGATGGAATTAAAATTTCTGTTTCACCAGTCTCGATTAGCGCTAAGTGACGGACAAACTGTTTCTTAATTTGACCATCAGATCAGGAGGCATTTAGCATTTTTATCCGTCACATAAAGTTAGTAATATTTTTTTGTGGCCATGGTTGGAGAGCCCTTCAGCCGGTTTCAGAAAAATAAATCAAAGTATTTTTTATTTTTTAAAGAAAGAGGTCATGCTAAATTGCATAACATAATTTAAATATCAAGATTTGAATAAAAAAATGTAGGTACACTTTTAGTATGTAAAAATAAATCCAAAATTTCGTAATATTTTTTAATAACAAACTTTTTTTCAGCGGCTCAATCGTTTGTTCTACCTGAACTTGTATGTCGCCATTAAAAAAAAGTTTATCTGTCAAATGGTTTGGCGCCACTTTTCGATTCGTTTTACGTGATTTTATTTTTCTTTGTTATTGTTAACAAAGTATCGTAAATAAATACCGTTTTTGGATCAATTATAATGTTACATATTTGTTTATGCAAAAAAAATAGATGTATTCAAAAATTATATAGTTAACCATTTCTTTTGCTTTAATAATGAGTGACTCTTTGAACGAAAGTGTGCGAACAGGAACGCGTGGTCGTGAAATGCGACGTTGCCATTCCGACTTTTTGTTAAACCCACGATTAGTTAAGTGGTACTTAGTTTGCACAGGACCGGAGTGGTGAAACTGAAAAAACACTAGCTGACAGATTTGTCCAGTACTTAGTTTATTCATTGGTTACGTAACTAGCAGTTTGACAATAAGGTGGTGAAACACCCCCTAAATATGGCACGGGCCGCAGTTTGACTCGCACTGGTATAGAGGGTATTCACCTTGTTGTAGTCTGGCAGGTCGTCGTCGCTGGCGCTGGGCGGGTGCGGGTGCGGGTGCGGGTGCAGGGGCGCGGGGGAGCGCGCGCGCGCGGCGTCGTGCGGCGGCTCGAACTCCAGCGCCAGCGCCGGCGACGCGGGCGACGAGATGGCGGCGCCGATGTCGCTCGACAGCTCGCCGCCGAACGAGCCCGCGCTGCCCGTGCTGCCGGAACCCTGCGCGCGCGCACACACACACACACACACACACTATTTATTGAAGCCTTTAATTTGCCTGGTTTCTTTTGCTACTCTTTATCGGTCCCTTGCTAAATGCTCCTTTCATCCACTCGAAGGACATGCTTTTCGACGGTTGTCAGTGATGTATTTTTTCCTTATTTTTGTACAATAAAGAGTTTACATACGTACATACAACTTACTGACTGACGCACGCGTACATACACGCATGACAAACGTCTCCGACATATTTTATAGCTAATCCGGAGTAATTCCTTTACCATCCTAAAGCAGGCGGTAAACGATCAAATTGTTTGTCAAATTTTACGTTTTTGTCATATTGTTTGACAGGTGCAGCTGTGTTTGTTGTGTTTGTCAAATAATCTTTGTGCTTTTGATCAAATTGGGGCAACTTGGATAGTTTTCAAATCGCTATAATGTCGACAATGTCCATATGACGTAAATAGTTGACTTGTAGACGAAAAGAAAATCGATGAAGACATCGACGAGGAATAGCAAATATGTACAAACAAAAATGCGTGAGTCGGTCGGAAAACTACTTTTTAAAGTCGTCCCGCAGTTCAAAGTCACCCCGGTTTACGGTACCAAGTTTTTAATCTAATTTACAAAAAGAAAAAAAAATGACAATTTTTTGAGACGTTCGCACGATGTGTTGTGTGTATTTTGACTTGTGCCTAGAACACCACTTCCGAAACGAGCAGCGAGGCGAGAGGCGAGACATGAATGCTCATTAAAGCTCCAAACGCACAGACAGCGGAGGCGTGGCGGTGACGGTTGTAATATTCTAACTGGTATGAACGGTTGTGTGGTACCGTACCGCGAACTCGTTCACACAAATTAGAATATTACAACCGCCACCGCCACCGCCACCACACCGCCACGCCTCCGCTGTCTGTGCGTTTGGAGCTTAACACCTTTCTCGCTAGTCGTTCCGTCAGTCGCGCGTGAGTGTAAACTTAGAAGGGGTTTACACGGGTCAATTTTCACCGTGCGGCTATATCTTGACAAGCTGGTGCGCGGCGCTCGGCGGAACCCTGTCGCAGGATGCCTCTGCTGTCCTTAACAAGATTGTTTTTAATAAGTGCGGCAAACGCTGACCGCGACAGGGTTCCGCGGAGGGTCGCGCACGAGCTTGTCGGACTGTAGTCGCGCGGCCAAAGTCGGACGCTACCCAACTTTGGGGCTCGCGGCTTCAGTCTAGCCGAATCGCCATTTAGACGGTCGGTTTTAGCCGCGCGGCAAAAATCGTGCGGCTTTAGTCACCCGTGTAAACCCCGCTTAAGCAAGGTGGGCGTGTAGTGACCTGGTGCCTGGTGACGGGCAGCGGCGGCGGCGGCGGCGCGGGCGAGGAGTGCGAGGGGTATGCGGCGGGCGTGCGCGGCGCGGGCGACGAGTGCTGCGAGTACGGCGTGTGCGCGGGCGACGGCGTGTACGAGTGCAGCGCCGCCGGCGACGCCGCGGGGAACGCCGCGCCCGCCGCCAGCAGCGGCGCCGGCGACCGCGAGTACGGCCGCGGCGTCTGCAACGCGAACAACACACGTAACGTACATCACATCATGACCAAACTCTGAGACATCAAAGCGCTCGAAGATTCAGCATCACGGCGAGAACATTTGAGAGGGCTAAAGAGGCGTGGTGGAATATGGCCTCTAAAGTAAAGCGCCCAGCATAGGGAAGTTTGATTGGCTTGCCGTCCACTTGCCTCGAAAAAGATCAATCGTTGGAGAGCGGGGCGCCATCAAGTGTCTGCCCCGGTTCGAAAAAAATCGTAGATCCGGACAGAAGCGGCTTTACCTAGGTTGCAGGGGCGCAGCGGTGTTAGGGGCGCACAGCCGTGGCATTTTCAATGAACCTGCGCCCGTGATGTGACGCCGGGCGTTATAAGACTTATAAGTAGTGATCGACAATTGATAGCATGGATCATTATTAATATTTGAAGGGTACACGGTAAGAACATGTCTAGTCACCTGAGCAACTTTTTGAGTAATAGCGGTTTGAAAGTTAATCATCACGAACAATTACTACTACCATTACCTTAAAAGTGAAAAAAAAATGTATAAGTATTATTTTCAGATATGCGTATTATTTTTTAACCCAGTGGCAAATTATACTTTGCGAGTTCTACATTTTGAGATTAAAATCTCATTTTTCAAAAATGTATATATTTTATCGAGTTTTATTATCGGCAATAATAAAACCAAGTTCTAATATTTAGTACCTACAGCCCACTTAAAACCATCTATCGAACGAATATGTTTACGTCAACTCATGTCTTGCACTTGTCTCATTGACGGTCCTATCATTATTTTACACATCAGTTGTACGTGTGCAACGAAGTGGTTATATATTTCTAACAACACAGACTTATCCATATCAGTCATGACGTTGGACGTCAAAGTGACATAAAATGTTACCGGTTGCCGATCACTAGTTATAACTTATAAGACAAGTAATGGTTGCACACGGGCGCGGGCGCTACATGGGCTATACCAGCGTCACCATTATCTGAGCTCTGGGGCCATAAAACTCTTTTTTCGAACCTCACACTCGCTCTTGGGAAGTTATCGGATCTCTCGCTCACACATCGCTACAAAATGTGAGTGAGAGACTCGATAACCTCCCAAGAGCGAGCGAGAGGTTCAAAACGGGGTTATACGGCCCCACAGAGCTCAGATGTTAGCGACGCTGGTATAGAGAGGTCGGTACGGTTGGGTCGGCTCACCTGCGCCTGCGGGTTGGAGGCGTGGTCGTAGTCGTCTATGCGGCAGTGCGGCGAGCCCTGCGAGCCCTGCGCGTGGTAGTGCGGCGAGCGGCCCGCGAACAGCGCCGCCGAGGAGCGCGCCGGCGACGCGTACGGGTTGCTGCGCGGCGGCGACACGGCTGAGAACGCCGCCGGCGACGACGGGTACTGACGACACATGCACACTTTTAACCCCCGACACAAAAATAGGGGTGTTATAAGTTAACTATGCGTGTGTGTCTGTCTGTCTGTGGCATCATAGCTCTTAAAGGGTTGAACCGATTTGGATGCGGTTTTTTTTTATTTGAAAGCAGGTTTTTCTTGGTGATGGTTCTTAGAAATGTTTCAAAGTTCAGCTCTTTGTATGCTACGGAAGGGTCCTTAGATTTAATCGCGTTGGAGGTTATTAAAAACTAGCTGTTGCCCGCGACACCGTCCGCGAAGAATAAGGGTATAAAAAAAATAGCCTACAACCTGTTGTCAAACCTACCAAATATAGACAAAAAATTTGATAAAAATCGGTCAAGCCGTTTCGGAGGAGTTCGATAACAAACACCGTGACTGCCGCAACCATTAGAATGTATTTAAATTTTTTTTTCCATTGGGATGAACTTTTTTGGGCATTTTGATTGCAAAATCGATTAGGTATTATTCTGAAATATGTTTAATTATTTTCGTTTTGTTTACATCGGTGACATTCAATGACTTCCAACGTAACATAGCGAGGGCTAAATAGGAACTTGTCATGTAGTGGTCAGTGCTTAAAGAGCTTTACTGACTGCAATGCAGGATAATGAATGGATTTCTTTTTCCCTGAATGGCAACACTGGCATAGATAATTAGATCGCTCGCTTTTGGCTCGAAATTCGAACTTGTGATTTTATTTTGCTTAATTTACGAAATGTACACACCCAATATCGTATTTTCTCAAGTTTATCGCGATTCCCAAGGTCAAAGAATCGAATTGCTTTAAAATTCCAGAGAAATAATGCGTTGTTTGGGAGAAACGTGTCAAAATGGTGTTGTAGAGCGCCATCCTGCTCTGTCTCGTTTTTTTTATCCCGTTCTGGCCGTTCACTTTTATATTATAGATTTTAATTTATAGTCAGTTATACTACACGTTCACGATACTAATATTTACGGGTTAGAATCGTAAGAAGCAAGCCACACAGAAGAGACGTAAGACGGGGGCGCGTCGCAGTCGCAAAGCCCCTTCAATCACTTTTTAAACTAAACTAGCTGATGCCCGCGGCTTCACCCCGTTCTATTTTTTCTAAAATTTCTTTAATAAAAACCTTTTCTTGACAATAACAAACGCAACAAAAGAAGAATTATCCAATTTGGTGCAGTCAATCGGAAGATATGCGCGTACAAATATTTCGGTGATTCATTTTTATTTATACACCGTGAAATTTTAGTGGTTGTTTTCCCGAATCGAGGTGATTTAATTTCGATTGTACAATCGATTTATAATTACTATTTTGACTAGAGTCAAAAATCTAATTGTGAAAAACGAAAGTCGAAAATGACCGCAAACCAATAGTAACGCTTCGTTAGTACAAGTAGCGTACGATCGTACGATAGGTTAGGTACCAACGATGCGTTACTATTGGCTTGCGGTCATTTTCGACTTTCGTTTTTCACAATTGGATTTTAGACTCTAGTCAAAATAGTAATTATAAATCGATTGTACAATCGATACTAAATCACCTCGTTTCGGGAAAACAACCACTAAAATTTCACGGTGTATAGGTGTATAGAAACGTTGCAATCTATAGCAGACAGAAGAGACGGGCAGTGGCGAAGGGTACTAGCAACCCGATTCCCCTCGGGTTGAAAAAACATTCGAAGTAATCAAACGCTTCTTTTCCAATACTGTACTGCTTTTCAAGAAAAGGATAAATGAGTATATTAAGAGGCTTATTTTTGCTCCGGCTTTACTTGCAAAATTTACTGCTGGGTGGAGACGCGGCTGGCGAACAAATGAAGCGGACTGCGACGCACCCCCGTCCCACGTCTCTTCTGTGTGGCTTGCGCCTAAAACACGCTACCCGACAATGTGCACTTCCCAGTAAATGTAGATACTTTCTCAACCTCTAGTATGTCAGAAGCAAAAAAAAAACCGGATGTCTGTAAAGTCGGTTTACAGACGATAGTTTAACGTGACAAGTAGTGACAACGTCATAACAAAACATTCAAAAAACAAAATTGAAACCAGGCGGTCATCCATCCAAGTACTGACCGTGCCCGACGTGGCTTAACCTCTGTGATCGGACGAGAACCGGTGTTTTGTCAAATATCTTGAAAACGGTGCATCCTACGGCAAAATCAATTAAATTTTCATCCCCCAGCAGCCGGCGTTCATCGATTTATTAGATAGATAGATATATAGAGTCAAGATTGTTTTCAAGTCTCGTTTCAAATTGGGCATATGTCTATGTCTGGACACGAGAGGTTAAAGGTGCGTTTAAACGGCGCGGGATAGCACGATCCTACGCGAGACGAGCCGTCCGTCTAGATACGGCTCGGCTAAATCCGAACGCAAGCCTGCTCGTATACACGGCGCGGGCGGCGGCACGTGGGTCACAACATCGCGAGCTGTTGAACCGCGCCGTCCGCTTGGCCGTTCTAAATATGGATAAACGAAAACGCCTCGCTGCCGCAGCAGCAACTGTTATTTTGCTCGGTGGTGAGTATTTAAAAAAAAAAGAAAGACGAAGAAGACGATGGTGGATGGTGTCATTGTATAAGAGTCTTCATACAATTCAATGAAAAGTTGAACCATTTCATTGTTCCACTCCATCTCGTCCCAATTCTTTAAATTAATAAACTTCGCTAAAAACTCAAAATTGGCAACATCCTCCAACACGCGCTCTGTACCATCTGTTTAGACGGCGCGTATTAACACAAGCCGAGCCGAAGATGGCGCGCGCGCCTTTGATCCGTGTCGAAAAACCGACAAGCGATGGATCGTACGAACTTTGCCGAGCCGAGCCGAGCCGCACCGAGCGTGGCTGTTTAAACGGCGCGTGGCGCGCTGAATCACGAGCCGAGCTGGGCTCGGCTCGCGTATTTGCGCGCCGTTTAAACGCACCTTAAAACGTACACTTATTTCTTAATTATGGCTTAATTTGTTTTAAAGTATTTCTTGCTATAGCGGCCACAGTAATACATAATCGGTGAATATTTCAAGTACCTATTACGGATCAAGAGATAGAGCCCTGTGGCAAACGAACGGACAGACTTTATTTTTTGAACGAGTCGCCAGAGGGGCCAAAGACGCGAAGTCCTTGCTGTTTTTTTCTTTAAGGTAGGAAGGGTGAATTGTGTTCGGGATAAATTCCTTCGGACGAACTGGGACTGGAGGGCCTAGACAGTGTCCGACTTGCACGGACTAACCCGGTTATAACATACAGACAGACGTTGGCACCCTTTGGGTAGGGAACTGTAAAAATGTGTCGGACTAACCTGTGGCTGCGGCGTGCCGGCGGGGCGCGCGGGCCCGGGCGAGTAGCCCTGGTCGCGCGGGGAGGCGTACACGCCGCGCGGGGACGCCGCGAACCCGCCCCCCGCGCCCCCCACGCCCCCCACGCCCCCCACGCCCGGCCCCGGCGACGAGTAGCGCGCCAGCCCCAGCGGCGCCGCCACCTCCATCGGGGACTCCATGTTGCCGCCTGACACAACACACACACACACGTCAACCTCCCTCCCGACACCCACCACAAACACTGCCAGGGTCATCTTTAACCCTTTGGGAGCCCTGCAGGCTAACTGTCCAAGGGGTTGTTTCACCACTTTTCTTAAAGTTCGGATTAGCTTAATCATAACCTTATTTGACAGATGGCATTAAAATTTCTGTTTCACCAGTTTCGATTAGCGCTAAGTGACGGACAAACTGTTTCTTAATGTGACCATAAGATCAGGTGGCATTTAGCATTTTTATCCGTCACATAACTTTTTAATTAGTTAAGTTTATTTTTTTGTGGCCATGGTTGGAGAGCCCATCAGCCGGTTTCAGAAAAATAAATCAAAGTTTTTTTATTTTTTCAAGAAAGAAGTCATGCTAAATTGCATAAAATAATTTAATATCAAGATTTGCATAAAAAAAAATGTAGGTACACTTTTAGTATGTAAAAATAAATCCAAAATTTCGTAATATTTTCTAATTACAGACTTTTTTCAGTGGCTCATTCGTTTGTTCTACCTGAACTTGTATATCGCCATTAAAAAAAAAGTTAACTGTCAAATGGTTTGGCGCCACTTTTCGATTCGTTTTACGTGATTTTATTTTTCTTTGTTATTGTTAACAAAGTATCGTAAATAAATACCGTTTTTGGATCAATTATAATGTTACACATTTGTTTATGCAAAAAAATAGATGTATTTAAAAATTATATAGTTAACGATTTCTTTTGCTTTAATAATGAGTGACTCTTTGAACGAAAGTGTGCGAACAGGAACGCGTGGTCGTGAAATGCGACGTTGCCATTCCGACTTTTTGTTAAACCCACGATTAGTTAAGTGGTACTTAGTTCGCACAGGACCGGCGTGGTGAAACTGAAAAAACACTAGCTGACAGATTTGTCCAGTACTTAGTTTATTCATTGGTTACGTAACCAGCAGTTTGACAATAAGGTGGTGAAACACCCCCTAAAGGTCGCTGCATAGTTAGTTAAGATGTAGGTATAGTTTTAGTTTTTTTTTTTTTAACTAAGGGACCCAATACATCCCTGTATTGTTTTTTTTATATAATTATTAGGTATTATTTTTTATTTAATTCTACAGGGTTATTTTTAATTCACTGACATCCTCTTAACCCTGAATTCCTATCACTCAAACAAATGTTCTTTGTTTTACGACTTTTTAAAATGAAGCACTTTTTTTCCCATACAAATACACGGAGTATCGTAAAAATAAGAGGTAATCTCAAATTTTCAAAACGTTATGACTAAAGCCGTAAAACAAAAAAACATTTGTTTAAGTGGTAGGAGTTTAGGGTTAAAAGGATGCTAGTGAATTACAAATAACCCTGTATATTTGTATGGTTTTTTAGTTTGTAATTTATTATATTTTAATTTGAAAAGAAGCCAAGTTTTTTGCGGCGCATTCTTCTTGACAATGATGGTCCTTACGAAAGCGCTGGTAGTTGCACGTTAGTTGCCCGTCACTGTCACTTTGCGTATGCATTCAAATTCACGTCACTAGTTCCGTCCGAGAAAGAATCACGTTACGTATGTAGCGACCTTAAGTCCCTCGCAATCGCCATCGTGTTCATTGTGAAAGTTCTTGTAATGGGCTGACAATTGGCTAAGTAAAGTTTTTTGAAGAGATGCTAATTATATTTTTTTTCGACAGTGGTCGACTTCAACACCAAGAAACTGCAGCTGTTTTATTTTTATCTCCTTTTATTTATTGGAAATATTTTTTTAAGTGTTCGTGATGACATTTGTGAGTTTTTATGGCTGACAAGCGGTTCGTGCTCAGTACTAAGAAGAAATAGAAAAAAAAAACGAATTCAGCTGTCGCTTCTGTCAATGTCAAATGAAATCTAACCGTTTGCGTTTCGTTTGCTTTGCGTTGTCCAAGAAGCAGTTCCAAAATAGTGATCGAAAGTATTCAATAGTGATCCAATTATTGTGCATAAGTTATGGAGAAATGCGGTAAAATTGTAAGTCCGGATTTTATGCGGAGGTCGATAAAAATAGTAAAAAAATCGCACTGAGCACACCAAAACGCAAAGCAAACGAAACGCAAACGATTTGACATTGACAGCAGTGACAGGTCACTTTGGTTTTTTTTTCTGTTTCTACTAAGTTCTGAGCACGAACGGCTTGTCAACCATAAAATCTCACAAATGTCATCTCAAACACTCAAAAAAATATTTCCAGTAAACAATAGGAGATAAAAATAAAACAGCTGCAGTTTCTCAATCTCCAGAACGCCGACTGCCGAAAAAAAATATAATTAGCACCTCTTCAAAAAACTTTACTTAGCCAATTGGTATCGGAAACAGCCAGCTGTCACAGCCATACAAAAACTGTCATTTCAATCCGATGCCGAGTGTCAAAAAAGTTACACAATTACCCTGCTGGGCGCTTGAGGATAAGAGAGGTGGTTATAATCATCCAAAATCAAAACCAAAACGTTTATTCTGCAAGTAGGCCGCAAAGGGCTGTTTTACATGTCACTTTTATTAAAACTACCAGCGCTTTCGTAAGGACCATCATTGCCAAGAAGAATGCGCCGCAAGAAACTTGGCAGAAATTCATCTTTTCAAGAAATTGAACTGTCAACAAATGGAGTAGATTAATAGCCATATCATTAGTCTTATTTCGACGTGTGCCCCATATTTGTGGCTTTTGGGACCCGTATTAGGCGGACTTTGAGAAGCTAGGGTCAAAATCATCTAAATTTATAAAATTTATAAAACACTAGCTGACCCGGCAAACGTTGTATTGCCTTATGTCACCTAGGGGTATAAAAAATGGCTATTTTATAAATTTAGATGATTTTGACCCTAGCTTCCTAGCCTTTTTTAGCCTATGACCTATTCTCAGACTTACGGAGTATAGACAAAAAGGTTTCATAAAAATCGGTCAAGCCGTCTCGGAGGAGTTCGGTAACAAACACCGTGACACGAGATTTTTATATATTAGAAGAAGATTAGGAGAACGTAGTCCGAAGCATGTCCAAACAAAAAAAAACTTTGAATCCTTCTCTTCTCTCCATCTGTTCATAATATAAGGTGAATTAAAAATATTTCGGAATATTTGTGCAGACGCTTGGTTTATTTTGACTGAACACCCTTAATAAGGTTTTCATCGAAATTTGTGATTCAAAATGTAGTCGGACATTTTCTATTTAACATACACCTGCAATTTTCTTTTTCTGAAGTTTTGGAGTTCCTACTCCGACTCCGAATCAAGAGCGCCATGGATTTTGATTATTAAAAAAAATATCCGTAATTTTTAGGATATTTTTTTTGTGTTACTTTTGCGACTTTTTAAGTCACAATACAACCCAAAAAATAAGGACACTTTTTCCTGAATGAAAAAAAAAAGTTAACGGTATTCTTTCCACCTATCTACTGAAAAATTACGCAACAATTTGAAGTCGCCGGGTTCATCTGAAGCATAGTCACGGAAATCTAATCACGTACCGAGGTGGAACTCTTTCACAACCAATTTCACGCTGATTTCTTTGGCAGACGGAATGGAATGTGAACAAGACAGTTGCTTGACGGGGGTACGTGGTTCAGATCGAGTCTGTTGGCACTTGGCGTGCAGGGTGCAGGGGTGCTGACTGACCGTGCTGGAAGTAGGGCGCGTCGGAGTACATCATGTCCATGTCGGGCTGCTGCGGCGGCGCGGGCGCGGCGCCGCCCCGCAGGTACGCGCCCTCCAGCGGCGGCGGCGCCGGCTGCAGCATCGGGCTCTGCTGCTGCTGCAAGGGACGAAGGGAGGGGTCACTTCAGGGCACTGTCGCCTGACACGAGGGTTGCCAGATGGAAAGACCAAAGTATCGGCCCAAATTAATTAATTAATAAATCTACACTAATATTATAAAGAGGAAAGATTTGTACCTATTTCTGTATGTCTGTAATGAATAGGCTCAAAAAGTACTGGGCCGATTTAAAAAATTCTTTCACCAATAGAATGCTACATTCTTCCAATTTGACATAGGCTACATTTCATTTTGAAAAAAAAATAGGGATCCTTGGTAAAATTTGAACAATGTAACCGAAGGTGTAGAAAAATGAGTCTTAAAATGTCTTTCGTCGAATGCGCTGCCGAAACTATTAGCGATAGAACAAAATAATGTACAACAATATTGAAGAACATCATAATGTCTACAAAAAACTCCGCGGTAGCATATGTCCAACTATTGTAGTTATGTCACTACAACAACTTTTTTCATTTTAAACATTAATGAAAATGCTAACCAAATTCAAACCATGCTATTTATGTGTTTATATATTAGATAAAGTGATTCAAGAGGAAGGTTTACAAGTATAATACATGCATAATATAGTTGTACCCGTGCGAAGCCGGGGCGGGTCGCTAGTAATGAATAAATAAATTTCATGAAGTCGAGATTTTAGGATTATCGTTGGGACAAATAAATATTACAAATCAAAATGTTACTTTTTACTGGCCGCGTCGAGCGCGTTCTGTTCAATCGGAGTGAGTGAACCGATTACGAAACCTCGCGGTAATTTTTTTCTGTTTTAGCAAAAACTTTACAAGAAGCTGTTTGTCGGGACATTTTGTATTTTGGACAATCCAGACAAATCCCGACCATCTGGCAAACCTACCTGACACGCACTCTTTCTAGCATTCTATAGCTAAACCATTTAAATGAGTCCTCCGACGCGCGGCACTGGGGCTGGGAGGTATGACGACAAAGGGGGTTGGGAGAGGTGCGGGCGGCAGGCACACGAGGCGCGCTCGCCGCCCGCACCTCTCTCGGCCCCCTTTGTCGTCATACCCCGAGCCCCTGTACCGCGCGGGCGAGCACTCACTTAAACGGTCTAGCTATAGACCAGTGATACTTGGGTGGTCAATATCGTCCCCCAGAGGTCAATGGAGTCCTGCGATGGGTCTAGGTTTGCCGAAAAAGAAACCACATTTGAAAAAAACCACAACAAATCAATTGAGTATTGAGTAGGTTTACCTAGGCAGGGGTTTAATACCCTAATTACCCTAGTTATAATACCGAAGTACGAAAGACCGAATTTCACAAAACCTATGAACGGAAAGCCCAATATTAAAACTATGTTTATATGACCGAAAATTCTAAAACCCGAAAATACGTTTGACCAAAAGCCTAAAAGCCCGAAGGTTACTATACCTACACACGAAAGGCCGAAAAATTATATAAATAAATAAAAAATAAATATTAGGGGACAATCTTACACAAATCGACCTAGTCCCAAACTAAGCAAAGCTTGTACTATGGGTACTAGACGACGATAAACATATATAGATAAATAAATACTTAAATACATAGAAAACATCCATAACTCAGGTACAAATATTCGTGATCATCACACAAATAAATGCCCTTACCGGGATTTGAACCCAGGACTTCTTGCTTCGTAGGCAGGGTCACTACCAACTAGGCTAAAGCGGTCATTATAAATCCGCGGATATAAATCCTCTTCGGTACACCCCAATCGATGACTCGCTGGTAGCGAGCGAGCGAGACGTTTCGCGACAGAAGCGACTCTGATAGGTTAAATTCAGAAGGCTAAGCGTAGCGTAGCTTATTAAATTTTACCCTGTCGTAAAACGGATTTCAATGTGTCGAACCAAAATCAATCAATCGTTAATTTCAGATATCCTCCTCCTCCTTATAATGAAAGCGCTTTGGCATTTAGCAAGATTATTCCATTAGATTGCTTTTCTGATGGCCAAGGTCTAATCTGGCAACGATTTAAATCAGCTATGACTCCGCTGACACCTGAGTCTATACCAGCGGTCATCAAACTGTCGGTATTTTTGCGGCCCGTATCATATGCAACGACTTTAATGCCTTTTATGCCTTTCAAAACAGATTTTGCCTGCGAAGAACTGTATAGCTGTACGCGGGTATGAAAGAATATTAAAAATTTACAACATCGTACATAATGGGAGCCCCTTTTCTCCCATAATCTTTTTTATCCGAATTTTGAAAGTCAGAAATCGATGTCCTTAATATTCTTGCTCATAAATAGCGATGGTCATAATTTTTTTAAAGCATATCGTTTAATAGTTCTAACTGCAATGATCCATAATCCTATTGATCATAACTTTAAAAAATACATAATATTGATATGAATAAAATGTAACGGAATATCGTTGATTATTCAGAAAAATTGTAAGGCATATATCTTAAAGTAATAATTGTTTTCAATCATAATTTTGCTATGTTAGGTTTTTTTTTATGACAGCACAGAAAAGGATTATTACCTTTAATATTATGAAATGTCATACAACCCTGACACTGAATGTTATTACAAAGTAATATTATGCCTAAAAATAATTATTACCTGCGAAAAAAGACCATGCAATAATTATTATGAGTGACTTTATTACCTTTAACATTATGAAGAGTGATGCATTCATGACACTGAATGATATGACTTTACTTATTATTCCTTACAATAATTATGACTTAAGAAAATCGTAACTCCAATTTATATTGTTTAATATTATGACTTCCGATAATATGAAGAAGAAAAATTATGACAGAAAACGTTATGGGCTTGAAAATTCGGAACAAAAATTTTATGGGAGTCATTATAGACCCCGGACATAATACTTAAAATTTAAGTCTTGAATAGTTATAAAAATTACATGTAACAAAGTTTGTACCTAAAAGAAAAAGATACTAAACCCTCATTTACATAAAGCTACCAACAACTTTTCAAATGTACCTATTAATAGTAATACTATTTACTGTTTTATAAGAATAGCATGCAAGTTAAAAAGGTCAGCGAATAAAGGCTTTTATTATTTATTTATTATTATTTATTAATAGTCAATTTATAAGTGTGCGGCCCACAGTAGTGAGGTGTGAGGTGTGTGTGTAATGTGGCCCCTGTACAGTATACCTGCTGCTGCTGCTGCTGGAGCAGGAACTGCTGCTCCTCGGGGCGGATCTTCTTGGGGCGGCCGCGCTTCTTCTTGGGCGGCAGCTCGCCGTCGGGCCCGGGCTGCTGCGGCTGGCGCGGCTGGCGCGGCGCGCGCGGCGTGGGCGGCGCCGTCTCGCCGTTCTCCAACTGACAGACCGACAGATCGGTTCATGATCAATTGATGATTTACTATCATTAAGTACAAATGGAAAGTCGTGAATTGACCTTGAATTGACCATTTTGAATATTGGCCTGAATTGTATTAATCATTAATCGATTTGGTAGTCATTTCTTTCGGCCTATGTCAATTTTGTCAATTTTACTAGGGGCATAATTCCATTTTCGACAATATTCTGTCAAAAATGAGTATTTAAAATTGGCATTTTTCTTATTTGGCGTATAATTTCGAGTGGACAATTTTCCATTTTTTCACAGTAAATCCAATTGATCACGATAAACACATTGAGCCAGTGACACGACGTCTGTGATCAAAAAATATGCGTATCGACAGAATTCATGGGTGTATCGACTTTTTCTTGCCATGAAACGGCATGAAGATGACACTTGGCCAACCGGGGGGACACTTTAAAACAAACGGTTACTTTATATTTTATTTGTATAATGAATAATGAGCCGCTTTAGAGTGTCGTTGTACAGTAAAATTACATAAAGTTTACCACTGACAGATGGTTTGCCTTCATTACATATTCAACTTTAACGACCTACAAATAAAGCCAATTTTAGAATACTGTTACCCACGTTTGCAGATTTTGTAATAGCTACTTTATTTGTATGGCGTTAAAGTTGGAAATGAGATGAAGCCAAGCCATCTATCAGTGGTAAACTAAAAGTAAAGGTATTGTACGTACCTTGATCTTCTTGGGGCGGCCGCGCTTCTTCTTGAGCGGCACCTCGGTGCCGTCCTCCAGGATGATGGTGTCCCCGGGCTCAGGCTCCATGGTCAGCCTGCAACCGCCACGGCTTTGTGTATAGTTTTTTTCTCTGTCACATGTGTTGCATTACCAACAGTTTTGGTTCTACTGGTGACGCTCGGAAAACAGGTTGACCGCGCAATTCGTAAGATTTATTTTTGATGTATCATTTTTAGATATGTATTTCATAAGCATTAGCGTCTGTTAACCTTTTTCCAAGCTTGAACGGCTAGCTAGCTCATTGGGTATTTATTTCACCTGTTCTATTGATTCCTTGGAAGTGCGTTCAGAGAGATTATATTCACAACAAACAACATTATATCAGAGAGTTGGACCAGTGGATGCACAATTTATACTGATCGAGACAGTTATTACAATTTTCAATCTAACGGCAAGAGATGTCGTCTCGATCGAGTCTTAAGCCCAGGCGACTGGTCCAATGGCCAGTAGCTCGGATTCGACTATTATCTTTTTTCGCCGCGATCAGAATGGGATCGAAAGATCTAACATTCATTACATTTTGACGGAAGCATATGGAATAACTATCAGTTCGACTCCCAACCTCATTGCGGTCTGATACGTGTGGAAAACGTCAGTGGCGGCACAGGACCTAAATTTAATTGCCAAGATATATTTTGCGAGGCCTTATGACGGCGCACCACACAGATTACGGATGTTTAAATGAGAAAAAAACGAGAATATTTCGAGGCGCGAGGCACCTCAGACGGCGAAGCCGTAGGCGGTGGCCCACGCCCCTACGCCTAGCGTCGCCTCCAGAATGGGTTTGTATTATAATACTGAAGGACGAAAGACCGAATGCATTAAAATATCGAATGGGTCAAACGCCGACAACTTTTTTTCTGAAACCGTAGATTTTGCAGAATTTTTTAAAATGGCATCGTATAAACCCGTTAGGTTAGGTTAGTTACATAACAATCTTAAAAAGTTTATCGTTTGGAAAAAAAATACCTTTCGATATTTTGATCCATCCGATATTTTAATATATTCGGTCGTTTATACTTCGGTATTATGATCCAGTCAAGGATTTTAATTTCCAACCCACCTAAGTTTAAATCACGTACAGCAAACTGTCACCATAAGAGCTAGTAACGATGTCACTTTGACGTGTTACATTTGACATTTCTACCTTAATGCATTGCGAATGTTTAACGTCAATTTTAACGAAATGAGCTTTAATTTGGGACCCACTTAGGCCGTGTTCAGACCAAAATGACTGTCAGCCGCCGAAAGTGAGCGACCATTACGCAATTTATTGTATTTCCATACATATTCATTTTTTCGTTCACACCTAACCGGCAATACGCTATTACGTTTTTCTTAATAAGCACTGGGGCTCAGTGAGCCTGCTCACATTCGGCGGCCGACTATACGTTCGGTTTGAACACGGCCTAAAAGCTGAGAGTCCTGTCACATAGTATAGGAATTCAAAGGATATTTTTTGGAAACGGGTCCGAAACGAAAGCACGCGACCGCACATAGCGCTCCGTTCCTAGGGTGGTGGCACGGGCACCGGGCAGGTACCTGCGGATCTCCATCTCCTCCTGCGGGCGGCGCGAGGTGTTGTCGGGGAACACGAGCTCGGCCTCGACCACGTGCGGCTCGAGCCCGTTCAGGTAGTCGCGGAACTTCTTGAGCGCCGCGTAGAACGGCACCTGTACCTGCGGATCTCCATCTCCTCCTGCGGGCGGCGCGAGGTGTTGTCGGGGAACACGAGCTCGGCCTCGTCCACGTGCGGCTCGAGCCCGTTCAGGTAGTCGCGGAACTTCTTGAGCGCCGCATAGAACGGCACCTGTACCTGCGGATCTCCATCTCCTCCTGCGGGCGGCGCGAGGTGTTGTCGGGGAACACGAGCTCGGCCTCGTCCACGTGCGGCTCGAGCCCGTTCAGGTAGTCGCGGAACTTCTTGAGCGCCGCGTAGAACGGCACCTGTACCTGCGGATCTCCATCTCCTCCTGCGGGCGGCGCGAGGTGTTGTCGGGGAACACGAGCTCGGCCTCGTCCACGTGCGGCTCGAGCCCGTTCAGGTAGTCGCGGAACTTCTTGAGCGCCGCGTAGAACGGCACCTTGTCGGCCGCGCGCGGCAGCTGCGCGCAGCGCGCCGACGATGACGGCATCACCCACATGTACTGAGTACAGTAATAACATAAACTTCACCACTGACAGATGGTTTGCCTTCATTTCATATTCAACTTTGACGACCTACGAATAAAGCCAATTTTAGAATACTGTTACCCACGTTTGCAGATGTTGTAATAGCTACTTTATTTGTATGGCGTTAAAGTTGGAAATGAGATGAAGCCGAGCCATCTGTCAGTGGTAAACTAAAAGTAAACGTATAGGACAACGAATAAAGCGAGATTCATAATAGTGTTTTTTTTTTTAGGAAAACGAGCAAGCGTGTCATCTGATGGAAAATGATCACCACCGCCCATAAATATCAACAACTCGAAGAGTCACCGATCTGTTGCCAGCCTTTAAAAAGGAGAGGGAATAGGAAGAGGGAGGGGGAGAGGTTTTGGGCCCCCGGCGCTCTCACTGACCGTTCTGTGAGAGCACAGACCACGGTAGATCTATAATGCCTCTGAAACCGATATGTTCACGCGCGCAGCTCAAATATTACGCGACAGCTTGGTATTGCGTTCCTATTACGAGCGGTGGCTGCCCGAACCAAATATTAATTGCACACAATTTTGATTCGCTTTCAACCTCAGTATTAAATTTGAATCAATAAAACCTGTCGTGACTCAAATTATATTAATGAACTAAAACAATTACTTTGCTCACCCGCGACCTTACAATAGTTACGTTTATGCAAATGGTTATACAAAATCAATGGTAGATAGTTTAGTTCAAAAGAAGCAGGCACGGTTAGTAAATAGCATGCTTTACGCTGCGTTACCTTCTCAGTCTACTAACAAATATAGATCTAGCATCTCTTACGTCGGGGGTTTGTCTGATAAGATTTATGGCATTTTAAAATCAAACAATATTAATGTTGCCTTTAAGACTAACAACTCTTTGTACTCTAGGCTATGTAACCACAAAGAACAGGTAGATAAGGGAACTAGATCGGGGGTATACAAGCTTACTTGTAATGACTGCAATGGGATATACGTAGGACAGACAGGCCGAAGTTTTAATACTAGATTTAAAGAGCATGTTTCGGCATATAGGAATGAGCATCCAGATAGATCGAATTTTGCAAAACATTTGTTGGAATCAAATCATTTATTGTTAGATTCAGATTCTTATGAAGTGTTACATTATTGCGGCAAGGGTTTGCGTCTGGATGCTCTGGAATGCATGGAAATAATTAGGTACAACACTATGGGGTCTATTATTAATGAACAGGTAAATTTAGTATCTTCTCCTTTACTGCGGCTTGGGTCGAATTTGAACAGTTAGTATTAATTAAATATGCCTTATAAATAAATAAACAAAAAAATTCAAGGTAGTTTTAAATATGTCAATAAAAGTTAATTTTTGTGGGGTAGTTTGAGAATAAGAAAAATAAAGTGGGTACTTGAGAAGTTACAGTGACAAGTTAAAACATTTGTTTTGGTTTGTTAGTTTAACATTTGGTAGCATAGCATACGGTTGTGGTAACTCTGAAGATGAGCTCTGGTTGAGTTCGAAACGCGTCAGTGTAGCTTGGTGGTGGTGATGGTTGGGTTTATGTGATTTGTGTGTGTTCGTACAGTGTGGAGGTGGAGGAACTGCATGAACGCACATTTCTTGCATAAACGTAACTATTGTAAGGTCGCGGGTGAGCAAAGTAATTGTTTTAGTTCATTAATATGGACCTCCGCAAAGTAACGCCTGATTCAATAAATTACAAATTATATTAAGCTGGTAGTTTCTTAGTGAAAATCAGTTCATACCACCTAAAACCCCGCGACTCGGCGGATTATGGGAAGCTGCTGTTAAATCCAGAAAGGGCCATTGCTATAGAAAACCATTGTTTGACCGACCACATTGCAGTAAACAAATGGTGACCGAGACTGCGCCAGTATTGGGCTGATTTCTCTCCACGTGTCTATTCTCTATTCCGCTCTACCATTCAATTACACAGCGTGATTCAGAATCGATTGGCGCCGCGGCCGCGCCGTGACCGGCGCCTAATCGTAGTATTTAAACTGTATTAAACTATAGTAATGTACAGTTTAATTTGCATTAGTGCCGCAGCTCTCACGTTTCTCACAGTGCATATAAATAACTCGTCATTGTACAGTCAAATGAAACCGTGAACACGTGCTTACAGGATTGATAAGTATTAGGAAAGATAAAAACGCATTTCTTCGTCCGCACTATTACTACAAGTGTGCAAGACCATTTTCCGATTAAAATGATATTGCATTGCATGGCACGATATGAATAATAAAGTGACAATGACATTAACTTCATAGTCTTCATACATCTCAATTTACACTAACACTCATCTATTAATTATCTAAAGAGATGTTTATCATTAATTATCATTTACCACAGAGGATTTCTATAATAACTAATAAGCTTGTGCAGGCAAATGTACATGCAATGACGAGTAAAGGCCGGTGCAAATCGGAATATCGGATACGTGTGCGTGTCACGTCACGCACACGCACCGGTTGAGGTGAGTGGAGCAGTGGGACGGATGGCACACTAGATGCATGCACATGGTGTGCCGTCTTTCTTATAGTTTCATTCATTACAACTGGTGCGTGACACGCACACTTATCTGGTCTGCGCCTTTAGGTATACGACCAGTTAGGAAAGTGTTGAACTAGGAATATGATACGAGGAATCGTGAACAAATGCTGGTGGCGTACCGTGTTGGTGCCGGCGACGGTGTCAGGCTGTTTCCCGAAGCAGAAGTCCTTCTTGCCGCTGAACACTTCATAGATGAGCTTCCCATTGAAGACGGCGACCTTGGGGCGGAAGGCGCGCAGTTTGTCCAGCAGCGCCGCGGAGCCCTCCTTGATCTCGCGCCGCGTGAGGTCCGCCGAGCCCTTGGTCGCGCGCCCCACCATGTTCGTGAATCCGATGCCGAAGTTCAGCAGCTGGAACAGAAGGCCGACCGCTCGTGACCCGTCTCCAAAGACAACTAAACGCCTGCCCGTTCGGTAACAGATCATTACGGTACAGATGTCTAAATATACAATGGTTCAAAATGTCTCATTATTAAAATGTACAACGGTCAAAAAGTATGTAAATGTAAACATGTTATAATTAACAAAAGATGCCACCAAGGATGATATAGACTGGATTAGCAATCGCCATAGTACAGATCGGCCGCGGAAAAATAGTTCGATTATTAAATCTAGATGGCGCTGACATATAGCCCGAGGGTTTGAAAGCAAAACAATAAGACTACAGATATTTCATATTACTGCAAATGTATTATTATGCACTATTTTTGAAAAATAATACATTTGTAATAATATGAAACATCTGAAGTCTTATTGTTTTGCTTTCAAAGCCTCGGGCTATATTTTTCTGCGCCATCTAGATTTAATAATCGAACTATTTTTCTGCGGACGATCTGTACTATGGGCACTATGGCGATTGCTAATCTAGTGTATGTCATCCTTGATGCCACATAAAACTAAGAGCCTAAGGGGGTGTTTCACCACCTTATTGTCAAACTACTGGTCACGTAACCAATGAATAAACTAAGTACTGAACAAATCTGTCAGCTAGTGTTTTTTCAGTTTCACCACTCCGGTCCTGTGCAAACTAAGTACCACTTCACTAATCGTGGGTTTAACAAAAAATCGGAATGGCAACGTCGCATTTCACGACCATGCGTTCCTGTTCGCACACTTTCGTTCAAAAAGTCACTCATTATTAAAGCAAAAGAAATGGTTAACTATATAATTTTTGAATACATCTATTTTTTTGCATAAACAAATATGTAACATTATAATTGATCCAAAAACGGTATTTATTTACGATACTTTGTTAACAATAACAAAGAAAAATAAAATCACGTAAAACGAATCGAAAAGTGGCGCCAAACCATTTGACAGATAAACTTTTTTTTAATGGCGACATACAAGTTCAGGTAGGACAAACGATTGAGCCACTGAAAAAAAGTTTGTTATTAAAAAATATTACGAAATTTTGGATTTATTTTTACATACTAAAAGTGTACCTACATTTTTTCATTCAAATCTTGATATTTAAATTATTTTATGCAATTTAGCATGACCTCTTTCTTTAAAAAATAAAAAATACTTTGATTTATTTTTCTGAAACCGGCTGAAGGGCTCTCCAACCATGGCCACAAAAAAATAAACTAACTTTATGTGACGGATAAAAATGCTAAATGCCTCCTGATCTGATGGTCAAATTAAGAAACAGTTTGTCCGTCACTTAGCGCTAATCGAGACTGGTGAAACAGATATTTTAATTCCATCTGTCAAATAAGGTTATGATTAAGCTAATCCGAACTTTATGAAAAGTGGTGAAACAGCCCCTAAATGTATGATAGAAAAAATGAACAGACATTAATCATTTATTCTAAGAGGAGGCCTGTGCCCTTCAGTGGGACGTAATCGTATACAGGGATGATGATGATTAAATTACTTGCTCAATGCTCATTGGAGCAGATTCAGTCAATCGCATTTTGTACATTTTGACCCCAGAGTATTCTGTCGTAAAAACTTCCAGACCCAAGAACATTTAGGTCACAGTGAGTGCTGCTGCGGCTGCTGTGATTCTGCTTGGAAACATTCAGACTTAAAGAACATGTGTTGGCCAAAGCATTCAAATATTCTGCCCTTAAAATATTCAGACAAGACGATTTGGTGGGACTTTTTGACAGTGTTACATCTAAAAATTTTATGCATTTTGCCATTTGTACTAAAATTACCTGTTACCGACCATTCTTAGGCGACGCGTATCGTTCTAGCTCAATAGTAGATTGTACAATAAAACGAGCCATTTTACCCGAGACGTTCATAGCCTGACGTTCATAGACACGTCGAGGGGATAATTAGTTAAATGCTCGAGTTTTACACTCTGCTTTTCAAATTCCAATTAAACAGCAACATTGGATTGGAAATAAAATTTACAAGAACTAAACCCACTTCTAGCAATCGGATTGACTTGATATTTGGTACCGATAGTAGTTTCGACGGCAACGCAAATACAGAGTCAACAGAAAGGACAGGCAATGTTTTTTTTTACAAAACTTATTTATGGCAGTGTAAGTAAACAAACTTGATGCTGATTGATTGACTGATACAATGTCACGTATTGCCACGGCAGGTCGCTGACCCAAAGAATGACTTAGTGCTCAAGCTAACAACTTCAAGAATAAAAACGAAAACTGTGAATTAGTTCCAGAATTCATCCGTTTTTGTTGACAATGACATGGTGAACTGTTCTACAAAGTGTAGGATAATACGGGTATGTATTACAATACCGAAGTACGAAAGACCAAATGTATTAAAACATCGAATGGGTCAAAAGACCGACACGACTTTTTTCTGAAACCGTAAACTTTTCAGAATTTATTAATACGGCATCATACAGAACCCATTAGGTTAGGTTAGGTTTGTTTTATAACAATCTTAAAAAGTTAACGGTTTCAGAAAAAAATCGTGTCGGTCTTTTGACCCATTCGATGTTTTAATATATTCGGTCTTTCGTACTTCGGTATTGTAATACATACCCGATAATACAGTGATTAACATGAACCATACAAGAACTGTCAAAATGAACGCGATGGCGATTGCGAGGGAGCTAGACAAGTAGCCTGCCGTTTAATGCGACGCGTCGGATGCTTACGACGCGGCGTGTGGGAGTTTATTGCGAGGGAGCTAGACAAGTAGCCTGCCGTTTAATGCGACGCGTCGGATGCTTACGACGCGGCGTGTGGGAGTTTACCTCTGGCGAGCCTACACCGCTCCGTTACCTTGTAGTCTTGCGAGGGAGCTAGACAAGTAGCCTGCCGTTTAATGCGACGCGTCGGATGCTTACGACGCGGCGTGTGGGAGTTTATTGCGAGGGAGCTAGACAAGTAGCCTGCCGTTTAATGCGACGCGTCGGATGCTTACGACGCGGCGTGTGGGAGTTTACCTCTGGCGAGCCTACACCGCTCCGTTACCTTGTAGTCTTGCGAGGGAGCTAGACAAGTAGCCTGCCGTTTAATGCGACGCGTCGGATGCTTACGACGCGGCGTGTGGGAGTTTATTGCGAGGGAGCTAGACAAGTAGCCTGCCGTTTAATGCGACGCGTCGGATGCTTACGACGCGGCGTGTGGGAGTTTACCTCTGGCGAGCCTACACCGCTCCGTTACCTTGTAGTCTTGCGAGGGAGCTAGACAAGTAGCCTGCCGTTTAATGCGACGCGTCGGATGCTTACGACGCGGCGTGTGGGAGTTTATTGCGAGGGAGCTAGACAAGTAGCCTGCCGTTTAATGCGACGCGTCGGATGCTTACGACGCGGCGTGTGGGAGTTTACCTCTGGCGAGCCTACACCGCTCCGTTACCTTGTAGTCTTGCGAGGGAGCTAGACAAGTAGCCTGCCGTTTAATGCGACGCGTCGGATGCTTACGACGCGGCGTGTGGGAGTTTATTGCGAGGGAGCTAGACAAGTAGCCTGCCGTTTAATGCGACGCGTCGGATGCTTACGACGCGGCGTGTGGGAGTTTACCTCTGGCGAGCCTACACCGCTCCGTTACCTTGTAGTCTTGCGAGGGAGCTAGACAAGTAGCCTGCCGTTTAATGCGACGCGTCGGATGCTTACGACGCGGCGTGTGGGAGTTTACCTCTGGCGAGCCTACACCGCTCCGTTACCTTGTAGTCTTGCGAGGGAGCTAGACAAGTAGCCTGCCGTTTAATGCGACGCGTCGGATGCTTACGACGCGGCGTGTGGGAGTTTATTGCGAGGGAGCTAGACAAGTAGCCTGCCGTTTAATGCGACGCGTCGGATGCTTACGACGCGGCGTGTGGGAGTTTACCTCTGGCGAGCCTACACCGCTCCGTTACCTTGTAGTCTTGCGAGGGAGCTGGACAAGTAGCCTGCCGTTTAATGCGACGCGTCGGATGCTTACGACGCGGCGTGTGGGAGTTTACCTCTGGCGAGCCTACACCGCTCCGTTACCTTGTAGTCTTGCGAGGGAGCTAGACAAGTAGCCTGCCGTTTAATGCGACGCGTCGGATGCTTACGACGCGGCGTGTGGGAGTTTATTGCGAGGGAGCTAGACAAGTAGCCTGCCGTTTAATGCGACGCGTCGGATGCTTACGACGCGGCGTGTGGGAGTTTACCTCTGGCGAGCCTACACCGCTCCGTTACCTTGTAGTCTTGCGAGGGAGCTAGACAAGTAGCCTGCCGTTTAATGCGACGCGTCGGATGCTTACGACGCGGCGTGTGGGAGTTTACCTCTGGCGAGCCTACACCGCTCCGTTACCTTGTAGTCTTGCGAGGGAGCTAGACAAGTAGCCTGCCGTTTAATGCGACGCGTCGGATGCTTACGACGCGGCGTGTGGGAGTTTACCTCTGGCGAGCCTACACCGCTCCGTTACCTTGTAGTCTTGCGAGGGAGCTAGACAAGTAGCCTGCCGTTTAATGCGACGCGTCGGATGCTTACGACGCGGCGTGTGGGAGTTTATTGCGAGGGAGCTAGACAAGTAGCCTGCCGTTTAATGCGACGCGTCGGATGCTTACGACGCGGCGTGTGGGAGTTTACCTCTGGCGAGCCTACACCGCTCCGTTACCTTGTAGTCTTGCGAGGGAGCTAGACAAGTAGCCTGCCGTTTAATGCGACGCGTCGGATGCTTACGACGCGGCGTGTGGGAGTTTATTGCGAGGGAGCTAGACAAGTAGCCTGCCGTTTAATGCGACGCGTCGGATGCTTACGACGCGGCGTGTGGGAGTTTACCTCTGGCGAGCCTACACCGCTCCGTTACCTTGTAGTCTTGCGAGGGAGCTAGACAAGTAGCCTGCCGTTTAATGCGACGCGTCGGATGCTTACGACGCGGCGTGTGGGAGTTTATTGCGAGGGAGCTAGACAAGTAGCCTGCCGTTTAATGCGACGCGTCGGATGCTTACGACGCGGCGTGTGGGAGTTTACCTCTGGCGAGCCTACACCGCTCCGTTACCTTGTAGTCTTGCGAGGGAGCTAGACAAGTAGCCTGCCGTTTAATGCGACGCGTCGGATGCTTACGACGCGGCGTGTGGGAGTTTACCTCTGGCGAGCCTACACCGCTCCGTTACCTTGTAGTCTTGCGAGGGAGCTAGACAAGTAGCCTGCCGTTTAATGCGACGCGTCGGATGCTTACGACGCGGCACGCGGCGTGTGGGAGTTTACCTCTGGCCTGGCGAGCCTACACCGCTCCGTTACCTTGTAGTCTTCGTCGGCGCTCATCTGCTCGCGCGTGAGCCCGGACAGGTACAGGCACTTCCAGAAGTGGTTCCCGGGGCCCGCGTAGTGGTGCCCCTTGTACGCCGCGAACAGCCCCGGGTTGATGCCGATCTGCCGGTCAAGCGGGACCACATGTTATTACGACAATAGCAACGAACCGAAACATACGGTCAACGAATAAACCAACGGGTAAAAGACCGACCTAAGCACCCCCCAGTGCCTAGCGGGAGAATGCATGCTCCTCTCCCGGCCTTCCAGCAAATGGCTGAGGCAGGACACTGTGGGTAGATTAAGTCCCTCCCTACCCCTCCTCTCCTCAAAATTGAAAGCACACGTTTTTTTGTATTAATAATCAATAGAGAAGGGGACTTGTGACCGGGTTTTTTAGTCCGTGCAAGTCGGACACTGTCTGGGCCCTCCATTCCCAGTTCGTCCGAAGGGATTTTTCCTGAGCACAAGTCACTCTTCCTACCCTAAAGTAAAAAACAGCAAAGACTTCGCGTCTTTGGCCCCTCTGGCGACTCATTAAAAAAAAAACCGAAACATACGCCGTGGATGACTAGGGCAAAGTTACCGTACCTTTATAATTACAACATAAAAGAGTACTACAGGGTTATTTGTAATTCACTGACATCCTCTTAACCCTGAATTCCTATCACTCAAACAAATGTTTTTTGTTTTACGACTTTTTAAAATGAAGCACTTTTTTTCCCATACAAATACACAGAGTATCGTAAAAATAAGAGGTAATCTCAAATTTTCAAAACGTTATTACACCAAAAATATTAAGTAATGACAAAAGCCGTAAAACAAAAAACATTTGTTTAAGTGGTAGAAGTTTAGGGTTAAAAGGATGCTAGTGAATTACAAATAACCCTGTATAGAGCTACTTATTAGCCATATTAATATTAGACTTAACTTTACTAGTATTATAAAGGGTGTTTGGCTGTCGAGTGTAGGGATTTTAAGGGGTGATAGTTAGGGTCATTCTGAACATTTTTACCACATTTACTATACTGGCAAGTTGCACGATTTCTGAGATACAGCCTTTTTTTTAAATCATTCTTTCCCAGATTTTTAAATTTATTTTTCTGTTGATCCTGTATAGCCTGTATTGAATTATTTTTTATTGTTTTGCCCTGGTTCTTCAAAATAAATTCAAATAATTGCCTATTACGGCTAGATTGATTAGAAAACTTTTTTAGACGTGACAAGAAAAAAAATCTCAAATACTTTTGTAACTTTGAGTGTCTTCAAAAAAAGTAAAGTAATTCAATACAGGCTATACAGGATGTTAAATTCAAAAATCTCACAAAAAGAGTGATTATTGAAAAAAAAATGGCTATATCTCAAAAACCGTGCAACTTGGCATAATAGTAACTGTGGTCAAAAATGTTCAGAATGAACCTAACTATCACACCTTAAAACCCCTACACTCGACGGCCAAACACCCTGTATTCTTGAACTACATCGTGCTCCCGGAACGGGTAACTGTTGAAACTACCTTAATGTACTAGATAGCATCTAAGTACAGTAAAATTACATAAAGTTTACCACTGACAGATGGTTTGCCTTCATTTCATATTCAACTTTAACGACCTACAAATAAAGCCAATTTTAGAATACTATTACCCACGTTTGCAGATTTTGTAATAACAACTTTATTTGTATGGCGTTAAAGTTGGAAATGAAATGAAGGCAAGCAATCTGTCAGTGGTAAACTAAAAGTAAACGTATTGTAACACAGTTATACAGTAAAAATATTCTGACTCTTTCCCCAAAGAGGAGTGTTAAAAGTTTGACGTCTGTATCTGTGGCATCGTAGCTGTTTAACGGACCGATCCTGGCACAGTTTAGTCGCCAGAAAGCTATGTAGTTTAATGTAATTGATTCTTAGAGTACGGCATAAAACAGTAGGTACATAAAACGACTCAAAACGGATGAAAAATAAAATCAAAGTTGACGTACGAAATTGTCGCCATGTTCAAGCATTTGACGCCAAAATGTGACAGTTACGAGGAATGTGCTACTTCCATTCAATGACTAGACAGTAAGCTTTTATGTTGTACTGAGCATTATTGTTATAATTTTATGAGCATTTATTAGGCAAGCGTGCTCCGTCGTAGACCTCACGCTTGCCATCAGGCGTGATTTGATTATGGTCAAACGCAAGCCTATAGGCATTGAATAAAACAGTACTCGATGTTTCATCAATCGTCTACGTATCAGACTTTGAAATGAAAATATAGTGTTTTAAGTCTTCTAACTTGTAGTTCTTACAAAGCGTATTTCCATCTCATTGTACCCGAGAGGTATTCGGCGTGAAATTCGTCAGCCGGCGATTGTGTAGCGCCGCCGTAGCAACGTCTGCTCAGAGGGCGGCGCGCCCTCTGTCGCCCGCCGACCGAACCACCGCGACCAAAAGGCCCTATGCGCCTTTAGGACTCTTTCACACAGGCCATTTTTTTCGAAGATTTAGCGGTCCGGCCACTACATCGCGCGAGCGAGCGAGGGTTTTATCAGTTCATTGCGTGCGCGGCCAGATAATCACTGTGTGGCGAGCGTGTCGGCCGCGCAATGAACGGAGAAAACGCTCACCGCTGCCGCCGGTCGCGCGAGGTCGTGGCCGGGCCGTAACGACGGAGCGAGCATGCCGCGATAGCGCCGCGATTTATTGATCGCCGCGATACCGCGTGGCGGGTACACGGCGGTCTCATCGCGATTATTTTTTAGCAACAATCTATCCTCACCTACCGGCCTTTTTCATGAATAAAATAGACTCAGACGAGGTCTAGGTATCTTACTAAAGAGACGATAAAATCAAAACCACGACAATTTTAACTGAAGCTGTCCAGCAGACTGCAGAACGGTGGCAGAATGAGAACAGATTGCTGCTAAAAAAATGGTCAGGGCGTGAACGCTGCGAACGCGCGGCAGTATCGCGGCGTGCACGCACGCTGCGACGGAGAAAAGTTAAAAATCGCCTGTGTAAAAGGGCCCTTACATTGTGCCACAGACACGCCCTTTCACGAGCAGAAGGACTTCGCAAAGTGACATTGGAGGACCATGGATGAGTTAAGACTGGTTGTAAACTGTACAACTATGCGCTATCTCTCGCATCGTCGCAAAGTACGGTCTTCACTGAGATCGTGAACTTCAATGTGAATTTTACTGTCGTGAAATAGCGATATATTTAGGAAAAACATTTGCAGACTTTGGCGTTATTTGTAAGTTTTTTAACTATACTTAGACTTACTTGCTCTTACTAACATCACAGATAGATTACACATTAGTTAAGTGACAGATTCGACATTCGCATTTGACATCCGCTATACTCGCTTAAGGTGATATCAGACGGGTCATTTTTCTTTCATTTTCTCGGTTCGGCCATTTAAACTTATTCCAATATGCACGACTTCATCTGATGCCATATTTAAAGAAACTACGGATGAACGTTCATTTCTACGTCATTCCAGCTAAAGCTGTGTGAAAAAGGAGTAAAAAAAATGCAGCATTCACTCAAGTGAACCGTCTGATATTACCTTAAGAGCTATATCACACTGGCGATTTGCGAACGTATTAGAAGCGGCGTATTCGCCGCGGGCGTGCAATGGATTCGATTCGTTGCGTCTATAAAGCTGGGACGCCATGTTGTAAAAAAACTGAAGTGGGTAAAGTAAATGTTAGCTGACGTACGTCACTGTACATCATGGCGTCCCAGCCCTATAGACGCGGCGAATCCTCGCGCGCCCGCGGCGAACACGCCGCGCGTTCACTCCGCTTCTGACACGTTCGCAAATCGCCAGTGTGATCTGGTTCTAAAGGCCACCACAAACCGGGAGCGCGGGGCGCCGACGGAGCGTGTCCAGCGCGCACTAAAATCGCTGTCAATTGAAATTGCGAACAATGTAAATAAACCATTTAATGAAATATCCATATTCTAGCACTTGTTTATTGTTTTAATGGTTTAGGATAGTGTTGTGGCAAGTATTGATTAAATAACACACGGATTTAGCAGTATTTGATGAGGAAAAATGGTAATTAAAGACATTTTAAATACAAGGTTTGTTTACATTGTTTGCAATTTCAATTGACTGACAGTTTAGTTATAAGAGCGTTTTCACATTATCCGATCCGATATCGGTATCGGTCGCCGATACGATACCGGAGGGAGTTAAATGTATGAAATATGTATCTCCGATATCCGATATCGTGTCGGACAATATGAAAGACAGATACATATTTCATACATTTGACTCCCTCCGATATCGTATCGGCGTCCGATACCAATATCGGATCGGATAATGTGAAAACGCTCTAACACTTAATTAAATATTTTTTATACGGTGACACACACCGGCTGCGCGGCACACCGTATTTGATTCAGTGTTATTGACTGCGCTGGGCACGCTCCGTCGGCGCTCCGCGCTCCCGGTTTGTTGTGACCTAAAAGCTCCAAACGCGAACTCGTTCATACAAGTTTGAATATTACAACTGTTACCGCCACGCCTTCGCTGTGGATATCACGATATCCGTCAGTTACGTTTTTGGTCAGATGCAGTTTGAGTCGTCAGTTTAGCTAATCGTCAGATCACTTATTTAACACATACGTCCAAGCGATTGCTTATTCACTTTGTGGCTTCTAAACAAATCTGGCAATAAACTGGGCGATCGTATAACCGTATGATTAGCGAATCTATCCTAAATCGTATCTGACCAATAACGTATCTGACTAATATCGTGTTACCCCTTCGCTGTCTGTGCGTTTGGAGCTGTGCGCGCGTGTGTGTGTGTAGGTAAGTAGAGCGGCGATCGTACTCACAATGATGATGTCGAGGTTCTCGGCGAGGTGGTCGGGCAGCGTGCGGCGCGCCACCTCCTCCTCGCTCATGCCGTTGAAGCGGTCGTGCTTCTTGCGCTCCTTGACGGGCCGCGGCGCGCCCTCCGCCAGACCGTCCGCCTTCAGCTCCATGCTGCCGACACACGCGCCCATACACTCACTCACTCTACTTCGCTCTTTGTTGCATTACAAAAAGGGCACACAATTATGCCGAGTCTTTTTAAGAGCGTTTATACCTGCTGTTAATGCAGCTGCAGCTGCTGATAAAAGTCTATCACGAATAATTATTGCAGTAGACACATTAACTTAAGAATATATTAGAACAATTGGGGATGTGTAAAAAAAATTACCAGTGGTTTTTATATTTTTTTTGTATAGAAAAGTCAATTATAAGAAACTAATTTCAATATTTTGTCATTTAGTTCTCTACTTTTTCAAAATTAATTATTGAAACTATTTTAGTTGATGACGTCAGATTATAATTGAGGGCTCCCACAATGCCAAATTTCTAAATCTTTCTAAATGCGTTCGATAAGGCAACCCCTTTAATTATTTTCTGCGTAGTGGTACACTATACACTCTGTCACTTACTGGCACTGTCAAAGTGCTAGATGTCAGACAGCGGGTCCAAATCAAACTCCGTAGTATAATCCACGCGTAAATTGTGAAGAATTCCAACAACACAGAATAAAGTTCGACTTGAACCGGTCACGCAATTTACACCAATGTCAAATGAAGGTCATTGCTTATTTGTTATATAATAAATTCATTACATAATATTAAAATTAAATAACTACAGAAAACGAGTTAAAAAGCATTTATCTCGAAATGTTTTTCGATTTACTATACATTGCAAAAAAATAGACATCCCCAATTCTTATAGACCACATTTTTAATTTTCATTCAATATTTATGGAATATTCGAAAAAAGTAACAAAAATGCAATGTTGCCAGCTCAGTAGGTATAAACGCTCTTAAGGTCGATTCATATCTACGGACACCGCGCGTCAGACAGGTGCCGTGGTAGACAATTCTAGCGATACATTCGTACGAGCTCGCAGATATTTGCGATGCGACGCGAATTCGCGGTATTGTGTGGGAGCCCTAAGCATTTTTCTATGCAAAAGTATGAAGTGTCACTTGGACAACGGGGACGGAGCAAACGACACAAAAAAGTCGAGTCACTATCTATCGTAACAGACACGGTCCGTGCCCGGCCAGTATGCGCAAAGAATATTTTGTCGGTGTCTGATACGGCACGGCACGTGTCTACGCTCGGTGTCTGTAGATAACTATCAGCTCTTTAAAGTATTGGCATCTAAGTACCTAACCTTGTATTGTATAGACGACCAAGAAGTTCCTTTACCACACTAAGGTTCAATGTTAGTAGTACGGTTTAAATCATCAAATTTAAATAAATTAAAATTCTGATTTAGGAACTGTCATAAAAAAGTGATCCTATAAGGGTTCCGTTTTTTCCTTTTGAGGTACGGAACCCTAAAAATGGCAAAGCTCTTGGTCGACTAAGATAACAAAAGCTGGATTAATAGATTCCACTTAGACTTTTGAAAACCTAAAGCCTTCGACACACAGCGGGCGGGGCGGGACCTCGACGGGACGGTACAATCTGTAATGTACTACTTTAAATAGACAGACGCCGTCATACGGCGTTGTTTGACGGCGTCTATTTAAAGTAGTACATTACAGATTGTAATGTCCCGTCGGCGTCCCGTCGACGCCCGCTGTGTGTCGAAGGCTTAAGTGGCTATAATTGACTACATAAATCCACTAAAAAAAAATAAAAAAGTATAACACGGTATTACCTACGTTGAAGTCATTCTTACGAACATTAATAAAGACCGGCTACTTAATGTTTTGTTTACGTTTCGAATTGCATGCTTCTTTATTTAGGTAACATTTTGTAAGTAGTAAAGCAGTTAAACAAATAACAGATAATAACATTACCGAACGTCTACTATGAATGCAGTAAACTTGAAGATATTTTTGTGAATGAAAGATGTTACAATGGAGCAATAAAACTTTGTTTACTCAAGTTTTCAAAGAATGGAGTGGCGCGTGCCTAACGGAGAGAACAGACAGGGCGAATTATTTTATGGACGGAGCCAACGGACTTAGCGTGTTTAGCTGGTCATCTCGTCATATTACAAAAGTGTGGGCAGGCCTGCCCGATGGTCCGATGACATTAGGGACCAGGCCCTATACTACGAAGCGCGAAATTCGAACTTCGTTTCATGCCGTTGCGTTCACGCTAATGGCATTTATTACGAGAGTGAGAGGGACCGCACGATCCGAACTTCGAACTTCGAATTTCGTAGTAACCCCCCAGGACCAATGTGGAAGAGGGAATCAGATCTGAATGGAAAAAGATTGGACAGGCGAATGCCCAACGGTGGGCGAAAACGCGTTGAAGAAGAAGATGAACAAGCCCTCGTCCCACGTCTCTTCTGCGTCGCTTGCGCCTTAAGAAAGTATAAACCCGCTTTTCTTCAAAGTTCCGATGGAAAAAATATCTATTATCGTTTAACATCGTTTTCATGCATTGACTAATTCCATATTCTCTGACTTCCTTATTATTACTAACATAGATTTATTGTTACTAACAAAATGGACCAATGTCTTAGTCCAGGGTTTCTCAAAGTGGGGTACGCGAATCCCTAGGGGTTCGCCATTCGACGGTAGGGGGTTCGCGACAAGATTTACGCAATAATGGCGTGATGACTGGCAAGCACGTGCGGCACTTGATACCGAGACAGAATTAAGAGCGCGTGCAGACAGAGAGCGGTCTGGAATTGTGAGTTCCGCGTTCGGAGTTCTGCGTTCTTTCGAATGTACTTCTTACGATTGTTGTTCTTCCGATAACGCACACAGCAGGCGACTGGAACTCTCGAGCGGTCAAAACACAGAACTCTGAACGCGGAACTCGGAACTCCAGACCGCTCACTGTCTGCGCGCGCTCTAAGGTTAAAATTGTCCAAAATTATCCCGAAAATTGAGTCATTTTGCAACAAGAAACAAGCCCACCCATCACATTAATATTAAAAAGTAATGTCTTTTGGCACTGTATTTGTTACCTTTTAATGAAATTGGGGTGCACTGTCACCTGGAAACTTTACCAGGGGTTCGTGGAGCCAAAAGTTTGAGAAACCCTGTCTTAGACTGAAATAAATTAATTGACTGATTCATTCATTCATTTAACTAAGTGTCGTGTATTTTTTCTTATTTTTTCCAAAACTGTTAACAAGTTGGCCTCGCGCCCGGTACCAAGTTATCGTTGAGTTTGTGTCACCTGGTATGCATTCAAGGCACTGAATGCGTTAACATCTATTCTTGCCGGTTCTGCGAATTTATCTCACCGACCAGCCGACTGCGTAAGCACCTAACCTTCGCGCTACTGTCAGTGTCACTCCTGTCAAATTGTCAATATTTCGGAAACGACTCTCTGACTAGGGTCAAGTGCCAGGACCACGAATATTAAAGCAGCGAACGAAGGTTTTAGGTCAAACCGTTTGAACTTCCTTGACAAGATAAAGATATCCATCAAATATATGCGTATTACAACCATTACAGGTTCTTCATCAGGCAACATTTTAACCTTGTAAGGCCCAACTAAAGTAACAACAACCAACTTTTTATAACAGACACGCACTTCGGACCTAACCAAGAATTCCCAGTTTTGTGATTTTATACATATTTACAGTATAGTTGACCAAGTAGTGCTTCATGATAGTTCCTGTGTGTAAATAGTCTTTGATGTTTTAATCTGCAAAACTGACTTTGTGTCTCAAGTCAAGTCTTTGACCAGTGAACGTTGCCAGTGATGACTTATGGCACTGAGACGTGGCCGCTAACGATGGACCTCATAAGAAAGCTAAAAGTCATTCAGAGGTCAATGCTCGGAGTTTCTCTGCGGGTTTGCAATAGAAATTATGAAATCCGCGCGAGAACTGAAGTCTCCGACATAGCTTGAAGAATCGCCAGACTCAAGTAGCAGTGGGCAGGGCACTTCGCTCGCAGAACTGATGACCAATGGGACAAAAGGGTTCTCGAGTGGCGTCCACGGACCGGAAGACGCAGTGTAGGTAGGCCTCCAACATGGTGGAGCGACGACCTGATTAAGGTTGCGGGAACGCGTTGGATGCAGATGGCGCAGGACCGATCTGTTTGGCGAACCTTTCGACTGAAATGATGATGAACTGTACGTCTACCATGAGTTTACACTAGTTTACGTGACCGTACTCGCTAGCGACGGCGTAAATTATTTGTATGGAGAATTGTACAGCGCCTCTAGCGGTCACTTACGGAAGTACAATTCTCCATACAAATCATTTACGCCGTCGCTAGCGACTACGGTCACTGTAAACTAGTGTAAACTCATGGTAGAGGTACTGACTTTGAACTTTCGGGTGGTAAAGGAAAATCTTGGTCGACTATACTCGTACATCTCATAACCCGATATCGCGGGTAAAAGCTAGTTGTAGATAAAAATAAACCTAGTGGTGCATTTTTAGTGCAAAAACGGCAAAAAAAAGATAGTAAGCAAAAATTTGGGAAGACAAATTGATTTTTTGCACTGAACTTCTAGTTTACCTACGCTCTGATCTGATACCTACTTTGAATTTGCTGTTCATAAAAACCCAGGTGACAACGCAAGGGAAACGACACCTCGACTAAAGATCTAAAACACGTGCGAATGACTGCTGGGTTATCGAACAAAGTATTTCTTAAAATAGGCGAGACTTCACCACTTCCTGATTACAACGGGCAAACGTTTCAGATACAGTTAAATTTACTCGAAGTTGTTGAAGTTGAAGACCTTTGAATTATACGTAATGTTTAAAAGTAACTTTTACCCGCTAATCAGCGGCGCGCGGATAGCGTTGATCTATCTGTTTACCGCGGCCCGATCCACGTGGGCGCTTAAAATAACCAAATAAACACACACACTGCACGTCCCGCTCGCACCAAAATCCTCCTCGCGAGTGCGAGCGAGACACAGAATAAACTCGATGGGGTTGCTCCGGGACATACGCTTCGAATTAGACCGCTCGATTGGGGGAGGTTCGCATTGTGCCGAGGCTGCGGAATGAAAAGTTTCTCGAATGTTTCTTTAGTTGAACTTGAACGAGTTTTTAAGTCGGGTTTAATAAGGACACGTTTGCATCGTCGCTTAATCATTGTAATGCGCGTTCAATAAGTTGACAGGCAACGCGTAGCTATAACGGGTCTGTCTCAACGTGGGCACTTGAATAATATATTTTTTCAAGATACCGTAGTCCTACGGGGAACCCTTGTAGTTTCGCCAGCGACAATTTCTGTATGTCAGCTTAGATACTGTTAGCGCTAGAAAGCCTTGATTTTGCATGGGTATATACATAGCGGAAAAATAAAATCTTGAAATTAAACTTCTTTGGGGTACAGTCGGCCAAAAATATGGTCCACCTTACGGTTGAAGTTCATTCGCACATCATGATATTCATACAAGTCAACGACTGATATAATCGATCAAAATTTAATATTAAATATAGATCGAGTCATTCATGATGACGCGTGCCGTGGTTCTTAATACAATGTCATTAATCTCTTATTTTAATGATTTTGATTTTGAATGAGAGGGAGGCAAACGAGCAAGCTCAACAACAACAACTCAAGGAGAGTCACTGATCTGTTGCCGGCCTTTAATGGAAGTATAAACCCTTTTCTTGAAAGCCCCGATGTCATACATAATTGTCTGGAAACACCACTGCCAGACGTCTATTCCACGTGCATTCGTGAATGGCACTAGATATATTTGTCGCATGTTAGTTAGTGCGGAACCGACTACGCGTGGCAGACACGCACTTGGCCGGTTTTTTTATTCTTTAAGATTAAGCTGCTAATTTAATGGTCTTTAATCTTTAAGGATGAGGAACCGCATCTTGACCAGACCAAATAGGTATTAATCTTGCTAGGGAATACTCTCTACTTAATATTTGCCGGTGATATTAAGTTATAAAATAAAGATAGCGTTAAAATGCTATTTCTACAAAACGTAGCACTTTGTGGATGTGAATTAATTCTGTTGCTTTCGTAGACCACTGTATCGGTCGAGAATCACAGCGTTAATTAAGCAAATCTTATAAACGAGCAGTTTCGCATTCGCCTCACCTTTGCCTTTTACCGTTGTTACAAATTCGCGTAAGAGGTATCGTGAATTTAAAACGTAGTAACGTAGTAGCTAACAATCAAGTTCCCAATCACTGGACCCGCGTAGGAATTACGGTCAAAGCCTGTTCATACTGAGAGGAAGTCTGTGCCCTGGAGTGGGACGTATATAGGCTGGGATGATGAAAGCACTAGGTAGTCAAAGCTAGTATTGGGAAGCAAGTGAAACAACTGACAAGCAAGTGAAACAACTGACAATGAGCTTCGTGGTAACCTGCACGGCTCGTTTTTCCACGATGCATGTCTTATTCTAACGAATCCAATCTAAACGACACTTATAGTCGCCCAACCAAGCAAGTGCTTTTTGACAGTTCCCTCAGCAGAAATAAAACAATACCTAATGATTCTCACATTGACTTGTAAATCATAATGTTTTTCACGTTATTAGCGTCACAGCTGACATTGAACCTTAGGCAATGAATTCCTTGGTCGACTATACTGAGGGGGACAGCGAGCGAGTGCCGGCAGTCCCTAGCAACAACAAAAAAAAACTAGTGAGTCGTCGTGCGCGGGTTCCGCGTCCGTGTATGAAGTGGGTCGCGTCGCGCGGCAGGATCGCTAATTCGGGCGCAGCGGGGTCGCCGGCCGGCTAATCGTGTCGCGCCTGCAGCGCGGAGTGCCGGGACCTCCGCAAGGTCGAGACGGCCTGGCGACGACCAGCCGCTGATCAAACACCAGGGTCTAATGGCTACCTTAAACCCCTTCGGTTCAAACTAACTCAAACTCCTTCGACAGGTCACGCAACCAAAGCAGAATGATTAAGAAATACTGCCATATGATACAACAGGAGCCATCAATTTTACCAATTTATCACAGAGACGCTACACGCTCAAATCTGCTAATTTAAACGCAAGAACAAGTTGCAAATTTTACAATACGACAACAGTTCGCGCAGTAGTTAGCCGCGAAGGAGCTGCGGAGTTGTGAACTTCGCTAAATTAGGTCTCAGCTGAGAGCTGCCAATTCGCAAATTGCAGTTAAAAGTTATGGAAACTTGGAGCGCCGGGAATGCCGGCACGTGGCGGTCGCACCGACGCACCGCGTCAGAGCCGAGATGTAATCAGCACTAGCAGCAAATGGAGACCCCAATTTCAACAGCGTCGTAAATCAAATGAGTGTAACAGCAGAATTTCAAAAGCGATCCCTTCACGAGTCAATTCGCTCGCGTATTGTGTTTACGCGCGAGCAGATTACACCAAATGTTAATATTCATAAAACGAATTAAAGCAATCGAGGCGAGAGTTCCCATTCATTCCACCTGTTGGACGCGTCGTTACAGTATTGTTCGGATTGTCTATAAATATACAAATATCGGGCGCGGAGCGGGCCGCGGCACAAATACGTCTCGTAGTTTACAAACACGATCGAAGCGCGCGCTGTCCTACGATGACATATTTACGGTGTTGCGATAGACAAGGGACCGTGACGTCAGCGATGGACCTACTCGATTGCATGAGGGACCGATTTTCCTGTACAGAGCACTCGTTTATACATGGCCTATAATAAAGCCACAACAGATAGCGGCGAGGATGGACGAGGAAAACCAGAAGTGTAAACCGCCGGCGAGGTCACCCGCGGCCGGATAACGACCGGCTGCGATCCGTCGGCTGTGGAAAAATCTTGTTCCTGAAGCCGCTGCAATTATGGAAATCAACCGAATCCACAAACGGAACCGGTTTCATTGACGCGTTCTCCTATCAATGGATGACTTGTGCGAATATAAATACACATTTTATGTGGATTCGCAGAAAACATTTGCCTACATAAATTAAATCAGTTTACCATGATATATTCTAAGGCATTTCGAAATGATAACACGTAAAAGTTCTGCCAGCTTCCAAGTGTTAATTCGCAAGTGAGGAAACCTTTATGCAACCCAAATCTGATTAGACAATCGTCTACTAACGAGAATAGGACAGAAGGATTTGGATGCAATGCACACCGAGGCATCGATGCTGCTTTTTTTTAAACTCGTAAGTAGGCGTTATAATCTACTAATCGATAAAACAGGGAAAAGGGCGATGAACCTGATGGGCGCTTAGCAAAGGGTCGGTAATTTTACTTCATAATTATTAAAAAGTAGCGACTGTTTTATCTTCGACCCACGACGTTTTGACAGTGTTTCAATAGTCATGTCTGGATAAGTTATTCAGACTAAGCGGTCTGAGTACATCCTTACAGTGTTTCTGTTTTCTCAATGTCGGCGATCACTGAGCTTCCAAATGGGAAATAAAAAAATAAAAAAAACTGGGTGGAGATTCGGACTGTATGGTGGCAATTGTGGAATGATAGTAGTAGAACATTGAAAACTAATCGAACTCCAACCCGACAACAGTCGAACCACTAAGGTTTACGAGGGACGTTAAAAAATAGAAGCACTGTATAGTTGACCAGGAACTTACTTAATAATCTTACTTGATAATTGTTGTCAATGCCTTATTGTTTTTTATTACTGTAGAAATAGCAATTCTTATAAAAATGGTAAAGCACCTTGATCGACTATACCTACTTATCGAGCTGACTTCAGATTTTGAATCAGTAATACCAGAACTTCTAATAACATGTGGCTTCTAATAACAAATGAATATGTGCGACCGGTGGCGCAGCGATCATTCTGCTTGTGTATCGTGTGGCGACGTGGCGTGGCACACGCAACGAACAGGGGACACGGTCGCCGCGCCAGCGGTCGCGCAACAAACGCAAGCGATGCTCACCCATTCTCGTCCTTGATCTTCTTCTTGCGGCCGCGCTTCTTGGGCTGGTTGAGCATCATGTGGTGCGGGTGCACCTGCATGTGCGGGTGCGCGTGCGCGTGCGCGTGCAGCGGCGCGTGCTCGTGCAGCGCGGGCGGCGCGCCCAGCATCGCGCACATCGCATCCTCCTCCACGAACGAGTAGGGGTCCTCGCACTCGCGCTTCACGCCGCCGTTGTATAGCTCGTCCTCGCGCTTGTGGTTGTGGTGCGGGTGCGCGGGGTGCGCGGGGTGCGCGGGGTGCGCGGGGTGCGCGTGCGCGTGCTGCTGATGCGGGTGCGGGTGCCCGTACTGGTGCGGGTGCTGCTGGTGCGGGTGGTGCGACATGTCGTAGGGCGCGTCCGGCTCACGCTTGAAGCCGTACGGGTCGCTCGAGTACTTGGGGAAGGGGAAGTGCTGGTAGTCGGGTTGCGGCTGCGGCTGCTCGAAGTGCCGGTAGGCGGGGTAGTGCCGCTGCATCAGCTCGTACGGCTCCGGCTCCGGCTCGAGCTCCGGCTCGGGCTCGGGCTCGGGCTCGGGCTCGGGGGAGGGCTCGCGCGGCGTGGGCGGCGCGGGCGAGGTGTGCGCGGGCGGCGGCGGCGCGGGCGAGCCCTCGGCGCTGGAGGGCTTGCGGCGCGCCGCCTCGCCGCTGTTGCTCGTCTCGTACCCGTCGTCCTGCCCCTCCGACCCCTTCGCCTTCTCCGACCCCTCCTCCCTGCACACGCACCACGTATTCATAGTTAAAACGTTTGAAAAGCTGAAACCCGATCGATCCACCGTCACGCAAATCAACCGAGTAAGGGGAAGGGGTGAAGGAGTTTATCAAAAAAATATCATGATCAAAAAGAGTATCTGTCGCTGGGTTTTGTTTTTGAAAACTGACCCACTTTTACTCCCAACCGCCCCAGATACTCGATGTATTACGGCACCCAAATAAATAGATCCGTGTCTAAATATAGCCGAAGCTATTAAACGGCACACTTACGGAATATCAATAACATTAAAATAAAACACGAGTTACTTTCGGGTGAACAGCCTTTAATGTAAACAAACAATAATTCAACAACTCATCTCATCATCGACTCGGCAGACGTATTGATAAGAGGGTGGACACGACAGTCTGCCCGAATTTAACGACACCGATTACCTATTTTATTTACTTAAAATGACATCTACGTTCCGTACCGAAGTTACGCCTTGAGCAAGTATAATAAAATAAACAAAAAAACATCGTTGGTCAGCTTGGCAGTGCGGATTGTTGAGCTTCAGTAACGGCAGTCAGGTTCAATGACAAACAATGTCTAGCCAACAAGGTGTAACACGCGATCTAGAGAGCTCCTCCGAGCCAGTGATGTTCCAGATTTAAGATTAGATTTTCTTTGTCCGGTGGCCTTGCTCCTCCGAGTGCTCGAGGCGACATCTGCTCGATACTTCCCGCAGAACATGACAGGCACGATTAGAGCACAAACGCGGCCTGGCCATTAAAATTAGGCTGGCGCGCCTGGAGGCGAGGGCGGCTTACATAACCGGCCGCCGGTCAAACAAAGCTCGGGGCGGACCTCCGACATATACGAGTACGGTACATAGAAGCACACTTGTATCGGGCCGTTTTTGCCGATCTTGTCTCGGGTTTCAAAGGCCGTAACTCTCGGTTTTTGGTTTCGACGGGACCGCTTCGAGTCTCGGGCGCCAAGTACGCGAGCCGGATCAGGATTTCGTGGCCTTTTTGTCCCCCCGCTTGCGCGGCGTGTGGGAGCGGCGCGTTGCAACGTTAATAATAAATGGCTCCTGCTAAAGACACGTACGTACATCAAGACGTCGATATAAACAGGTTGACATAATGTATGCCACAATAAGAGCCACAGCTGATCGGAGTGAGCACTTGAGTTGTAAATCGTAATGCAGTGTGTAATGGTAATAGCTCACCGGTATGAATGACTCCATTCATGCAGGTCCGCGCTTCAATTAATTCTAATGTGTATTGCAATGCGGGCGACGTGAGACAACGCGTGCCTTGTTAGGTTCGATCTGCCATACTTTTACTTTTTTTAGAGGATTCTTATTGGTTTTTTAGTTCCATTCTTTCTTTTCTCGCTGACGGTTAACATATCTTAGGCTAGATTGGAATTTAGTTGAATTATTTTAAATAAATTGAGAATATACTATATTCTACATAATGCCATAGTCATAACTATTAGACTGTATAAAAAATCAAATTAAATCTGAAACACACCGAAATAGAAATACATTTAGATTTTAAGACATGTTCCACGCAAGTTAAGATTATACATTATATGTACCTACATTCACGTAGGCAACAAAAAAGGTCAAGGAAAGATCTAACTCATTGTGAGACTCAAGCCGGTAGTAGTATATTGAAATGACTTAGTATGACTTGAAATTTATGTTTAGCTTTTTAACTTGGTTATTGATACCGCTAGTTTTTTGGTAACGTTTCGGTCATCTAAAACCTAGGAAAGAAAGACATTCAGAGACTTTCATGCATGCATGTCGTTCTTAGAGGTGGCGTACAAAACAAGTTATTTGTCTGATGGTCTCTTTTTTCAGGGCCACTGCAGATTGCCATGTGCGCTGTGAGGTAACAACTTCACTTTAAGCTCAGTTCCCACCGAGACACAACGTGGCATATTTCATTAAGAAAATACGTCAAATGAGTATTCGATAATCGCGTACTCACTTCAATGCGCGTCAGTATGAACTGCCCTTTATTGCATACTAGCTGTTGCCCACGACTCCAGTCTACGAAAAATTCATTTATCGCTATCCCGCTGGAACTATGCAATTTATCTGGGATAAAATCTAATCCATGTGCTTCTCAGAGTCTCAAACTATCTCCATACCAAATCTCATCTAAATCAGTCCAGCGGTTTAAGCGTGAAGAGGTAACACAGACAGACAGAGTTACTTTCACATTTATAATATTAGTAGGTATAATTGTGTCGTTTATTGCGAAAAGGTTACAAAGTGACCGCAAACTTTTCTAAAATTCACCCTAAACCGACATCACATGTTACTTTTTGTGAAACTTGACCCCAATGACGACCGCAGCTACAATTTTCAGAAATGGCAGTGTGTCCTAGCACGCCGGCGTTCCCTGCGTGCGTGCTAGACCGTCCGCCGCGGGAAAGTCGATTTCTGCTGAAACCCCCTCCCCGCCGCCACTCTCTCCGGGTTTGCGTGTACAACACTTCTAATAAACATTCGCTGCTGAGTACCTGTAGGTACTCACAACTATCGTACCTAAATTAACTTCTTGCGCATACAGACCTTATACTACGAAGTTCGATTATCGTATCGTGCCGTTCCGTTTACGATTTACGCGATTTTTCCCATTTTGGGCCCCTGGCTCGCACTTGCAGGAACTCTTAACCTTGGTGGCATGTAACATTATCATTAATGAGTTGAGTAATTCGCGATGCCCACGCGGCCCATCGCCGCGCGAAAGTGTTTCAATCAATCAATTAAGTAATAACGTCATCCGCTTTCTAGGTTGAAATTTGCATAGGCAGCCTTGTAGTGTGAAGAATAAGTTGTCGTGTAATCCAAGGTTTGAAAGGTGTAGTCACGGGGGCGCGGTCAAGGAGGCGCGTGAATTAGTCAAGATGACGAGGGTGAAGCGACAGACGGATCGGCCTCGCCGAACAGCCACGACTTAGGTAACTACAGAGAGTGCCCAGTTTATGGTAATGGTTGCGAAATGAGATGGCGTAGCGACTGGTCGAGCGTTGGAGCCGCTTCATCTAGAAAGGTAGGACGCCGTGGGTTATTATTAAGCTCGAAGAAGTGCAGAAGTTGCTTATGCGACGATGTGTTCGTACTGGTTAGATATTTAGTTAATGCATTGTATTGTCTATTATTAGCTGAGCTAGGAACACTAACATTGTATCGCGTAAAAAAATTCACCACATACAAAAAATACTAGCTATTAACAATAATTACATGACCGAGGCGTGGATCCCAACCCGCTGGACAGCGATCCCACTATGCGATTAAGTTGCTTATTGGTTATTGGAAAATTATACCATTTGCTTGTTGCCATCTAATTTTATTGCAAGTTAACTGTCTTACCGCCCATTTGCATGTAATGAGATGGATTGTGTCGAGAAGCGTGTGATAGTCAGTAATTATATTAAGATAATACTAGGGGCGTTCAATAAAAAGTGAGAATGAGTATGTTATAAACAACTTTTACTAAATGTCATTTTATTTTTCGACATAGTCACCTTTTAGCATAATACACTTAGTATATCTTTTTTCTAAACTTAAAATTCCATTTTTAAAAAAGGTCTCATATTGAGTACTTAAAATATCTTGTACTGCAGCGACTACCGCGTCGTCGTCTTCAAATTTCTGGCCTCTCAGGTATTGTTTCAATCTCGGAAATAGGTAGAAATCACTGTGAGCGAGATCTGGTGAATACGGAGGATGCTTAAGGATATCGAACCCAGCATCACGAATTGCAGCCATTGCAACGGCGGACTTGTGTGCCGGGGCATTGTTCTGGTGGAACAGTACAACTTTCGAGAGTTTACCTCGCCGTTTTTCGCGGATCTCATTGCGCAATGTTGCTATTTGTTAGGCGTATAAAGTGCCCGTAATAGTGGCTCCATGCTCGAGATACTCAATCATTAATACCCCTTTACTATCCCAAAAAACAGAGCCCATGACCTTACCGGCAGATGGGCTCACCTTTGATTTCTTCGGAGTTGGAGATGATGGCCTTTTCCATGTCATAGACTGCAGTTTCGTTTCAGGGTCGTAATGATGGAGCCATGTTTCGTCCATTGTTATAAATCGCGCCAAAAAAAGTTCCCGCTCTTGCTGCATCAGGTTCAAAGCTTCTTGACAAATTCCTAGTCTAGTTTGTTTTTGCGTGTCAGTAAGCATTCTTGGTACCCAACGCGCAGATACCTTTTTCATACCCAAGCGTTCATGTAAAATATTATGCACGCTCCCCGTTGAAATCTTTACATTTTCAGCAATAAAACGAACTGTGACACGACAATCCGCCAAAACTGAGTTTTCGACTTTTTTCACAATTTCTTCAGTTACTGCTGTAGTAGGGCGTCCGGAGCGGGGGTCGTCCATTGTCGATGTTCTTCCACGTCTAAATTCGGCGCACCAACGTGCGACTGTCGAATACGGAGGAGCATTAGACCCTAAAGTGTCCCGCAAATCCAAATTGACTTGGTCCGTAGAAAAATTTTTCAAATACAAGTATTTTATAACGGCGCGCAGTTAAATTTCCTCCATTTTCGCTAACGTACTCAATAGCATTGCAAAGAAATTACCGTATATTTTTTTAAACAAAAGACAGTTAGTTTTTTTTTTCATAGCAATCAGCTAGATAGATTAGCTTTACCGGCCAGTATTTAATTTCGTAATATTAAAAGAGTTTGCATCTCATTCTCACTTTATATTGAACGCCCCTCGTATACCGAACTCGATGTTTCCAAGCGTTTGGAAGAACAACCAAGGCTAAGAAAACAATCGACTTACACTATCTGGAGTTAAAATGTTTATCAAACAGCCTACCAGCGAATCAGTATCATCACGCTAATGACGTCGACGATCTTTATGGGGTTTCATAATACCCTAAAATACTTGTACAACAGAAAGTCGGTACGGGGGAGTTTGCACAATGGCCGATCACGTCAAGACAACTTACGTACATTAATAAAGCCCTTAGGTAAGTGACGGGCCGTAGGTACGAATAACAAGATGTTATTACTTAGCTCTGGCGAGTGGGAGTACCGAGTACCTACCCATATATACACTGAAACTACGTATAACTCGGATAGAATAGAGAAAAGTAACCCGCCTGGTGAAATCGTAATCGACAACGGTGCTTACTATTACTACTAGCATTCTCTGCAGGCAGCTTCTAGTTATTCCAGCATGAGTGGTCGACGTTGGAACAGCGTGCATTGGCACTAAGTGCTATTGCAGACTGACTGCTTTCCAACCGCAACTGCCCATCCGCCGACGCCCATACTCTCCGACTACCCACTACCCATGCATTTTCGATTGCAGGTCCGTTGCAGTCAGCAAAACTGCACGCATACTGCACGCTAGCTGTGATCGAAATACATAATATAGGCAGTCAATAGTTGGCAGTTACATTGCGGTTAGAATTCAGTCCGTCTGTAATGGCAATGGCTTTGCTGCTGAGCGGACCAGTGTCGATTTTTAGGCACAGATGTTAGCACGGCAGAACACTACGCTACCGAAGCGCTCCACGTTCCAATATAGAGCAGGTTTATGATCTTAATAGAAGTGTCATGATACCAAGAGGCTTTGTGATGGAGCAGCCTCTCCGTGATGCGAAGAAATATCATCAGCGCATCAGACTCGAAAGTTTATCAGCTTGTACAGTCAAGGGCAAAAATATGTATACACTTTAGTACCTTGTCACTTTAACCACTGTGACATGTTCATATATGGCAGTTCAAATATGACGAAAATAGACAAGGTACTAAAGTGTATACATAGTTTTGCCCTTGACTGTACATACAAACGGAGCGTTTATTTGAGTAGCGATTTTCAAAATGCGGATTCCGAAAGTTTCAGTCTAATTCTAGGTCCAAGGCGGGCTCGAATCAACACTACAAGTAGTGTATACAAAACCAACTAAGAACTTTACCGACTCGACGTTCAAGGTTCGCACATCATAGGACGTCAAGGTTTCGATTGACGACGTTTCCCATTACAACATACGGTGTTGACTGTGCTATGCGTTAATCAAGTTTAATCTGATTGGTACTGTTATCGACTTCTACTTAGGGACGTTAGTTCGGTCTGTCTGTGTCTGACCTACATAACGAATGAGGTTTTGCTGAGTCAAAATATCGCGAGATGCTACTTTATCGCATTCAGTAACGTGCAGGTCGGGTAATCTTATCTGACCATTTTTAGTTCAATTGTAAACATTCAAATCGTCTCTTGATCGCGTAAAAATATGTTGTTTGTAGTTCAACAAGCGTTCTTGATTAATGACTCCTTCAAAACACGATAAATCAAAGCTTAACTAGATCAATAACAAATCCGAAAACATGGACTGTTTTATTGGTTTATGATCTACTAGGTGTAGCCCGCGACTCCGTCTGCCAAGAATTCGTTTATCCCATCCCGGGGGAACAATGCAATTTTCCGGGATAAAATGTAATGCAACAATAATAATTTTGGCTTTATTCTCAAATCGCTGTGAGCTATCATTTCGAAGGCTTTCGGTATTTGTGATAACTTTTTACCTAGTAATTAATAATGATGCCTTGTGCCTTCGTAACTATTAGGAATTATTATTTACTATCAAAATTAATTCGTAGATCGTACAGTATTTTTAACTATCTGAATGCCTAATATTTTCTAGGTTTTTTATAGTGGGATACTCGTATGTATATGTTATTCCTTTTCTGTATATGGTTAGCTTTCACACACGAAAGGCAGAGCTGGCTGGCGGCAAGCGGGGTGAAATACCTAGCTGGGCGAGGACGATCGATCCGCAGCTGGGATGGTGTCGTGTCGCTCGCCGTCTGTGCGGCGGGCGCACGGGACCGACGAGCCCGCGCCGCGTGTGCCCCTGCTTGCAACCGTCATATATTCAAAATCAAAACGTTTATCCTCTAAAGCCGCAAACATGTCAATTATTTTAGATTGCGCCGCGAGAAAGTTAGCAGAAAGTCAACTTTTCCAACTAAACTGCTATTACAATTTTATTACACTTAACTATTAACACGAGCAAGGCAAAGTAAATCTATACTTAATAATAATCTTTCTAATATGTATATAAAAATCTCAAATCTAATATACAAAAATCACCGTGACTGTTTGGGGTATGTATTACAATACCGAAGTACGAAAGACCGAATGTATTAAAACATCGAATGGGTCAAAAGACCGACACGATTTTTTTCTGAAACCGTTAACTTTTTAAGATTGTTATAAAACAAACCTAACCTAACCTAATGGGTTATGTATGATGCCGTTTTAATAAATTCTGAAAAGTTTACGGTTTCAGAAAAAAATCGTGTCGTTTGACCCATTCGATGTTTTAATACAATTCATTCGGCCATTTAATACATTCGACCTTTCGTACTTCGGTATTGTAATACATACCCACTGTTTGCTATCGAACTTCTCCGAAACGACTTGACCGATTATTACGAAATTGTTTGTCTATATTTGGTAGGTCTGGTCTTTTTATACCCCTATTCTTCAAAGACGGAGTCGCGGGCAGGGCAACAACTAGTAATATTATAAAGCTAAAGAGTTTGTTTTTGGTTGAACGCGCTAATCTCAGGAACTACTGGTTCGAATTGAAAAAATATTTTGTGTTGAATATACCATTTATCGGGGAAGGCTATAAGACTATAATAATATAGCATCACGCCACGACCAATAGGAGCGGAGCATCAATGGTTAACGCCGACGAAGTCGAGGCACCAGCACCAGCTAGTTATAAACACAGGGTAATTTTTTAATCAGTGCACAAATTTTGATAATTGATTCAGTATCGTTAATAGGTCACGATTATCTGTTCAAGATTTTTTTTTTACATTTTGAAATTTGGGTTGTTCATAGCAATTCATCCAATAAATTGGTCGAGTTACTATGAAAAATAAAAAAAATAAGTTATAAATATTATAACGAAAAATACTGAAATTTGTTATTTTAACGACACTGTATCCCATATTAAAATTTGTGCACTTCGTGAAGTTCTCACAATACGACACAGATCAAACACCAAGGAAACACGCTATACGTAATTGAACCCGCGACCGCTCTAATCTAATATTCACCTACGCTTCATCGTACCAACCACCTGTGCAACGTGTATTCCGCAATATCTCTATCTTCCCGAGTCCAGACTTTTTAACAGATACAGTAGTTACTTATGCTTACGACGTAAATTAATGAGAGTGGCCAGTTTGTTACTTTGGTAATTAAAGTTATTTAAAATTTAAAACACTTTAAAATTCTTTATTCAATGAATGAGGGGCAGTTATTCTTACTGGTAATCAAGTCTAATATATTAAAATCTCGTGTCACGGTGTTTCTTATCGAACACCTCCGAGAGACGGCTTTATCGTTTTTTTTTTTGAGTGTTTGAGACTATTTTTTATATCCCTATTCTTCGCAGACGGAGTCGCGGGCAACAGCTAGTTTGTTCTATATAAAGTACGCGAGGATTCACGAGTAGGCTTGTGCAGTGCACGTATAGTCGACCGAGAAGTCCCTTTACCACCCTGGTTCAATATCAGTCAGCTCAAAACGTCAAAGGCTTTTTCAGCCTTAATGTTTTTATTCTGATATAGGAATTGTCACAGAAAATGGTAAGGAACTTTTTCGACTGTACTAAGTACTAATAAGTTTTTGTTAAAAATTTCATTTTCAATGCCAGCTTTTACGCTGACTGTACTTTTTGTTGGCTGTACTTGCATTGCCATCCAACCTACATAAGTATTCCAAATTTGAAGTAAATGTAACCACTGGAAGTGGGTCAAATTCAACTTCCAAGATTTGACCCGTACATACATATTTACATACAATACATTATTACTATTATTATTACTAGCCTATTCTGTCCCACTGCTGAGCAAAGGCCTCCCCCCAACATTTCCACTGCTCTCTGTCCGCTGCATACGAGGACCAATCCTCCGTGAAGAAGTCCAGTTCATCTCGCCATCGCCGTCTGGGTCTGCCAGGTCGCCTTTTCGCGTTTTTGGGTTTCCACTCGGTGGTTATCTTGGCCCATACAATACATTGCAAGTTAATAAAGTTTTTAACCATTTAACCATTTGACAACCCTGTCAAGACATTCGATTTTGGACCGTCAATGTTGCCAATTTGAATCTGTATTGATTTCTGTATGACGGCAAATATCTTGCCATTACCCACTAAAGGGTTAAAAAGAACTAGTAACTGACACTGTCTAGTAGAAACAATTCCCATCTTCTCTTAGTACAGTCGGGTTACGAAAACCTTCGTCAGTTATTAAACTAATTCCTTTATCATGTCATTGACTCTTAGTAGCTTTTTAGAAATGGGAAACGTCAATGCGATATTCTGTTTCGTTTGAAATAACATGTTGACAGGACTGACAATTGCATTGGTACAAGCAAATGTCAACTTTAAGGTGAAGAACCTTTACTACCCCGACTTTTTTACAATATCTCGACAGCGAGCGATCGAACTGAATCGCTCCGAAGTACTCCGAACTGCTCCGATTGACCGACCAGCCAAGCGCCAACCGAATCAAACCGAAACGGTGTGGGTGGACTTAAAAAGAAACGGAACGGGAGCAAACCATGCTTAGACCTCTATCACATAACTACTAGTGTACTAAAATAACTAAAAGACCGAACTAGTACATTTGTACTATTTGCACGAAGTCTACTCACGAGGCTATCTAATTACGGAAATCTGTGCCAGGAGATTGAAGTTCATATTGGGTGAAAATAATCCAGTTTTTAAAAAATACCTTTTCACAGAGTAATAGTACAAAGGATCAATGATTTAGGTATACTCAACCAAGTGCTTTACTATTTTTTACGATAGTTTCTACTTCAGAAGAAAAACAATAAAGCTGATTGTCACACTGATCTATAAGTTGAAATAGCCCTTGATATTTTATGCATACTAATGATATTGAACCTTAGGGTGGTAAAGGAATTTCTTGCTCCACTATACACCTTAACGTTGTAATTGAAAATCCAATCTTTGTATTCGCATTCCACCCCCTACTTTTCCGACCGGTCGAACCAAAGATATGCACTCACATGTTTGACTTTATTGCAATTAAAATAAGATGCAAAAGGGCGCGTCTTTGTTCTCGTCCAACCGAAATATTGCGCGCATTTGGGAAACAGCACGAATTGACGTTGCACTTTAGCTGCACGTTTCCAGCATACACCTAATTATATTGCAAGCACTATAGCGTAGGTATGCGAGTGTAGGTGCGCCGCGTGTCGCAAGAGCGGTGTTCGCTGCAAGAGGAGCGTGCAACGACCCACTTCTGCAGATAACGCAGATATCCCGTGATAACGCCCGGTGCAGCGCTGTGCCCTACTTGCGGCAGGATCAACGGCCAGCAGAGGTTAATGCTTAGATACTTCATGCCATCGTTTCAGTCAGACCATCCCTGGTTACACTAGGTGCCCCTCAAATTGACGGTCTATTGGAATGATGGAGCAGATTCAAACATAGATTCACAATTCTTTACAAATGCGAATATTTGCGGTTGTGTATTTGTTTATTGCGAAATTAAAATTTGCATGTCATATCACGACAAAAGCGTCTGAAACTATATTTTGCCTTCTATCACCAAAGTGATACCATGTTTTAATGCAAATAAATGATTTAAAATGATTATGATTGTTATAACTTTACTATATCACGCCAAAGCGGATGGACGGATTTAACTGAAATTTGGAGATAAATGGATCTCAGGAATAACACATGGTACTTTCTACAGCAATATACACAAAAATTGTGAAATCTCTAACTTTGCAGATGAAATTTCCCACAGAATGATGTTCTGTTGATGCAACGTAAATGAAAATTACGAAGTAACTTTCGGAAATTTCCTTGGGAATATCGTTTCCCGGAATTTCGATTCAAATCCCAAATTTAATGGTTCACGCGACCGAAACTAGATAAAGGCTAGTTTTAAATGGTTGTTTTTGGATGGTTTAAATTAATCAGAATTGTGAAAAAAACCGATTGAACTGGCTCGTCGCATTTCTCGAGCAAGAAGTTAAGAAGGGGAATAATATCTAAAGCATAATGGTCAAGGATGTCTCGCAAGGAAAAAGTTCGGTTTAAAACTAGTCGTCAAATCTCTCTCAAAATTTACTTGACTCTAAAATTTTGGGGCAATAATGTGTAACGGGTTCGCGGGTAGTTTACGCAATGTATTTGCTTTTTGGGGTAGCGAGGTTCACGCGACACCCAATGAAGGTTGAAATTGTGGCTTAGAACATAGGCGAGGGTATCATGTGGTATCCACGAATCCCACCGCAAGAAATCCGCAAGTTATGCCTATAAGACCCTCCCTGAAATTGTGGCTTAGAACATAGGCGAGGGTATCATGTGGTATCCACGAATCCCACCGCAAGAAATCCGCAAGTTATGCCTATAAGACCCTCCCTGAAATTGTGGCTTAGAACATAGGCGAGGGTATCATGTGGTATCCACGAATCCCACCGCAAGAAATCCGCAAGTTATGCCTATAAGACCCTCCCTGAAATTGTGGCTTAGAACATAGGCGAGGGTATCATGTGGTATCCACGAATCCCACCGCAAGAAATCCGCAAGTTATGCCTATAAGACCCTCCCTGAAATTCATATACATACACTATGAACGAGAAAGCATAACTCTGTATTCTTTTACCTATTTTCACGTAGTCACCGCTTTATGCTTTAACTAGCGACCCGCCCCGGCTTCGCACGGGTGCAATTATGCATGTCAAAATTTGATCGATGAAAATACGTTGCGTAGTTTTAAAGATCTAAGCATACACAGGGACAGACAGACAGCGGGAAGCGACTTTGTTTTATACTATGTAGTGATGAATATATTCAGGCGCGGATCCAGCCCTCAAAAAGGTTGTGGTCACAGCCACCCGATGATCGGCCAAGTGCGATTCGAAGTTATCTTATCATTCATCAGCCTATCGATTTCTATAGACCGTGAAAGTGTGTCGTCACAAGTCTATTAGGGTGCCCACAACGGTGGCTTGCTTATTGCCTATATTGTTAGAGAGAAATTTATTTATTTACACATATTCGATACACAGGTTTAACTACATTTGGCAGGAACAGATACAAATAAAAAAAAACATCGAATAATATAAATTGGGCCCCACTCATCATAATGTTGCGGCAAGCCACAAAGGCTGTTAGTTACTCTTTACACACAATAAAAACATTGTAAAACTCCAACAATGCAACGATAAGTCAATAACATAAACACAGCTTAAAAACGGGCAACCATATCTTCTACAGTAAAAACTTTCCAACATTTTGATTATTTAGTTCTCTTGAAAAGAAAGAATCCTGAATGCAAGCCCTTTCATGACTAGGGCACCGGGAAGACATAGCCGTATAAAGTACGGAAAAAAAATCTAAAACTTTGCAACTTTTTTGTTTGATACGGCAACCGGTCACTGTAGGTCAACGACCACTAGTACTGCCAATGACTCCTGACAACGGCGTAGAGCTTAACGTTATGTTTTTTTTTTAAAAACGGGAAGAATTGAGAACCACATGATGGACTATTTTAGGGATAGGACTCGTAATAGAAAAACAGGAGGCTTCAATCTAACGCTCGGTCACGGCGAGCGTTTTCTGTTCATAGCGTGGCCGAGACGGTCGTTACATAGTGGTTACCTAGCACCACACGCAGTGAATAGAAAAAACGCAAGCCGGTCGCGCATAATTGTGGCCTGGCCGTTATCTTCTTAGCTTATCTTCCATTGAGACTGAACTAAGCAGACGTGCGGAATGGACGCCAGCGGGCAGTGGAGCGGCGCGTTCTTTATTCATTGCTCGCCCGAAACGCTCCCTGCATAGTGGTTTCCTGATTGATGATTGATTCGCGGGTGATTCTTCGAGGCCCCGATTTTCGATGTCCGGGGGATAATTCTAATGTACCCTTTAGTTTAGAAGTTTGTTTTTTTTTTCAGAGGTAGCATATATCTGTATTTATCTGGGACATATGTCAGTTTTTGTGCAACTGGTTCTAATTATTTACAAAAAAATAATTAACACCATGATTTTTACTACTCTGTCGTGTCCGTTCCCCATTTTCATGAAAACATACGATTATATCTCAAAATCAGTCAACTGTAACATTATGTTGAGTGACCACATTCAAAGAATATTAGTTGTTACGTAATAAACAACTGATGAATAATTTTTACTTGTAGTATTAACTTTATAGCTGAGGAAATAAGATGTGTCCGGCGGAAATTCTTTATTACTCTGGAGCGCGTTTCAATCAGTTGTTTCATAAAGACAAATTAAGAAACTGGTGATAAATTCACACGTGGGCTGTTTTTACTTGCGTTTCGAACATGTCTAGTAGTGGATATTTCAGCTGGTGCAATTAGCTCTAGAGATACGAAGGTAAATATTTTATTTCTCTGTGCTTGGTTCAGGTAAGGTAAGGTTGGTCAGTATAATGCATTGTTTTATTGGTATTGCCGATGTCGGTGCGTGCGGTGCAGCGCACAGCGTAATTCCACCCTCATAATTAAGAATAGTATTCAATAACAAAGGGCCGCGGCGCGCTGCGCCTACGCAGCCGGCACCGGGTTTGAATTTTTAATAAAACCGGACAAGTGAGTGTCGGAACCGTATTAATTTAAGTACCTAGTGAGAGTTATAAACCTTCTGCCAACAAACTGCTATGCAGTTTGGCAGATGTATTTTAACATAAGTATTTCTGTACTTCTTTTGTTTGTTTTTGAGCAAATAAATAAAAAAAAAAAAAAATGTAGTATTTTTATTACTCTGCCAGGTTTTCTGACGCTTGTATAACCCTTATTTTTTTTAATTATGCTTGATTCACTGCTTTTAGCACTATCTTTCTGTAGTATTAACGGCAACTTTCCAGAATGTTCGTATTATGAATCATCACTATTTTTATTTACTTTTTTTATTCCTATGTCCTTTATTCCTATGGATAAATGGACATTGGAATAAAAAAAAATACAGTTTTAATAGTAGTTTTTGAATAAAAGTACAGTTTATTTAGTTATTTTGAAATAAAACATGCCTTAACAGTAAAAAAATAAAATTTCATGGTAGTTTTATGTGACATGTGTGTGTGTGTTTTAACGACCGCTTTAGCCTAGTTGGTAGTGACCCTGCCTACGAAGCAAGAGGTCCTGGGTTCAAATCCCGGTAAGGGCATTTATTTGTGTGATGAGCACGAATATTTGTTCCTGAGTTATGGATGTTTTCTATGTATTTAAGTATTTATTTATCTATATAAGTATATTTATCGTCGTCTATTACCCATAGTACAAGCTTTGCTTAGTTTGAGACTAGGTCGATTTGTGTAAGATTGTCCCCAACATTAATTACATATTAAACCGGGCGGTTAGATTGGCCGTTGAGTATATAAGTACAAATAATAAGCACAGAAATGTTTTCAAGAATAATTATGTACCTAGATTGTTAATTTTTACGTATAATAATACTCTAATTACTATTTATATTTTTTTATTAATATATAACGTATATTTTTACTACTATTTTTATTCCTCTGGACACAAAAACTAAAATGTTAATTATTTTCAAAATGGTTTCATAAAAATGAGTGCCAAAACAATATTTATGTTATTGAACAAATCTATTTTCATGGGAGCATGAATTTTTCTGTCAAATAAGTAAAAAAAGTACGACAGAGGAATAAAACAAAAATCACGACCTCGAAGAATCACCCCGCAATAAACAGAGAAAACGCTCGCCGCGCTGACATCTAGTTCGCGTCCACATTGCAAGAGGAGCCAAAGACATAAGGATTTTAAGCAATATGATTTGATTGGTCAGTGCACGTTTTCGCTTTGCTGCACCTAAAAGGGCCATTACAGACGGACTGCATTCGACGTACGTAAGCTTGTAAAACCCACTACCCCAAAAAGATCAGGTTCTCAGGTGGTAGTTTCCTGAAAGTTTCACTTTTTCAAAAGAGCCGTATTTGTACATTTAACTCGTATTTAAGTATCAATAAATAGATCAATTAATAAATAAACAGCCGTGTCATAAACGTGAATATTTAGGAAAGAGTGCGTTCTGGAAAGTGTAATTTTTGAGAAGATGTAGTTACTGGACAAGTGCACGCATCGAAAAAGCTCATAAGAAGGTACGACTGGCTGAGAGACTTTTGAGAAATAGGCATTTTAATGAAATGTCGCTGTCTCGCCCGAACCCCATCGTGTCAGTACAGCGAGAGCGGGACAACTGCAACTCAGACCGTTAATAGGCGCGTAAAATTGATCAAAACAGCATTTCGTAGTCCCCTGTTTTCTTCTCGAAAACTGGACCAATAAAATTATTTTTTACAAAAATAATTAGAGAACAGATTTAGCTATGCCCCTATGTTTTCCTTTTTTTATTTATATGAAGGATTCTTTTCTGACGAGTGTCTGAAAATGACGTTGAAATTGGGCAATTTTTTCAGTTTTTGAAAGCTCATATTTCTTATGTTAATTGAAATATGGAAAAAAACGAAATATAGGGGCATAGCTGTGATAGGTACAGATTACACAGTAAAAAAAATTTGGCTCTAAAGCCATTATCCAAGGAGGAAACAGGGGACTACGTTTGTATGGAGAAATGGTGCGCATCGTACCCTCTTAATGGGAAAGTGTAAGTATGTGGTAACAGTGTACATTTTGCAGAAATTGCAGTTTTAGAAAATGGACGCTGCATTTGCTCGAGTCAGATCACGTCATCTACAGACTACACGCGACCACCGCTGGAGCCCGTAGTTGTGATCGAATAGCAAGAAAGAACCAAACCGCCAAAGCAAACCACACATAACGTCAACGTCAGATTTTACGTAATCACTTTTTTTATAACAGAGACTAGACTAAAGGTAATGGATCTATTGTGCGGTAGTTTTGGAGTTATGCCCTTTTAGAATAAGCACATCTTTAAAAAATTGTAATAAATTATTTAATAATCCTAGTGAAAATTTAAAACTATCAGCGTCTCTCTTTCCAAACAGAATACAATGAACGTATCAAATTATAGTCTTAGAAATATGAAATCTTGTTAATTCTCTGTTTGAATGCAGCCATTTTTTTAAATCACAGTGGAACCTTTACACAATAGGTGTCACAGGTACTTTCATGGCCATGACTTCTGTACAAAGAACTGCATGTAAAACCAAAATAAATCATACGGATAAGCTTGTAGCATAGTTAGTTAGCATATTCATGTACTATACGTATTTAGGTATTCAAACATTATGCTAAACATGACAGCATCATTCTGTCGCGTTTAGGATTCAATGTAGAGTTAAATTTACCTACTAAAAATAGGCTTAACGGGCATTTAAAAAAAAATAGTATGTAATTTTGTAGTACTCTTATTTAAAATAAAAATGACCTTATTTTATGGGCAAGAAAAAGAAGTCGAAAGACGGACAGAAAACGCCTGGAGGAGCTATTGGTCCATGAAACATCTCATGAAGGGTAACTTCCCAATTTCCTTAAAAAAGAAACTCATGGACATGTGCGTACTACCAGTTCTCACCTACGGTGCTCAAACTTGGTCTTTGACGGAAGCTCTGAAGTCCAAAATCGGGGTTTGCCAGCGGGCCATGGAGCGCAGCATGCTAGGTGTTAAATTAATGGATCGGATCCGGAACACCGACCTGCGCTCCATGACTCAGATCACTGATGCAGGTCGAACGGCGTGTAAGCTGAAGTGGGACTGGGCTGGCCATGTTTGCCGCATGCCAGACGAGTTGTGGGCCAAGATAACCACCGAGTGGAAACCCAAAAACGCGAAAAGGCGACCTGGCAGACCCAGACGGCGATGGCGAGATGAACTGGACTTCTTCACGGAGGACTGGCCCTCGTATGCAGCGGACAGAGAGCAGTGGAAATGTTGGGGGGAGGCCTTTGCTCAGCAGTGGGACAGAATAGGCTAGTAATAATAATAATAATAATATTTTATGGCTCAGTTTTGTGAAGTTTTATTCATACAGTTTATATGAGTGGTGTCGTCTCAATCTGCCACAAAAAAATTGTATGAAAAATTAGGGGCATTTTTTAATCTTCAAAATCAATACAGCTCTTGATTGATACAGATAGAGACAAAATAAGAATAAAATGAAAAACGAATGAGGCGAGATAATAGGATACCTTTTTCGTCTAAACGGTCGTCGTAAACGGTCCAGCTCAGTGGTCGTCAAACTGCGGCCCTAAGCCGGTATTTCTGCGGCCCGCGACATATGCAACGACTTTAGCAGGTAAATGGTCGTCAAAACAGATTTTGCATACGTAATAACTGAATACGTGGATATATTATTATTATTATTATTATTATCTTTATTTATATTTTTCTTATTTTATTTTTTTTATTTATTATTATTATTATTATTATTATGTTGGTACGGATTTCCGATCACGGGCCCATGGGGACCCGGTCATTTGAAAGGCATTCATGGGGCCGAAGCCAACATGAAGAGGCCTTTGGTACCATATAATATAAATGAGATGGGCGCAACTATGGAGGTCTATCCCCTAATACACCATGAGGATGTGCTAGCGGACAGTCCTCCACAGTTGCCAATCTATTGCCAGGTAGGAATCGACATGGAATTGGCTATGGGGTTGGGATGTTGTGGACAGGATTACCGGGCTATGGAGTGAGATAACGGACACCTACCATTTCAATATCTCATAAACTGAACTTTTGGTAGGCGGTGACTCGCCATTCACTAAATGGGCCCCTCAAACTATTGCCCACTCGGGGCAACGAGGCGGCAACATTGGTGTGAACGGCTAAGGATGGAGAGGTGTTCCTGGACTTTAAACTTCAAAATGCCAACTCGCCACTTACGGAAACACATTATTATTATTATTATTATAAAAAAATAATAGGTATAAAATGTCAAAGTCAAAGTCAAAGTCAAAATTCTTTATTCAATTTAGGCATCAATTGATGCTCCTATGAATGTCGAAGAATCTACCACCGGTTCGGAAAAAACCCTGTTGAGAAGAAACCGGCAAGAAACTCAACAAGGTATATTTTTTTAAATCAGATCTACATTGTTATTAAATTACATACATCTAATGTATTTAATACAATTAATTTTTTGTATTTAAAAATGTATTTAAAATTTAAGTCTTAAATTGTAATATGACAATCGTTGTTTTTATTTTGCTATTGGAACTGTCAAACAATTTTTAAACAACTTACTTACTTGACCGACTATAGATATTAGTTGTGCATCTTTGTAAGTTTTTGTTGTATGTATGATTATTTTTATGTATTTTTGATATTCCTCTCATATGGTGTGAATTGGACCAAGATTGGACCCCCCGCTTAATCTATTATTTTATTTTTTCTGTTGTAAAGGTTGTCTCGAATAAATCGCTCTGAAGCTATAAGCTCTCACCTTGTGAACTTTCGTCATTTGCCTGGGGTGTACTTCGGAATTGGAGGTTCATGTCGTACCGTCCATTTACAAAACGCACACTTTCCCAAAATTTAAGGCCGGCGCAGACCAGATGTGACGTGACACGCACACGCATAAACTGTAATAAAGATGGCGCACTAGATGCGTGCTCATGGTCTGCCATCTTTCTTACAGTTTCATTCATTACAAATGGTGCGTGAACGCGTCTGGTCTGCGCCGGCCTACAGAAATAAATTTATTTTGAAGTGCACCCTTATGCTGGCACTTCACTTGGCGTATATCACGAAATAGTTGCGTGTGCGAGAGAGGAGCACTATGCCGATCCTAGCGTGAAAGACGGAGATGGCAATAGCGCAACGCGAACACGCAACGCCAAGTGAAGTGCCACCATTACAGAAAGTGCACATTTCGAAAAAGTGAGTTTAACGAGTCTAAGACCCAGTTTACATTATTCCAATAAAATCATTCCAGTAGCATGCCACTACGTCGCACGATTGATCTCTGTAACCACCCCGCAACGTCATGCTACTGGAATGATGGAAACAGGGCCCAAGCCCAAGATTTGATTGTTTAAAGTTGAACCAAAAATTGGTTGATTACAGATAACTAGGCCATAAGATGTAAATAATAATTTGACGTTGTGCTAAGCTTAATATATATGCGTGACATTGCAAGGAGTATTAGACCGGCAGCGGGGGGTGCGGGTCACGGCTGCGCAGCCGCCGCTCCAACCAACAATATATCTATTTGAATTACCATTGTACAAAAAAATATATAAAAATATATATTCATATTTTACCTTACCACACTAGCGGTTTAAAACTTCGAACCGGTTCGCACAAATATTTTTCTAGTATTTCAACATCTAGGTAATGTAATTTTTATTTTTGAAATAAAATAAAGTCTTATTTTTTTTTAATTAGCTGTTGCCCGCAACCCTGTGTGCGAAGAATTTGTAAAGTGTAGCTGGATCAAACCCAGAACTTGGTCTCTAAATGAAAATAGCCAGATTTAAAAATTAGGGTAGGTTTGCTGCTGTCAGGAGTAATCGGCAGTAGGCTGACAGCATCAGTAATGGACAAGATCCAATTAAAGTAATTTTTTTCATAAACCCAAATTTTAAGTAACTGCCACACTACATTTTTATACTATCAACACTATGCTCAGGTAACTGATGATTACAATTGGTAACGTCCATGAATGGTGGGCTATAACGCATTGAATCTTTCCTGTCCGTTACTGGGGAATTACTGTGCTTAACATGTCTATGATTGGTACCGTCAGTCCGTCACCCTAGTGGTTGCTAACCTAAAACAACCAGTTGCCAAAACAAAAAAGTTGAAGTTATAAAATTAAGTATGTGTGGTCAGCGTAACAGGACTATGCCAAGGCCATGCTCAGAGCAGAATAAAAATCAAACTTAGGGGACTTTTTACAAGAAATTGCCTGGAAAAACTAGAGAAAAGCAGCACATGCTAAATTTGGGATCAGATGGAGTAGCATGGATGGACTCAATGGGATATTGAGTTTGCAATATACTATCCTTCCTTGAAGCATCAGTGCATCATACATCATGTATTTGAGAACATTGGAAAGAAACTGCTGCTTTTTAATAGTCAGTCATAGGTTTTTAAAGGCAATATTTTCCAAACGGACAAATGCCCTCGAATTTCAACTTGTGCAGCTGAAAAATCTAACAGAACTCCCATAAAAAGCCAATACCAGACACCTGGCAACCCTAACTTTAAACGATTAAGTTAATGCATTATTTTGTCCAACATTAACTGAGTTAGGAACACGAATACTGTATCACATCTAAATTTTCACCCTGGTACTGACTCCATCATTCATTCTGTACTGTACGCTTTTTTAATTCATTTACTGGGTGGACCAAACAATGATCCTTTACTTAAACAGGTGATAGTGTAGCTTAAACTGAACAGCTTTCTCCAAGGAACATAGGTAGAAAAACGATAAAAAAAATTCATACTCCCATACAAAACATATTGGTTAGCTGACCGACTTACTATGCAAAGGTGAAAAAAAAAATCGTTTTTCAACCTATGTCCCTTGGAGAAAGTTGTTCAGTTTAGCCAACACTATCACCTGTTTTCGGGAAGGACCCCCCCGTCCTCATCCACTCTGTATATTCATTCATTCACAAACTATTGATTGTATTTGAAAAACTATTCAGTTGGACGAAAAAAAGCATTTTTAATCTGGAATTTCTGGATTCTATATAATTACCCACTGTTAGAAATTGGTAGTATTCTTAGTTACTAGCAAAATTTAATTTTGACTTTTACAGTTCTGACACTGCTGCAGTCATAATCTCAAGTGACCAGTCAAGTCAACTACAGCAATACAAAAATTATGATTAACTCCGGGCTATTCTCATGATTCCGTCATTACCCCAGCCTCATCAAAAACCCACTTGAAGGGCACAGGCTCCTCTCGGAATAAACGGGCTTGGGCGACAGTTCCCATGCGGGCTCAGTGTGGATTGGAAACTTCACACAGCATTGAATTTCTTCTCAGGTGTGTGTAGGTTTCCTCACAATGTTTTCCTTCACCGTAAAGCTCATGGTAAATTTCAAATGTAATTTCACACATAAATTCTGCTAACATGGACATTTTTGAGCATTCTGATAACTGTGATGCTGGGTATATCATGGGTATTGGCCTGAGTAAGCAAAAGATTGCACATGCACATTGTTTGAATGTTTGCACACCCAGTGCAGCCGAGCCTGTTGTTTGTCGACATGTGTACACACCTCTAGAGGAATATTCAAGTGGAAATACTCATTATTCTGGGTTGCGGGTTAGGCTAACAGCATCTCAATCATAAGCAAAATTTATGCACTTTGTTATTAGTTATTATTGGGAATTATTTCCTACTGACACCATTTTAAGTATGTTTAATTTCATTTTTTTTACCCCTGTTCAATTTTAAGTTCTAAATAGTAATTTGACCGGGATCCTATCGATGTTTAGAAAATTTTATTTCCAAAGGTTTAGAATCCCGAAAACTTCATTTGTCCAAAAGCATTTTTTTCTGAAACTGTAAATATTTCAGGATTTATTTCAGGACCATCGTGTAGAACCCTTTAGGTTAGGTTAGGGTTGTTTTATAAAAATCCTGAAATATTTAGTTTCAGAAAGAAATGCATTTTGATAAATGAAGCATTCGGGATTTTAAATATTCGGAAAAAAATAATTCTAAATTTTGATAGGTAACCAATTTTACCTGATGATTTGGCGAATTTTATAGGACACAAAATCAGTTAACAATGTTGAATCCCATAAAATCAGAATTTATAAACTGATGCTAGTAGGTAGTAGATTACATATGTAAATTTGTTTTGGTAAATATTATTGTTTTGATAAACATTGGTTTGTAAATATTTTCTGAATGACAATATTTAAGATGTATTTTGTTTAGCGTGGGTTTAGTGGTTTAGATCACTAAATATAGATTTGCCAAGAGTTCAAACATATGTGCCAAGTGTCAATAGACATGTTAATTAAGAGTTTTTGTTATAATTATTTACCTATACTGAATCTACTATGTCTAACACACTGCTTATGAAGTAAAATATTGACGCTTGAAAGGAGACAATACGCAAGCACCATTTTGGGCTAAATAAAGTATGCTCTGTATATCAGCCCAGTTTAGATCTGCAAGAAAAATCGTGCAAGTTGTATTGCATTGCAAGGCCATAAAGCGAACGAGTTAGAAGTGGTCAATTGAGCGACACAATGTAATGCAACTTAAACAAACTGAGCTTCACAATTAGTTACAATTAGAGTTCAAACTTGATTTAGCCAAAATGTTGGTTAGTCAATGTCTCATTTCAAGCATCAATATGCAGATAGTTTAGCCACCGTACCTTATGATCACCTTAGTCAAATATTATGGTTAGAGGTTTCCTAGAAAACATTACAGTATTACTAGATTAATACAGAAATAAGATACATGGGTCACTCCCATATCAGTAAGCAATTTACTACTCTCCTGCTAGGACCACCTACTGCCCTGTTCACTTTGTTGAACAGGTACTTTGTTGCCAGAAAATGCATGCGGTGCAAGAACTCCATCCTACGCCTACACTGCACAGTTGTCCAGTTGTCCTGTACATTCAACACAAATCACAACACTCTCCAAATAAACTATTTTAACACTCTCCCAATAAACTACTTTAACATTATAAGTCAGCTTTCACTCAAAAATCCTGTCAGATTCTAATGGAAATGTCCTACAACACTGAACTGTTTTTAACACAGCAAAGAGAGACCCACTAGCATGGCTGTGGATGTGGATTGTGAGTGTTGGCAGACGCAGATTTAAATCTGAATGCCTAGGCTATGGAGCAGGGTCCGCATATAATTCAGAAAGTAAAGTTTTTGTTCTGAGTAACTATTAGTATTTGAAAACCAAAAATATAGTGGTTGATTTGCTCTAGTAGAAATTATTCCAAAAAAATCAAAAATTTCAAAATAAACAAACAAAATACATTTTTCTTGATATTGCACAAGGGACAACTGTTATTTAATCAGGTATAATATATGAAATTTTGCACATGTCTAGAATATTGTTATTATTATTATGAACAAGTATTTTTTTAAATATTGCTGTTCTAATAGGACTTCCCATGCTTACTTAATAAGTCAGGAAGATAAAGTCACTATGAAAGAATTCAAACATTCCTGATCCAATGCAAAATACACAAGGTAATTTGTTAAATTGTTTAAAAATAAGATATTAACAGAGTGTGTGTTATTTATTCAATAATAGAATAGAAAGAAGCTCATTAGTTATGTTATGTGTGACACAACAAACACAAAGCACCTCCTGCTTGCTATGCTATCACTTTCAAACACTGAACCACTAAGCTGCCAAATGAAAGCGACAGGAGAACATTCCATGAGTACAATAGCTCCATCATACCAATTACAGAGAGCCAATGATGGGGCCATTTGAATCATTGTATTGGTAATTTGGCAATGATATTGCTTATTTGTAAACACGCACCTCACTTCCACTGCAGCCCTTGAACTTTATTATCCTAATTGCTTTTATTTCTGCCACAATAACCTTGTGTAATATAAATAAAGTATAGAGCAAAGGACACTAGCACAAAGGTGCAGGTTAAGCACTAAGCTAGGTCAAATTGTATTTTCCTTGTAACTTCACCCTAACCATTTAATTATTGGCACCGACAGGCAACAATGCTTTGCTTACTTTACAAAAACAACTCTCTATACTACAGTCCGGAGGACAAATAAACATATAACAGTATTTGTATGGTTTTGTAGCCTCACAAGAAGAGAAAGGATGGAACTTGTATGATGTAACCTGTTTCCAGATTGTTTACAAGGTTTTAGTTTTGTTTGGGTGAGTATTTGATAAACAACCTAGCCTTGTTAGTCAGAGGAAGCGACCACAGATAACACAACAGTATCTGCTTCGCTGAGGGACACGGCGCAACTTCACCTGAGCATGAGGCTGCACCTCCTTACATGGACTGCCAAGGTCTCCACACAGATCCTTTGTGGTATTCCGTACGGGAACTCACGCACACTGCACTATGTTAGCACTGGCATCACTGGACACAACACTATGCACAACACTGCGCGGCCACGCGCTCGCGCGCTCGAGTGGCGGCTCTCGGGGCGCTCCGGGCGCTCCCCACGCGGCCCGGCCTGCTTCACGGCTCCGCGCCCGAACCGAATGGCATTTATGGCACTAATCACAACCTAACCTCAAAATGCAAACTAAAATTAACAATTGACAGTCACAGATGTTTGCAAAACTCTGTAATATCGCGTGACATCACCGGGAGCGGTGGGAGCCGAGTCGGGAGCGAGCCCGCGGCGGGACGAGGAGCGCGAGTCCGGCGCGGGAGCTCCGCACTATGGATTTGTGGGCGAAATGCTTTGTTTGAGTAGGTAGGTACAGCCTTCGCTGCACACAGCTATAGCTATGCGTGCAGTGTAGGTATGTGTAGTGTAGTGTAGTGCACGGCGTATATGCATCTAGCCATAATTCACTGGGACGTGCCGCGAGCGACACGGGCGCACGGCGAGCTCGGGCCCGAGCACTAGCGCGCCGCGCGGCGCTGCCCGCGCCGGACAAAGACGGGGCGAGCAAAAACTGTAAACACAGCTCTGATTTACGATGTTTACCCGAGACCGAGCTGCCGCCGCCGGCCCGCTCATTCAAATCGGGCACCGGGCATGAGCGCGCGCGGTCACGCTCGGCCGCCGCGCCGATCGCTATCGCGGCGGCTCCGGGTCCTCGCGGCGCCCGCGGCCGAGGACGGAGGACAGACGCGAGCGTTCCGAATGGCGCAACGCGACGGAGGCCGTGACGACGCACTCCGGCCGAGAGAATGTAGCCCCGCGACTCTGCCGCTCGCTGCGGCGAGAGCCGAGAGGCGATCGCGGACAGCGCACGACAGACGGGACGTTTCGCAACCTCGGATGGGCTTGCGGCGACCGAAATAATCCGCGGTGCGGCGATGTGGCTCGGGTGCCGAGGCACTCGGGCCGCGGCACGGATACTCACGGCCTGGCCGTTCGCAGCGGGTCTGCAGCGCCGGCGTCCATGGCGCGCCCAGGCCCTGGCCGCGGCCGGGCTCCGGGCCGTCGGGCCGTCGGCCGCGCGACGCAACACTCTCCGATCTCACTGGGAACGCGCAGAGAAACACTGTCGCACCATCTCGACGACACAGCACATCGACCGCGACGCTTCTAAACGCGTATAAACACTCCGCGAACGGTGTTTTGTTACATCGGTTGACTTTTCTTTGAAAAATCAATATACATTTTCCCAGAGTTTAGAGAATACGGACGAGTCGATGTCCAGCGCAGGTTAGGTGCGTGAAGTTTGCAAGCTTTTTTAGCGCACCGGTGTTACCAACGTTTTTTTGCCCATTTTTTGTTTTGGGTGTTGTGATTTTTTTTCTAGTGATTTGTGATGTACTTCGGACTAGTCTACAGGGCGTTGGGTCTCTCTTAATACCCATGCGCGTCCACTAGCGCCAAAGTTTTACCAATCGTCCGCTGCTCGGCTAGTGAAATTGAGTTTGGGAAATAATTGAACTTGTAGTGTAGAGAGTCTTTATTTGTTATTAATATTATTATTGTAATAATAAAATAAGGAATGACATTTGAATAACTCCTGTTAAGATTATTCGTCAGAAATAAAACATTTATCGAAAGCTGTTCTTTTTATTTTTAAGTCGGTAAGTAATTTTATTTTAGATCAAATCAAAAAATACAAGGGAGACGAAAATTTCATATTTGTAGTAAAACAGAATAAGCTAATCTTGATTCCCCTCGTCTGCGTCGAAATTGCGAGTCAGGGTTAAGTTGGAGGAGTTGAATCTCACTTTAACCAAAAAAAGTGAAGAGATCACACCTCCACTTAATCCATCACGCTTTCATCTTCTATTCACTTAGATTCTGCGGTCGGACTTCTGTGTGTCGCGATGAACATTGTAAGCTGTGACTGGTGTGAGGCAGCTCCACGCGTGAGCTGGAAAGATAGATCTGGCAGCATTACCAGATAAACTGTCAAGATCCCCTGTCCAACTCAGACGTGAACCTGGCGGCGCGCTGCTCCAGTTCCTGTAAACACGTTCAATTGTTAGACATGTTCGATAGTGCTGCGCTTGAGGCTAATGTGACACCCGGAGTGAGCGTGCTCGTTGCGAAGCGCGCGCCCGCTATCACCGCTCGAAAAGGTGCGGCTAACGTTCTCTGATAAGAACACCTATTTTTTCCTGTCGCGTCAGCGGTCCTACGTAGCTCCATAATGAATGTATTCGCTTTTTATGATTGAATTATTAAAATTTAAAAGGATAAAACGCTATTATTTCGAGAGCGCGACGAGCAGCGCAGAAAGAGCAAACACATGTGCCATTGGACCACCATATGTCGTTACGTAATCATCGTGGTTTTATTTTACATTGACACTAATTTGCTAGCTAATTTATTTGATAATCTGTCTTTTTTATATTATTAATACTTAAGCGTTTCTAATGTAGGGCTGGAAACAATAGCGCTACCGCTAATTTAAAATTATGCCACGAAGGCGGAAGTATTTCATGATGTTAAATTGAAGTGTTTAATGACTTTAACTAGTTCACAGGAGAAAACTGAATAAACCAAAATGAAACGACACTTTTAGAGTGGCGGGCACCGTTACCAGGATGCGGCAGGAGCTCCAGCACCAGGACACTACACACGCTAGCTCCCACAAACCATCACCGTTACACTTGGACAGAGGCCTGATCGATCGATGGGCCCATATTTATACTTTTACGATATCTTTAATACGATATCGGGGAATTGACACGAGGTACGAATGTTCACCATAATCATGATAAGATTCGATGAATCGAGGGAATTGATTGGTCCTCGCTGGCCGTATCAGTCGCGCAAACACTTCAGTCCACCAATAAGTAAGGTAGGTATCGACGATAAGCCCCGCAGCAATGGCTAATCCTTATCTATCGAGCGGCGGCCGTGAGCGCAGCCGGCTCGGGCTCCGGCGTGGGCCCGGCGCCGGGAACGCCGCGCCCGGGGCGTCCGGGGCCAGCAGCGAGAGCCCGCTATCTGCACACGACGACTCCATCACAATGACTAGTGCAATGTTTACGTTGGAGATACACGTTTATTATGCTCTATCTCGCAGTCAACAGATAATTGTTTTCCTATTTTTATAGTTCTGTTAATTATATATACCTAATAGATGTATTAAGGGAAGAAAAAACTTTTGGAGCAGTGACTATTGCTGAAAACTCCATTATTGCTTATCTTCTCACCTTCAATGACAAATCATATCAATATTACAACTAAGGTGAGTCACGATAGTATCAAATCGTGCTCATGTATAGGTATCAGGACCCAGTGTATTCGCCTTCAAAATTTCGAAGTTATCATTGTAACTATCCAAACTAAGCGACCTACTAGGATGTATGTAATACGTGGAAGAATTTCGACATGATAGATAAGGTACCAAAGACGCCTATCAAACGGTGTCATTTGATAAGACGCGAGGTGTGCTGCTTTCTAGGACGCGCTACTAATACAGGTGTACTCGTTTAACTGCTTCAAATTTCGGCAGGAAATATGAAATCAGTGCATTGCTTGTTACTTAAATTACATGTTTACCCGAATACAATTTGTCTGCATGTATGATGTTCGTGTATTAGATGTCACTATACACAAAAATATGTCCTTGACATTTCATGGTTGCATAGTTTGTATTTTTTCCATGTTTTTTTTGTATGTTTATGTGATAATTATTGGTATTAGTGCAGTTAATAACATTATTGTATGCCATCCATATGATACTTGCAAGCGGTTCCTAAATATATATATTTTTTAAATACCTTGAAGGATTATACCAGCGAAATAGTACATACTAAGACTAGGTACACTTAAAATATCGCTGATGAATACAACCGTTTCTGATAATGGGGCTCAATATTATACTGTAGTGCTAAATATGAACCTACTTTTAAATTTTCTTCTTAATTAAAACAATTTTCTGGCTACCTCATTCATTATCTAACCAAATGACGCAAAAAGGCGAAAGTAAACTGGGTAGCTAACTTTTATTAGGTGAACCATTCAACAAACTGCAATCTGATTCATCGTTACTACTTAATTAAGAATATCAGGTACCTATTGAAGTTTAAGACGAGGGCCGAAGAAAGGGTGGAAGGAGTAACGACTTTGCAAGTTCAGCAGGGGAAGCGCTGGGCGAGGGCGGCGGGCGGGGTGAGTGGCGCGAGGGGGGAGGGGGAGCGAAGCAGGAGCCGGGGCAGGAGGCCGCCGGGGGCCGGCGCCTCGCGGCCATGAACTGGAACTTCGGAAACTTCTGCCGTATTGTGTTTACATTCAACTTTGTTATGTGGGTTAAAGTTAAGCCAGAGTTCACCGACGTGAAGTGAGCGTATGTGCCGCTTGTTTTACTCAATTGCAAAGTTGACTCTCAAGTTCGGGAAATCGATTTTCATCTTATGTTTATCAAATGTTTCAAGGTTTCTTGCGTTGACCTGCTTCACAGACGGAGACAAAGTCTGCTGGTGTCGCGCAGTCAGCAGTCGCACCGATTGTACTTGCTACTTGGAACTTATTTACTATAAATATATGTATATCAGATTGATTTGATATAACAGCTAGCTCTTTACTAAAATAGTCTGTCGAGAATCTATGATAGATTATTAGAAAACTATTAGAAAAGGTGGAAAACTATTGCGTAAATCACATCTAAACTCCAAACTTTCCTGACCTTCTTCTCCTTTACAAAACGCAGGAAGTTAGAACATGTTCATAAACATGCCGGAGTATTTATTAGCCCGAGGTGTCACCTCAGACATAAAACCAAAAGCTATCCGTAGTTGAACTAAGATACTAGTTAATACATAATAATGTAGAACTGATTTAGCGTAAAATTCACAAAACTTGGTAAGTAAGGCGTGGCCGAAGTATCGATGACCCACGCTATCAGTGATAGCCGCCACACCTGAACCTATATTTCAGCTTTCTTATCGGCACAACAGGTTCCTGATAATTTTTCACACGAAAATTGCAGGAATATTTTCGTGTGAAAATGATTTACCTACGTAGATTGTAATAAACTGGCTATGGAAGTCTTGTAGAAGACTGCAAATTTATTGTGAAATTCTCAATCCGCACTAGGCCCTTGAGGGAACTACAGCGTCTACAGCCCAAGCCTTTTCAATTTGAGAGGAAGCCTGTGGGACTTGGAGACGATCATGATGATCGAGGTTTTCATAACCATCTTTACACCAAGTTCTTTTCTAGACTAGGTACAGTCGAAGATACTGAATCACGTAAGGGTGAAGCCTTTTCATTGCAAATGTCATGTTGACATTCCATACATCTGCCAAAGAAATCATCGTGGAATTGGTTGTGAAAAGGTTCTACCCTAGTACGCGATTCAGTTTCCTTGACTGTATAGTCAACCAAGAAACTCCTTTACCACCCTAAGGTTCAATGTCAGTTGTATGACTTAAGACGTCAAAGGCTATTTTCACTTACAAGTCAATGTGACAACCGGCCTTATTGGTTTTATTCTTATGGAGGAACTGTCACAAAAAATGGTAAAGCACTTTCACGGTCGACTATACATACGGAGTCAGTAAAGTTCGACACATGCACGCACGAGAGATTATTTGATTGGAATATACTTAATCATTATTAGCAAGGAATCCCGAAATCACTGTGACATTTTCTGTAAAAAGGTTCCACAGTGGGTCTCAGTTCAGTTTATACGACTGTACAGTCAAGCACAAAAGTAGCGGAACCCCTTAGTATTTTGTCGCGATAAAGAAAAATACCGAGATACTTTGAAATGATTTAAATAATGACAGTAACAAACTACTAAGGGGGTACGGCTACTTTCCAGCTTGACTGTACGCTTGCATCTATCCTAATTATGATTTATTTCACGACATCCAGTTTCATGTATGAAAGAAATAGTTTTAGTGATTTTTTAGTAACAAACACCACAGCAGTCTCTCTCTGGGGTTTGTGCCAATGTCAGTGAAAACGTGCAATCGTCATATAAAAAAGTTGACATCGAATAAAATGACATACTTAATGGCATTACGGACCCCCCCCCCCCTCCCCCATTTTGGGTAAAAAACAATAAAATAAGAATTGAGCCGACAACAAATAAACAGTTAACAAATAACCATGAAAATAACTTTCTATCGATCTTTTTGAATTCGGTGCCTCAGCACGAGCCAGCAGCAGCGGTAGAAGCCCAAAATACACTATGGAGGTAATGTCTAGAATAGTCTAGATGATTTGGTTTCCGAGGCGCCCACTTTGCACAGACAGTAGAAGGTTATTTTCATGGTTTTTATGTAGTGTAGGGTTAAATTCTTGTTTTATATTTTTTTATTTCTCGCCTCTAGTGTAACTAATTTAAAATACATTTAAAACAGAGTAATGTCAACTTATCAACATCATCATTTGATTATTGGTGAGTCCTTTTGGAGATGAGCATAAATTGCTTAGCAATTGTGTTAGTGTAATGGAATCTTTCGTAACCTGTGAAAAAGGTACTCGTGGTTCCGATAGCCAAGTGGCCTTCCGTATCAGTTCCCTTACACCAATTGATGATATCCAAAAGCAAATGAATCAAGAGCGCTTTTAATATTGATGATAAAAAAATGAGCATAGTTTTCCATAAAAAAAATTGTGTCAGTTATGTGACTACGTACCCATATAATGGGGTATGTATTACAATACCGAAGTACGAAAGACCGAATGTATTAAAACATCGAATGGTCAAAAGACTGATACGATTTCTTTCTGAAACCGTAAACTTCTCAGAACTTATTAAAACGGCATCATACAGAACCCATTCGGTTAGGTTAGGTTTGTTTTATAACAATCTTAAAAAGTTAACGGTTTCAGAAAAAAATCGTGTCGGTCTTTTGATCCATTCGATGTTTTAATACATTCGGTCTTTCGTACTTCGGTATTGTAATACGTACCCATATAAACTATGAAAAAAGCGTCACAAAACTGACCAAAAAAAAATAACGACACTTTTTTTCCTTATGAACATGAACTGTACTCGTGATTTTGTATGAGAAAACCCCAAAATCAACTCATTGAAATAAAAATAAGGGGTGTTCTTTTTCTAAATGCTCAAATTCATGAATTACTAAAAATATACCCAACTCACTATAGGTGTCCTTACAATATTAATCATCAATTTATTGTAAAGAATTTAGATACAGTTCTATAAGGCACTCTTTTTTTTTTCTCATACTATTTATTATTTTACTTTGCAGAGTTCCCGGATTTCTCCAGGTTTCAATTATTAAATCCTGACTTTGAAGAAGAGCTTAATTGAAGCTATTCCCAGTACAACCAAAAAAAAACGAATTGTTTATCACATATTTTTTTTGGAAGTCGGTGATAACTTTGAAGTAAAGCAAAAATTTAGTTCTAATATTGTCAAATTTACAACTTAAACTGTCTTCAACCGAATCCATTGGCTAAGAAAAGCACAAATTAGAGTAAATGAACCGCTTAGCCGTGGTGGCCTAGTGGTTTGACCTATGGTCTCTCAAGCAGAGGGTCGTGGGTTCGAATCCGGGCTCACACCTCTGAGTTTTTCGGAATTTATGTGCGAAATTACATTTGTAATTACCATGAGCTTTACGGTGAAGGAAAACATCGTAAGGAAACCTGTTTACACCTGAGAAGAAATTTAATGGTGTGTGTGAAGTTCCTAAACCGCACTGTGCCTGCGTGGGAACTACGGCCCAAGCCCCCTCAATCTGAGAGGAGGCCTGCGTTTTTCAGTGAGATGTATATTAGGCTGGGACGATGATGATGAACCAATTACAACGATATAATATGTACATAGCACCTATAAAGATAAATAGGTTTTTGCACTAGTGTACAGATTCTAACTACTACTATTCTTGCTACTACTGGGATTCAAACCCGGCATATCAAGTTTCACGGTAAGATCTACTAATCACTAGGCTATCTGGTCGTCAGCAAATAACTGTATGTTGTATGCTTTTATTCTCATTTATTTTACAATCACGAATCACGTATATATAGAATGCGAGAATTGAACGCTGGCATCACATCAGTCACAAAGGTAGGTAGGCTTTATCTCGTTTTACACTTTATTTGTTGAAGGCACACGATAAAGATAAAGATAAGTGGCAGTCGACGCCTTTATCGCGGACTATCGTGCAAAACTACTCATTTTCAGGAAGTTACACTATTTCTATTTTGTTTTACTTATTACACAAATAAATAATAAATACACAAGTCAGGTGACATCAGAATTAACTAAAAACTGCCAGCGAAAACTAAATAAATCAAAATTATTTTTTTATTAATTATCTTCGAAGACTTCAGTTATGTTCTTAACTTATTTTATTTGTTGATCATAAAAAATATAACTAGTTATTGGTTCAAATTAAAAGCAAAACGATGTAACACCTTCTAGGTAAATAAATTACTATTATTATGATGATGCCTATAATAATGACTCCATTACGTCTTAGGTATATATATGACGTATGATTATGTTAACAAAAGAACAGCTGTTAACCCTTTACGCCTTAATCCATGAATTTAAATCCAAGTGCAAGTTAACATTCTCATGAATATTTTGTTATTCAAGTTGAACTTCACAAACATTCTGTTCATTAATCAAAAGTTTGGCGCAGCGTCCCATCGTCGCGCCGCCGCCGCCATCTCATCCTGCTTCACTATATCTATCACTATACATACACTATGAGCGGATAGTACGCCAGCGATAGACATTCCGGTCTCGCTTAATACTCACGTTTAAGCCGGCAACACTGCCCGTTGAAGGTCAATATTTGACAAATGGCCGTGCTATCTGTCACTTTCTTTTCGAAGGAATAAACATTGCAGGCCATTTATATTTTTATAATAAACAATGGATGGTATATGTCGATTATGCTGCTCCACAAAATTTGTAAATAATCATATATACAACGAGGAGAACGCCCTGTACTTGAAAATGTCTTTGTACTTGCCAATCAAGGTAAACAGTGTGACGGTGATGGGTCCGTGTTATTTTGTTGTTGTTAACCTATTGGTGTGCAGTTCGTGATGCTGGGTGTTGCAGGTGGCGCGCGGGGACGGGCTGCCGCAGCGCGTGTGCGACCGCTGCAGCTGCCGGGTCAACGACATGTACCAGTTCTGCAACGAAGCCATCGAGGTGCAGAGCAGGTGAGTCTCGCGTCTCCGTCGGTCTTTGCCGACACTCGGGGCTTCTCTGGCTCCCTATGAGTTTCCGCCAGTCTCCATGAGACCTTGGAAGCTTCTGCCATCCTTCTACTGCCCTCCAAACGGCTAGCACGTTAGTTATCCCCTTATCGCTCAGTACCTGTATTGTCTAATGGGTTCCTATGAAACAGGTCTGTGAAGTGACAAAGTGAGTTGCGCTTCTCGTAATAGTAAATAAATAAATAAATAAATAAATATTAGGTGACAATCTATGGGCTGGCATGAATAGTGTCTACAGCCAGTTATGCAAAATAGGCGCATAGAAAACGTCGAGTTGCAGAAATTAGACCGTTATTACCAATTAGGTGACAATCTTACACAAATCAACCTAGTCCCAAACTAAGCAAATCTTGTACTATGGGTACTAGACGACGATAAACATACTTATATAGATAAATAAATACTTAAATACATAGAAAACATCCATAACTCACAAACAAATATTCATGCTCATCACACAAATAAATGCCCTTACTGGGATTCAAACCCAGGACCTCTTGCTTCGTAGGGTCACTACCAACTAGGCTAAGGCGGTTGTTAAGGTGGTTGGTATCCATCTCTGGTGGCTAATATGACACTAAAATCATGAAATCTAAGGTTCTTTTCAAGTAATTAAATTCAGAACTACTAAAATGGGGACCGCTTTAGCCTAGTTGGTAGTGACCCTGCCTACGAAGCAAGAGGTCCTGGGTTTGAATCCCGGTAAGGGCATTTATTTGTGTGATGAGCACAAATATTTGTTCCTGAGTTATGGATGTTTTCTATGTATTTAAGTATTTATTTATCTATATAAGTATGTTTATCATCGTCTAGTACCCATAGTACAAGCTTTGCTTAGTTTGGGACTAGGTTGATTTGTGTAAGATTGTCCCCTAATATTTATTTATTTATTTATTTATGTAACTTGGAAAACCATTATATATATCTTTATAAGACACAATTAATGAAGTGATTTCACATTCTTAATGTTTGATTTGATAATTTATACTTGTAAATGAATATTACTTTATTATCTTATTCGTACATGTTATCTTATGTTCTTGTAAAGTAAAATGAGGAAAAAATTTCATTATTATATTGATGTCCATACTAATATTATAAATGCTAAAGTAAATTGGTCTGTCTGTCTTTAACCTGTTCTAGAGTAAATCTCTGGATCAATTTAGATGAAATTTGGTATGTGGCTAGTTTGAAACCCCGGAAAGGATGTAGGATAGTTTTTGTACTGGAAAAATCCATACATCCCGTGGGATACCTGTCAAAAAATTCTTTACAGCTACTTGGCAATATGTTTAAGCTGCCAAGCAATCAATGTCTACGGCAAAACATCAAGATCAGGAATGTCTAAAATCTTAGGTTACCTCACAATAACATTCAATATACCTAAAAAAAAGTATCATGTGAAACTTTTTTAATATGATATAGTCATTTTAGTATTTGTCATTATAATTTCAGATTACGCAGTATATTCTTATCATCAGAGCTGCATAGAGAGTCTACTGAAGTACAGCAAATCAAGGATGATGTTAACTCCCCGCCAGCAATCAGCTACAGTGAGCGAGGCACCCAAACGGAGACACTCAATGACTGCTTCGGCAAACCTGAAGTTGAGGTCAAAGAGGAGACCAAACCCTTGGTACAGGTCAAAACCGAAGACACAACAGATTATACAGCATACGATGAGAACATGGTTGGAGACGTACTTTCAGATAACAGTGAAGACATGTCCCTCATCAATCTGAAGAAGAAGAAGAAAAAGAGTGTAAAGAGAGAGATGAACGGAACAACTGAGAGCAAACAAGGGAAAAAACGGAAGAAAGATTTGAAGGAATGGGATATATTGTTGAACGCCTTGCCTCCGGGCACCATGGTGCGGCCCGTGCACCTGCGCCGGCCGGAGCCCGCGCCCGCCGGGCTGCCCGAGCTCAGCACAGACCTGCTCATCAAGCAGGAGCCTTCCGAGGACAAGTTCGACTGCTGCATATGCTTCGCGCAGTTCTACAGCCGCGGGGACATGTTGCAGCATTACAGGTATACAATTCAATATTGATTCATTAACATATACTTAAAATAGTAGTAACTAGGATCATGTAAGTACATCATATTGATTGGTAAATTAGTATAAAGTAGTTTTCAGTCTTGTGTAAATATTACCTAAACACCATAAGAGCACCTTCAACAAAAATGTTTTCAATTGATTCCTGAATGTGCCACAGTTTGTAATCATTTTATGTTAGTGGAAGCTTATTTGAAAAAAATAATGTCTAGTTCTAACTGCAATGCTGCTCTATTGAGAGATAAGGTGTCTGTATTTAATCCGTAATGTGCTTAATGAGGGCATCTTTTAAGATTGATAGAGTGCTATAGCTGTGCTTAGTAGTGCACTTATAGTAGTGTTTTTGCTATAGTAGTTCCAATCATTTATTTTCTCGATGACAGCTCCCGTAGAATGTAACTGCGTTTAGTTACGCAAAAATTAACTTTTAAATGCGATATATAAAAAATACGACATCTGCCTTTCAATAGACCAGTTTTTCCAGTAGGATACCCCAAAAAGTGACATTTCTATGGGTGAACCAACTTTTTTGTGTTGTTCACTCTGTCCCCTGTTATCCAAGTGACACTTCATATTGTTTCATAGAAAAATGCGTAGGTTGTCCAGGAGACACAATTTGTGTAACGTTAGGAACATGAGGCACTAAAATGTTGATTCACCCACATACAAATTATTTTAATGGACAAACTTATCCAGTAATATCACCCAGGTGATCTTATTAGAGCCTATGTTTAACGAGATTTCTCAGGTGATCATGATTAGACTCGAGACTCATGTCACAATAGGGTAGTTTGGGGAGTAAATGCAGAGGTGTTAATTAATACAGAAACCTGGTCTAAATTTCAATTATTTAATTAATTTTAAAAAATCATGTATGCAAAGATATTTATTTAAAGACGTTATTTTATTTTAATTCAGCATAACTGATCAAATTATTCAAATATCAAACAGTGTCTTGATACATTGAGACAATCACTGTGACATGCGGTTGCAGATACATAGGTAAAGCAAACATTTTATATCTTAAGTCAAGACTTAATTAAGTTGCATAAATTATAGCTGATAAATAGATAAAGATATTTTTGATATATTTAATTTTCATCATATTCAACTGTTCCGACTGCTCCCCAAACTACTGTGACGTCATTGCGTCAAGGAGTCCGGAGTCTAATCCTGATTATAGACAGGGAATTTCGATGGACATTATAGCCCAGTACGATCACCTGGGTATTCAGGTCAGGTGATTTTAGTGGATATCGCGGACCTTAAAGGTAATCGTGATCAACATGCTTTTTAGAAAAAAATATTGTGCCAAGTTTCTTGCGGCCCATTATTATTGGTATTCATAGTCTTGCCGAAAGCTCTCGTAGCGTAGACTCACAAAAGAGACAAGTAAAACAGTCTTTAATGGCTTACTTACAGATTTTTTTTAATGTCTAAAGTAAAAAAGAAAATATCTTTATCGTGTGTTTGTGTTAGGACGTCCCGCCCTAATATGGAGGCCTATAGCTAAACCGTTTAACTGAGTTCGCCCTCGCGGTACTCGGGCTGGGGGTATGACGATAAAGGGGGCGGTGCGGTGGTATAAGAGGTGCGGGCGGCGAGCGCGCCTCAAGTGCCTGCCGCCCGCACCTCTGCCGGCCCCCTTTGTCGTTGCACCCCCCAGCCCCTGTACCGCGCAGGCGGACTCAGTTAAACGGTTTAGCTATAGGGTGGATCAACTATTTCTTGTTGTTATTCTGTCCCGTCAGCGAGGGGACAAAAGTAGTACAGTTTAATTAGAAGAAATGTTGAGTCACATTAAATAACATGCTTATTAGATGACCAATAAAATTGTAGAAGGGGTTTAAGACTACCACAAAAATGCATGTTTGGCAAATTTTAATCAGATAAACTTACGGTTTAATTAAAGAGTGACCTAGGAGACCGTCACTAAAGCAACGAGTGACAAAAAAAGTTGATCGACCCTACCTATATAGCTTAATTCATAATGAAGCTTCAATGAAGCATTTGATCTGGAGCGTCTAGACGTGTCTCCATTGGGTGTACAGTAAAATTACATAAAGTTTACCACTGACAGATGGTTTGCCTTCATTTCATATTCAAATTTAACGACATACAAATAAAGCCAATTTTAGAATACTGTTACCCACGTTTGCAGATTTTGTAATAGCTACCTTATTTGTATGGTGTTAAAGTTGGAAATGAAATGAAGGCAAGCCATCGGTCAGTGGTAAACTAAAAGTAAAGGTATTGTACCGGGCGTGTCGTGTTGCAGGCAGCACGGCGCGGAGGCGGAGGCGCCCCGGCCCGCGCCCCCCGCGCCGCCGCCGCCCGACGCGCGCCCGCTGCGCTGCCCGCGATGCTCCAAGGTACCCTCGCAAGTGCTTGTGTTCATTGCGCGGCCGGGACGCTCGCCGCACAGCGCTCGTCTGGCGGCACACGCAATGAACTGATAAAACGCTCGCTGCTGCCGCCGGTCGCGCGATGAGGCCGGGCTATTAGGCGCAAGCCACACGGAAGAGACGTGGGACGGGACTTAAAGGTTCGGCCATACCGCTGCTTAAAATACGGAAACGTTACGGAATCGCAGTGACGCACCGTAAACGTCACAACTTTACTATGGAGAGCATGCGGTAAATTCTGACGTTTACGGCACGTCATTGCGATTCCGTAACGTTTTCGTATTTTAAGCAGCGGTATGGCCGAACCTTAAAGTTGTGACGTTTACGGTGCGTCACTGCGATTCCGTAACGTCACCGTTTTTTAAGCGGCGGCTTGGTCGCACCTTTAATGAGCTTTCATACTGAATGTATGTATAGAAGCGTCGCGATCCAAAGCAGACGGAAGAGACGGGGCGGAGACGCGGCCTGCGGACAAACGACGCGGACTGCGACGCGCCCCCGTCCCACGTGACTTCTGTGTGGCTTGCGCCTTATGACACTACACGATGGGACATCGCGATGGTCCACTACGATGGACGGCTTATGGCGCGTGCGATGGTCGAGGGATGGTGTCGTATCGATTTTTGGCCGCACATCAAAAGAACGTCGCCATCGTGTACGTTGCAACCGTCGCTGGGCCATCGCACCGACCATTTAATGGCCCATCGTGTAAAAAAGCTTAGACGGTCCATAGAAGGACTGCTTAGAGCAGTCGAGACCAACGGCACGGGATCAGTCGTTTTGTATTGAAACTGCAGATCGTCCAACAGGGACCGCTTGAAGCTGTCAGCACTGACTGCTCCAAGCATTCGTCTACGGAGGCGCTGAGGCACCGGTCCCGCCGCCGACGATGGCGAGGACGTGGTTCCCTATCGTTTACCTGGCTTTTATATTCTATAATGTTTGCCATAATTTTTATCGAAGCATTCAAGATGGTCAAAAATATCTGAACACGACCGTATTGTGATTTATGATGGCGACTGTACAAAGAGAGATAATGAGAGAAGAGAGGAATGGAACGAATATCATAAAATGTATAAAGTGTGTAAAGACAGTTATATTTTCTAACAATATCTATAACTTTTTCCTTTAAAATGGTCTTCATTGCAAAAAAAAGCACTGTTTGTAAACAAACACAACGTGTAGCTACGACCGATGCGTGTGCGTGCCTGGTCTGGCATCTAACAGGGGACGCCATATAACACAACGTCATCACAGGACGCGCGTGTGTGACGTTCCCGTTCTGCTGCACACGCGCACGGACTCGGTTTGTCAGCTAGATGCGAGTGTGCGTGCGCGGGTCACACATATGTGCTTACGCCACGCATCTAGTGTGCCATCTTTCTTACAGTTTCATTCATTACAACCGGTGTGCGGGTCACGTCACGCCACGCATCTGATCTGCGCCGCTCCCGCGGTACAATTTTATGCACAATTAGACTAAATTTCCAAGTCTGAGCTTTCCAGTATATTAATGAAAAATCAAATCAAATCAAAAATTTTATTCACTAAGAACACGGTAGATAACAAGATATTGTAACAGCAGGAGGTATCACATGTTCTGCCGCTATTGCAGCGTGTAAATATTAAAAACAGTAAAACTATAAATATGAGAAAGGACAAACAAAATCAATTATCATGCATAATCAGAACGAATATCTACCCTAACAATAATAACAAACTAAACAAATCTACCCCAGCTATAACCATTCACTGCAACAATGTCACAAAATAAATACAATGACAATAATAACAAATAAAATTAATAAATCAATGTAAGTACATCTTGTATAGTATATTGTGACGTTCGAAAGCCACTAGTTACTGGCTGCATCATTTTTTTTGTGTTGTTCACTCTGTCCCCAGATGTCCAAGTGACATCTTCATACTGTTTCATAGAAAAATGCTTAGGTTGTCCAGGAGATAAAATTTGTGTAGGTAACCATAGCATTAAGAGTGGCAAGAAAAAGTTGTTTCACCCTACTACAAAAGTTCGACCATACCGCTGCTTAAAATACGGAGACGTTACGGAATCGCAGTGACGTGCCGCAAACGTCAGACTTTACTGCATGCTCTCCATAGTAAGTCGTGCGTGACCGTCGCCGTATTTTAAGCAGCGGTGTGGCCGAACCTTAATAGAATCGACACTCGAGTTTGACAGCCATCTAGTAGCAATCTATCTATACCTATGAAATGCTTTGTCCTAAATGACTGACTGACGGATCAACGCACAAACTAAACCGCTGATCGTAGAGACCTGAAACCAGGAGGGTGTGTTCTTTGTATGACGTAGGCATCCGATAAGAAAATTCTACCCCTAAGGGGGTAAGAAGGGTGGGGCAAAGTTTGCACGGGACAGCCAGCAACGAAAGTCGCCGAACAAAATAAGATTTTTAAACTTACTAGACACATTCATTGTACACAAGTTACTGAACTGAAGTACAAACAAAAATACATTTACATCTTAAAATGCCAATAGTAGCTAAACAATATAATTTCAAAAGTTGCTGAACAGTATACTTTCAGAAGTAACTGGACAGTATAAATCAAAAAGTGACTAGACATTATAATTTAAAAAGTGGCTGAACAGTATACTTTCAAAAGTAGTTGGACATTATAATTACAAATGTCAAAGGAAATTATAATTCACAAAGTATTTGGTCAGATTTATTATTTTCACATCCAATTCTAACCAAAGAGGTTGCTACACATTTTACCTAAAATAAACAAGAAACACTGGCTGGTATAAAAAATGACAACGACGATGTCATATACATACCCACAATGAAAGAAAGAGATGAAATGACGTGACAGGTTGGCACTCTTCTCGATGATTGTCAAAATTCAACTGAAGTTAAGAAGTACGTAGGATTCGATTTGTGGCATTCGAACATGACGGATGTAGACAGTATATAATTTTGGTATTTCTGTTTCTTTGACTAGTTGTGGTATAATTCTGATAGTGTTTTATGCGGCGATTAACCTTAACTGTTACAGTGATCTCAAAATTCTATATTGCTCTCGTGTCTGACATTTTTTAATGCGCAAGTTGTCTCCACGTGGTTTTTGGAATTTTACTATCAAGTTGCAAAAACTACAATTACCGTACAACGTGAGTCGCTCTCAGAGCAATTAACTGATATTGGCACAAGCCTAGTGGCCGCCATTAAGGAAGAAAAGAAAGAAAAAGAAGTACGTAATCTAATAAACATGTTCAGCAACTTTTGAAAAATAGTGTACACCGTTTTCTGTTATTTGCAAGTGTCCAATCGATATTTGTATTACATCATGTTCAGTAACATATGAAACTTTACAGCGTGCAGGTGTTATGAAAATTTGGATGTGTTCATGGACATTCGTTGCTGACCGGACAACGTGATTCCTTGGTCCAATCTACTTCAAATTTTGCATAAACATTCTTTAACAGAATTGACGGAAGACGTGTTTTACGAAACAAGGCAAAAGCTAGTCACAGTACATTTACATGTCAAAATTGGCAGAAGGAAAGTGCTTTATAGTGTGGAGTGAGCGTCGGTCCACTCCCAACTGTTATAGGTGTCTGCCTTGAGGCTGATGGTTAGTGTCGGTACCCGCAGGTGCTGGAGGCTGATGGTTAGTGTCGGTACCCGCAGGTGCTGGAGGCTGATGGTTAAGGCCTATTTACATGGTACGAGTTTCTCGCCTCGACCATACGATTATCGTAGCACGAGAAAAAATATAGTATCATGTAAACTACACGTACGATATCTTTAAACATGAAACTACCGTGAGACTCACTCATAGTGAAAATAAACGGATCACTCACGTCTTAAAACGAGTTTAACTAGACATGTTTCGGGCTAATCCGTAGCCCTTCCTCTCGGAGTCGCACGTCACGGCGGCTGCCAAACGTGCACTGCGTGCTAACGCCCTGGTCGCGCGGCTACTCGACGCAACTGACAGCGACACACAACTACCCCCGTTTTCATCATCACTTTTATTGTCATTGTCAAATGTAGGGTAGCACACAACACTAACCACATCACTTTGTAAAGGTTCGCCCACACTCACCGTTGACGCAGTACGAACATTCAACACTGTTTTCCAACTCGGGGATACTGACCAACCAGTATCCGGGTTAAAATTTGGATGACGACCAATCTCGATGGCTTCACGCACCTTCCGCGGAATGAAAAACTTTTCTCTCGCAAGTACGGAAGCCTTATCAAACCGGATGTAGTGCGTCGAGCCCGAGTCCATTGAGTGTTCGGCCACCGCAGACCCCTTGCTGTCTTGCTTTTTCATACTGCGTATGTGCTCCGATAACCGTGTGGAAACATTACGTCCAGTCTCTCCGACATAATCCTTGCCACAGGAACATGGAATTTTATATACTCCGGGACCACTAAAGGGCTCCCTATCCTTCGGTGAACGTACCAACTGCCTGAGCTGCATATGAGGACGGTAAATCGACTTGATGCTGTATCTCCGGCGTAACAACTGCCCGATTTTATCCGTTACCCCCTTTATAAACGGCAAGTATACCGGCAGCCTATCAGCCGCCCTTGGCCGTTGACAAGCCGCTACGTTCAGGAACCGGTTACTCTGCCTCCAGTTGTACCCATTGCTCTCCAACACACGCCTTACGTGACCCAGTTCGCAATCCACAAATTGTGGATCACAAATACTTAAGGCTCGATCTATCAACGTCCTTGGCACAGAAGACAATTGACACGGATGATGGTGTGAATCTGCCCTCAAATATCGATCTGTATGAGTTGGCTTACGGTGAACTGTAGTTTCCAATCTCCCACAGGGTCTCCGCATCACCTAAACATCCAAAAATGGCGACCGCCCATCACTCTCTCTCTCCACCGTGAACTGAACCTTATCGTGCAACGTGTTGAGGTAGTCAGTAAACCGTGACAAGTCATCTCCAGACACAATCGCAAAAATGTCATCCACAAACCGCCACCAATATCTAGGAACCACGGGAGAGTTGTTTAAAGCTTTACCCTCCAACCACTCCATAAAAATATTGGCGGTAACCGGATTGGCGGTTTTTAAAAATTCCCACGGGATAGAAATATCCGTTTTGATCTATCTTAATATCTTCTTTGGTGGTGATGATGATGGTGGGTGATGGTGATGGTGATGATGGTGATGATGATGATGATGATGGTGGTGATGATGATGATGATGATGGTGGTGATGATGGTGATGGTGATGGTGGGTGATGGTGATGATGATGTGGACGACGACGACGATGATGATGATGATGATGATAATGATGATGATGATGATGATGATGATGATGATGATGATGATGATGATGGTGATGATGGCAATGATGTTGATAATGCTGATGATGATGCTGATGATGCTGGTGGTGGTGGTGGTGATGATGGTGATGATGATGATGACGATGCATGTTTGAGAAAAGCTCTATACAAGCCTTGGCCACGAACAGGGATTGCCGGCCTCGTATCTCTAGATGGCCTCGTTAACACTCGGCCGGCAATCCCTATTTCGCGGCCGCTGCAGTAATGTACCTAGACCTACTATTTGAAATCAGCTCTGATGTTGAATTCATTTATTTCTTATCCCACGGGAATTTGGCATTTTTCCGGAGAAATAGTAGCTTATCAATCAGGGATAATGTAGTTTCCTATTGGAGATTTTTTTTAAACCGACGCAGTAGTTTCAAAGATTTCCCCTACAAACAAAGAAAAAAAAAGATTAGATATTTTCCTAGCCCTTGGGATTTCAAAAAATCCGCCCTAAATGCATTTCTATGATGCCTTAAGTAGGTACGGTACTACACGTTTGCCAATATTCAAAACTCTAGCACTAAACACTACGTACGTAGTCTGAAAACTCGTATTGAAAATCGGTTCGAACCCATTCGTGCGATAATCGCATGTTCGTGAAAAAATGTCATACGAGAACGAGTTTAGACAAGTCGAGAAATCGTAATCAAAATGCAAGTCCTCGTGTAAACTACATCGCCTGGCGATAATCTCCTTTCGAGTATCGAATGACATAATCGTAGGCGAGTTTTTATTTCTCGCATTAGTGTAAACATTTTCATACGATAATCGCTTGGCGATTATCGCATACGAGAATGTCATACGATTTCTCGCCCCAAAACGTGCGAGAAACTCGTACCATGTAAATAGGCCTTTAGTGTCGGTACCCGCAGGTGCTGGAGGCGGGCGCGTGGGCGGCGCACTGGCTGCGGCACTGGGAGCGCGACCGCCGGCCCTACCGCTGCGCGCGCTGCGAGAAGACCTTCCGCGACCACCACCAGATCCTCAAGCACGGTAATGTTTTAAGTCTGAATGTTTCCAAGGCATCACTCATTGTGGTCTAAATGCCCTTGTGTCTGGAAGTTTTTATGACAGAATACTCTGGGCTCAAAATGTACAAAATGCGTTTGACTGAATCTGTTCCAATGAGCAAGTATAGGTATTAATGTCAATGGTACATATATTACTCAAAATTTAATGAAAGTCTCCATCTTATGCTTTTGTCGCCTCGCCATAAAACAAGCATCCATCGGCCGCCCATTGTTCATCAACGAGAAAATTCAGCTTTTGGGAGAGTTCAGTCTGGGCTGAAGTTTATTCTGAAGGAAATCAGAACTTGCAGCATAGTGTTGGTGACGTGCGCGTGTGGTTGCAGGGCTGACGCACAAGGCGGAGGAGGAGGGACCGGCGGAGGGCGCGCCCGGCAAGCGCTTCGTGTGCGACCTGTGCCCCGAGGGGTTCGTCTACATGAGGTCAGTCGGGTGCATTATACCACGGCACAAGTCTAGGGCGCAGGCCATGCTCGTGCCTTAAACGTAGGTTGCGGCCACGAGAGTTGCGGCGAAGGATTACACACACAGCTACATTAAAGTACCTAGTGAATGAATGAAATGAGTGAGTGAATGAAAATCTTAAGATGAAATACCTACGCAATACTATGCATATTTACATAATTTTTCTTTTTTCATATAACCCATTTTTGAAATAGAACAATTTGAAACTGTTAAGAAATATTCGTAACAAAAACTCGGTATTTTATAAATACCTACATGTCGAAAAATATTTATTTTTTCGTACCTGCTACGGAACCCTATCTCGGGCGTGTCCGACACGCTCTTGGCTGGTTTTTTCTTGTTCAGATCTAATTTGCGATTGTGAACAGACAGTTTTCTTATTTTTTATTTATCGGCAATCGGAATTCCCAGAGCCGAGACCGTCGCGAAGCATGGACTGACACGGTCCGGATCGACCGTGTAACGTGGCAACTAGCAAAATCAAGTCATATCAATCTATCGTGATCCGCGATCTCGATCTACATCGACCGTGCAATGGCTGCCTGAAGGGTTAACGGTGTCGGGTACGCTCGCGGGCAGGTACCTGCTGGCGCACCGCACGCGCGCGCACCCCGAGGCGGCGGCGCGGGCGCTGGCGCTGCGCTGCGCGGAGTGCGCGCGCGAGTTCGCGCACCTCAACTCGCTGCGCCGGCACCTGCGCGCGCACTCCGGCGAGCGCAACCACCTGTGCTCGGTGTGCGGCAAGGCGCTGTCCTCGCGCGAGCACCTCAAGTTCCATCTGCGCATCCACGCCGGCTACAAGCCCAACGTCTGCAAGTGAGTGTCTCACTGTCTGAAACGATATGGGGCTCCCCGGCCAACGATATTAGACACTGGCTGTTGCCGCTCGCAACCTTTCGATGTGAACACATCCATATCGGTTTGCATGATTATTGCGGGTCATAACGTATTGTTATTCATAAGTTAATGAATCATAACATTTTTACTTTAAATCCACTAATTGATCAGAATTGCTATAAAACAAAGCTAACTTCAGAATTCTACAGCATGACCATTTAAAAATTTCTGGAAAATTTACGATTTCGACGGGAAAAAATTTTAACTAACAAACATTATGACGAACATTACTTTATGACTAAACATTTTATGCCACCGGATACTCTCCTAAACGCAGATACTGATAAGATTATTTTCAAAAGTAAACTAAACCAACACTCGCCTCTTTAACTTTAATTACTTATTCTTCATCCTTTTAACGACAGCCTCCCACAGACCTCCAAACTGAGGCGTCTCCTGTGTTAACTTTTTTCATTAACACGGGTATGTATTACAATACCGAAGTACGAAGACCGAATGTATTAAAACATCGAATGGTTCAAAAGACCGACACGATTTTTTTCTGAAACCGTAAACTTTTCAGAATTTATTAAAACGGCATCATACAGAACCCATTAGGTTGGGTTAGGTTTGTTTTATAACAATCTTAAAAAGTTAACGGTTTCAGAAAAAATCGTGTCGGTCTTTTGACCCATTCGATGTTTTAATGCATTCGGTCTTTCGTACGTCGGTATTGTAATACATGCCCATTCACACAGAACATGCGGCAAAGGCTTCGTCAAGAAGTGCAACCTGACGCTGCACGAGCGCGTGCACTCCGGGGAGAAGCCGCACGTGTGCTCGTCCTGCGGGAAGGCCTTCTCGCAGCGCTCCACGCTCGTCATCCACGAGCGCTACCACAGCGGCGCGCGCCCGTATGTGTGCGGGCTGTGCGGCCGCGGCTTCGTCGCCAAGGGCCTGCTCTCCATGCACCTCAAGACTACCTGTATCTAGCCGCCAGCCACGATGCCCGCCGGTGAACTGTCTGACGTAGAGTGAAGTCTTTGCACCTCTCGAAAGCCGCCAGCGAGGTATGCATCGTGCCACCTGATTTCAGTCATCGCTCAGCTCGGTGTTCGTCGGGACCGGCTGCGACGTGCCGCCTCGCATGGTCCGCCGCTGTACTCTTTCACGATTTTACTGCCTTTTTGTGATGATTTTCTATACTGAGCGACCTTAGCCTGTGGACAAATACTAATACTACTGGTTTAGCAAGATATTTAAAACCAAACTGCAAAGTATCAAAGTATCATAACAATCAGTCCAATATTTATCGAAAAACTAACGGTTTTCAATGTATCACTTTGGAGGAGCCTGTTTATGTGGATGATATGATTCATAGATATTTTTTGTTTTCTTGTCTAATTATGCAAATAACTATTTTACGATATTGCTAAGTATCAGTCTTATCCATGGTTTCATTATTTGTCCAGAGGCTAAGGTCACCTTGTATAAATTTTATAAAAGAGTTAGATGGGTCATTGACAGATTCGCAAAGGCTACTGCGTATTTTTTACCCGAGACTTACAGCGCCGTTAGCGTCCATTATGTCCGGTTTACATTATTCCAGTAAAATCATTTTTAATATAAAAAGATTTTTCCGAATGTAATAATCAATTTTCGTCTGTGGTTTATCACTGACTGTAAATAATTTGTCGATGTATACAAATAACAGCAAAAAATGGTGTTACCGGAAAACGATAATTGTAAGTAGAGACAATTGCACCCGCGCATGATTTGATGATGACCCAGGTAGGTAGTTCCTTTACCACCAAAGCCCAGTTTAGACTTGCAAGAAAAATCGTGCAAGTTGCATTAGATTGCGGCCCCCGATTGACCACTTCAAACTCGTTCGCTTGACGGCCTTGCAATGTAATACAACTTGTACGATTTTTCTTGCAGCTCTTAACAGGGCTTAAGGTTCGATGTCAATTGTACGGCTTTAAACGGTATCCTATTATCTCGCCTCATTCGTTTTTCGTTTAATTCTTATTTCGTCTCATTCTGTATTCGTCTTCGTCTTGTTCGCTATCCGTCACTATCTTTATTGGTCAAATTCTGCAACTTGTCTATTTCTTAATACGTCTTACTCGTTTGTCGTCACGGTCTTACTTGGACTCATTCGTCGTTCTTCCCTTTCGTTTTTTGTCTCATTTACTTATTCGCTAAAATTATTTCGATACTTTCGGTGCTGGTCACATTCGTAATTAGTCTAATGTGTCTAAAGATAGACTGCGAATGATACTAAAAACGAGGCAGACAAACAAAGAATAAGTCCAAGGAAGACCGCGACGAAAAACGAATAAGACTTATTAAGAGAGAGACAAGTTACAGAATTTGACCAAATTACATAATAGTGATAGCGAACAAGACGAATAAAGAATGAGTGACGAAAATTCATAATTAAACGAAATAAGAAGCGAGATAATAGGATACCCGCATTAAAAACTATTATGAGTCAATGTGACAATCAGTCTTATGGTTATAAAAACGGTAAAGCACATTCTTGTTCGACTTTGCATTTGGAGACAGAAAGTAATGATTAAAATTTGATCCAGCAGCACCTATATTCTGAGTGAGACGTGGAGATGAAGAAACATACCCATAAGTGGGCATGTCAAGGTTAATTTGATTGATATTTTATTTAATTGACGTGTATGAGTACAGTGGAAGGCTCACTAATGTGGGTGAGCTTGACTTCAAAACATAACAACCTATGCGTGCAACGTGACACGCATGTACAAATCGCTTTGCATCCACTCCACAACGTCAAAGAACTGCATCTAGGTTCAAAATTTAAAATGTGCAGTTCGTTAGTCCCTAGATATAGTTTTATGTTAATTTTTACAAATAAAGCGGCGGTGTTTAAGATAATTAAATGTGAGAATGACTGGATCCCTTCTTTTATGTTTTTAATGATCGGAAATGTTTGAACTTTATTTTTCCGTTTTTATATGCTGCAACAGACAGCGGCAGGCGAGGGCCCATCGTCGTAGTTTATCCTCTTCGCGTTGTTGCGCACTATTTATTTATAAATGCCCACTTAATGTTTTTTTTTGTTAAAATGATTAATTTGTCTGTCATATTGTTATTATTGCATTCGCAAGGAACAGATGAGTCGTTTTTTTAAAAAAAACGTACATAATTAAGGGATTAAATAAAAACAAAACTTAGGGGGTGTTTCACCACCTTATTGTCAAACTACTGGTCACATAACCAATGAATAAACTAAGCACTGGACAAATCTGTCGGCTAGTGTTTTTTCAGTTTCACCACTCCGGTCCTGTGCAAACTAAGTACCACTTAAATCGTGGGTTTAACAAAAAGTCGGAATGGCAACGCCGCATTTCACGACCACGCGTTCCTATTCGCACACTTTCGTTCAAAAAGTCACTCATTATTAAAGCAAAAGAAATGGTTAACTATATAATTTTTGAATACATCTATTTTTTTTGCATAAACAAATATGTAACATTATAATTGATCCAAAAACGGTATTTATTTACGATACTTTGTTAACAATAACAAAGAAAAATAAAATCACGTAAAAAGAACCGAAAAGTGGCGCCAAACCATTTGACAGATAAACTTTTTTTTAATGGCGACATACAAGTTCAGGTAGAACAAACGATTGAGCCACTGAAAAAAAGTTTGTTATTAAAAAATATTACGAAATTTTGGATTTATTTTTACATACTAAAAGTGTACCTACATTTTTTCATTCAAATCTTGATATTTAAATTATTTTATGCAATTTAGCATGACCTCTTTCTTTAAAAAATAAAAAATACTTTGATTTATTTTTCTGAAACCGGCTGAAGGGCTCTCCAACCATGGCCACAAAAAAATAAACTAACTTTATGTGACGGATAAAAATGCTAAATGCCTCCTGAACTGATGGTCAAATTAAGAAACAGTTTGTCCGTCACTTAGCGCTAATCGAGACTGGTGAAACAGAAATTTTAATTCCATCTGTCAAATAAGGTTATGATTAAGCTAATCCGAACTTTAAGAAAAGTGGTGAAACAGCCCCTTAAGGTGCGACCAAACCGCTGCTTAAAAAACGGTGACGGTACGGAATCGCAGTGACGTGCCGTAAACGTCAGAATTTACCGCATGCTCTCCATATTAAAGTCATGACGTTTACGGTGCGCCACTGCGATTCCGTAACGTCACCGTTTTTTAAGCGGCGGTTTGGTCGCACCTTTAATTGATTCCTTTGTGTTACAAAAGTTACTCATATAGTTTCTATGACTAACTTTCGTTACACAAAGGACGATCGTGATTTTGTTTTAATCAATCATGATTTTTTTTGACAACGACCCAGATATGTTAGTTGAAAAAGGGTTTGTAATTAGTAATTTATACAAGTAGTACAAAGTGATTTTTCAGTCGCACTGGTTGTTTTTTTTTTGACATTTTGTATTTGAGTTGTGTTTAGTAATTCGACCAGATGATTTCACGAAACGGACAACACGAAATTCAAAATGAAAACAAGGAAATTTAAAATAATCAAGTGATCTATTATCAATATTGGATGACATTTAAATTATGATGATGACTAATATAATTTTGTATAGTTCTAATGATTTTACCTCATATTTATTCAAGATTATGTTTTACCAATTTATTGAATGTATAATGATTTTTTCTTGGTATATTTACTGTTATAGTCCTTATTTCTGTGTATTCGACAGATGTAGGTACTTATTATTGTAAACGAAAGTTCCTAGTTACATCGCACAACTGTTTGTCTAAAAGTGGTGTAGAAAACCGGATTGCACCATTTTTTAAAACTATTTTATTCTGCCTTTATTATTATTAAGTAGGTATTCGTTCTGTTAACTCGCATAACCGATTTAGGTTTGCATGCGTCGCGCTTGCAACTCTCCATGTAACGCTAACGCTAAGAGAATAGGTGAACGCGATTGTGATGGCGACGAAGGTGACCAAGAGGCTGTTGAAGTGAGCCAATGTTGGTCGCGTCTGGCGCTTGCAAGTGATATGCCTTGATCGCACGCATCGAGCAAACGGGCGATACAGTAAAATGTTTCTCGGCCGAGACAGTGATGTAAGCGAGTAGCTGTTCACACATGTTTTAAAATTAGCAGTCAGTTCAGTTCTATTGAGACTACATGTGGCCGAGTGGCGAGACAGTGCACGTTCAGACCTGCCGAGTGAGCGAGCGAGACAGTGCCTCATACGTGCTCGGCCTAGTAGATAGAACGGGGGCCGAGCTACTGTCTCGCCGCTTCGTTCGGCCGAGCGCTCGGCCCAGCACTCGGCGCTATGTTTATGCGTACCGAGTACTCGGCCGAGGGCACTGTCTCGCCCGTTTGCTCGGTACGTGCGATCAAGGCATTAGATATGGGCCGAGTCACCCGCTGACCGGAGCTCCCATGACTATGCTGATGACACGACAGTCCAGAAAAAAAAATAGGATAATAGATACATTTTTGACAAGTTGACCAGACGTTGCAATAAACTGAAATAATGTAGTGAACAGGTTAACGGAAGTTTAAAGCAGAATAAATAATTTAATTTCATTTGAAATAATTTCATTTCATTTCATTTCATTTGGTTTAGGTAGATATTGTAGGTATAGTCAACCAAGAATTTCCTTTACCACTAAGGTTTAATGTCAGTTGTACGGCTTAAAATGCCAAAGGCTATTTTCACTTACAAAGCCAATATGACAATCATCTCTATTTTTTTTCTTCTGATGTAGTAGCTGATGTTACAAAAAATAGCAATGAACTTACTTGCTTGACTATACAGGCTGATTAGGGAAGTCATTTAGGTAACATTTATGTAGTAATTTTACTTAATCCTAAGTCCAGATTATACCGTTTTCGAGATTGTATTTTTGGACCTTTTGAACCACATACCACATGGTATCCTAGCAGATTACAAATCGTATCACAATTGGCATTGATCACTTTTTTACAATGTGGTCTAATTCCAAAACCATTTCGAGGAATAGGTTTATTAAATCATTTTATAACATTGTAGTAAAAAAATATTAAACGATCGTGTGTATTTTTGCAAAATAATGTTTGACCTTTGTTTGACCTTTCTGTGGGCATTAACTTTGAAATTCTTTGCAACAAGAAAAAAAAAGCCGTCCGTCTAGTTTCTCTATACTATTCTCTGTCACTTCGACGTAGTTATCATCTGTCAGTTTAAGGATACTATTTTGCAAAACATTCTTCGCGTTTTTCATATTTTAATAATGGATTTATACAGGAAGTGTTTCATTTCTACTTGTGGAAATGATTCTGTCAATAGCCCAAACAAATTAATTGTTTGCATTAGAGAAGATTTACAAGAGAAGTGGTGCCGCAAAGTTAATGCTCTATATTTTCGATAAAAAAAATAAAAAGGCGGGGTTAGAAAAAATGATCAATCCCAATTCATGTGAAGGTGTCTTGTCTAAAATAATAAAAAAATGTTTTTTTTTAAATTTAGAAAGCTTCGTCATAAATCACCTAAATGACCTTCGCAATCACCCCATAAAAATATCCACAACGATCTTCAGTTTAACCAGTATAGTCGACCAACGAATTCTTTTACCACCCTAAGTTTAAATTTAATAATTCAATTTGCACACATTAAAACATTTAAGACTTTATCACGACACATACAATTCATGATGACTAATCAGGAACTGTCATAATAATGTGAAAACAAAGGTTTCGTGGTCGACTATGAGTATTTAAAAAAAAGTGTACCCATTATTTGTTTTTTTTTCAAGTGATTATGATGGTAAAAAAGTGTCCCATATTTTTGTGTCAGTTTTGTGACGTTTTTTTCATACTGTTTATAGATAGATAGGCTCGTCACAAAACTGACACGATAAAATTGTATGGAAAATTAGGAATATTTTTTAAGAAAAGGGCCCTGTTCTTTGTAGCCTTGTAATAATAATTGTTTTGCTCCACCGCGCCGCACGCCGCACTCCGCACTCCGCACTCCGCACTCCGACCTTCACCACTTTTTGTACGCAGTGACTTATCTCGCGTTATCGGAGCTAACTATTCTAATTAATGAAATAATGAAGTATACAAATTGTAAATAGATATAAATTAAGTATAAATTAATGTAGTAGGTATGTGTGGAGACCGCCAAGTGCCTCAGGTTGTGATACGAGTTATATGTGATCCTCAAATATAACTGCCCTGGAACCCTTTGTTTTACTCGGCGACTCGCCGCCATCCATCACCCGACACTCGCCAATCGACAGCGGAAATGTTTTCCTGATTTGTCACAGTGATACAAATTGTCGATAAAGCGTCAGAAATAATAATAGATGGTAATGTTTTGTTTGTATCATTAACTACAGAAAACCGAACTACATTAGAAGCTTAGGAATGGAACTGTGTCTAAAACAGGGTCGAAAAAAAAAATTGCTGCAACTTTCCTAATACGAACTGACAAGGATTGGAATTCGCTCCGTCGTCTGTATTTCCAGATAAATACAATCTAGGTCTCTTTAAGACTAGAGTGAATAGGCTGGTACTGAACCAGTGAGATACACCCTGTCCCTTGGCCTCATCTGCACTTTTCATCAGTGCCTCTACCATGAGTTTGCACTGGTTTCCGTGACCGTACTCGCTGGCGACGGCGTGGGTTATTTGTATGGAGAATTGTACAGCGCCTCTAGCGGTCACTTACGGAAGTACAATTCTCCATACAAATCATTTACGCCGTCGCTAGCGAGTACGGTCACTGTGAACTAGTGTGGACTCGTGGTAGAGGTACAGGTGCAGTTAGTGTACGACACTGTATTTCGAGTGCGCCGATTAAAATTGTGGGAACTACAATTTTTATTTAAATGAAAGTTTAAATGTCTTAAAATACCCAATGTCCGAAATTTTAACGAATTTTTTTAACCAGCACTGCCAATGTTAATTGGGAATGTCTAAAAAAAATTAACAGTGGTTTTTATATTTTTTTGTATAGAAAAGTCAATTATAAGAAACTAATTTAAATATTTTGTCATTTAGTTCACTACTTTTTTCAAAATTAATTATTGAAACTATTTTGGTTGATGACGTCAGATTATAATTGAGGGCTCCCACACTGCCAAATTTCTAAATCTATCTAAATGCGTACGATAAGGCGACCCCTTTTAATTATTTTTTGCGTAGTGGTACACTGTAACTAGTGTCACTTTACTGGCGCTGTCAATGTGTTAGATGTCAGACAGCGGGTCCAAATCAAACTCCGTAGTATAATACACGCGTAAATTGTGAGTAATTCTAACCACACATAATAAAGTACGACTTGGACCGGTCACGCAATTTACACCAATGTCAAATGAAGGTCATTGCTTATTTATCTATACATATAATAAATCTGTAACAAGTCGGTGTCTGTACATTGAAGATAATTGAGAAAAACTGTCACTAGGGCTATTTATTAGCGCAATAGAACCCGAAACAATTATTTTTAGAATTATTGTCTGTTTGTCTGTTTGTCTGTTTATCTGTTTGTCTGTGCGTTTGTGCGCGCTAATCTCAGAAACGGCTTAAGCTAGAAGGATGCGGTTTTCACTGATATGTTGGTATTTTCTTGGATTAACATTTAGTGTTTGTTTCATTTCAATCGGTTCACAAATAAGAAAGATACGTCTATTTTAAGAATTTATCGAACAGTTTTTAGAAGAATTAATAAGCTGAAGAGTTTGTTTGTTTGTTGTTTGAACGCGCTAATCTCAGGAACTACTGCTCCGATTTGAAAAATTCTTTCAGTGTTAGATAGCCCATTTATCGAGGAAGGCTATAGGCTATATATCATCACGCTAACACCAATAGGAGCTAGCCTAGCGGAGCGGAAGAATGTTTCAAAATCAGGGGTTTTTGAAGTAAAACATCTATAGGCACGCTTGACTTGGGAGTACGGTGGTGAATGTGAACGGGGGTGGGTAATTTTTTTTAAATCGAGGAACTAAGGACAGCCATAATTGATGAAAAAGCAAATTTGACAAAAAGCATAAGCTGCCCAAATTACTAATTTCACGCGGACGGAGTCGCGGGCAAAAGCTAGTTATGTAATAAATTCATTACATAATATTAAAATTAAATAACTACAGAAAACGAGTTTAAAAGCGTTTATCTCGAAATGGTTTTCGAATTACTATACATTGCAAAAAAATAGACATCCCCAATTGCTGCGGTCGTTTTGTCGACTCGGAATGAACGACACATTCATATTTGAAATTTAACATGATCTTTACGGGAAGGAAAACGTCGTGAGGGAACCTGCTCACACCGAAGAAATTCAATGGTGTGTGTGAAGTTCCCAACGGGGCCGCGTTGGAACTACGGTCCAAGCTCAAGAGAATTTGGGAGGAGGCCTGTGCCCAGCAGCAGGGTCGGACTGGGCCGGAAGGGCCCGGCTGGCTGACCACAAGCCCGGGGCCCGAGACTATACAGGGTTATTTTTAATTCACTGACATCCTCTTAATCCTGAATTCCTATCACTCAAACAAATATTTTCTGTTTTACGACTTTAAAATGAAGCACTTTTTTCCCATACAAATACACAGAGTATCGTAAAAATAAGAGGAAATCTCAAATTTTTAAAACTTTATTACACCAAAAATATTAAGTTATGACAAAAGCCGTAAAACAAAAAACGTTTGTTTAAGTGGTAGGAGTTTAGGGTTAAAAGGATGCTAGTGAATTACAAATAACCCTGTATAGATGATGGTGGATGGGATACTATCGGAAAATACTGCCCCCCCCCCACGCAAGCCAGGCCCGTGAGGGGCCCACGCAGGCTGGGGCTCGGCTGGCAAATGCCACCTCGACTATATGGCCAGTCCGACGCTGCCCAGCAGTGGGGCGTAATATGTGTAGGCTGGGATGGTGATGGATGAATCAACGACAACAATGCACGACCTAATGATAAACTAACATGAGGCCGGGGCCGCACTGGTATATAAGGCGACGGCCTGAGAGTTTGAATAATCAGAGGCCGTATTTCCCCCGTATTTTCGTGGCCCCACGAGGGAGAACTGGTTCTCGTCTCGACGTCCCATTTGTATGTGCGTTTGTGGAAATTTTCGTTCTGTACTTGTTCTGTATATATTTCCTGCATAGATAAACTTTTTCTAGTAAGTATTTCGTGAAATCTCTAAATAAACAGAAAGAAGATAAGAATTTATAAAGCGGGATGATGTCGTAATGAATTGTATAAGTAGGTAACTATATTGAGATATCTTGGCGGGGCATTTGTTGGAAAAATTAAGATAACGTTTGATAGACCCTTATTATATTGAGTTGTATTGCAGTGTACCTAACTGCAATTATTTGGTTGAATAAAGTAGATATTTTGGTTTTCAACATTTACATTTTTAGCAAACCACACATCCTTATTTTTATATACAGGAAGTAGATAAATAGTCACGGGACTACGGTGGGACTACGAGAAACCGTTCTCCCTCGTAGTCCCATTAATAGGACAAAATAATGGGACCACGAAAAATGGGGGTATTGTCTTAACGCGCGTACGCTTGCCAACGCTTTCACCACCTCTTCTGTCACCGTCTCATACCGTTTGCCAGAAAGAAATAGTAAATGCGAAGGCAAGCGTCAGAAACGTTAGACAATAAGCCTGCAGGTTGTAGGTTATTCAATCCGGGTCGACAATTACAGGTCGTATTTCAACCGCACCCGCTACAAACACATGGATGCGTACCTTGAATATTAAATAGCAAAGTTTGTTACAGTAGAGTTGCTTTACTTGTTTAAAAAATACATTTATGGAATTAGGTACTTGTGACCAGCGGGAATTCAATCCATCAAATTCGACAAAAAAGAAACCCACTTATAAGAAAACAAGCAAGTTTCTTTGTGAATACGTTTGCTACTTAATTTCAATATTTATCATCCATGTGACGTTATTCACCCTGTTTTCAAAACTATCAGGGCAACTAATAAAAGAGATATGTGACGTACCTATGATTTTTTTTTATTGATAGAGGGAGACAAACGAGCAAGTGGGTCACCTGTTGGTAAGCGATCACCACCACCCATGAGAACCAGAAACCCCAGAGGAGTCACTAGTCCGTTGCCGGCCTTTAAGGGAACAATACACTCTTTTCTTGAAGGACCCGATGTCATAGTTAGTTGGAAACACCGTAGACGGGAGTTGATTCCACAATTTAACTGTGCGTGGCAGAAAATGCCGACGGAAACGCACAGTTGTAGTTGTAGTTGTAGATGTATATTCATCAAGGTGGTGACAGTGGAACGCAGACTTACGGCACGACGTGCGATGGTGGAAGCCCGTAGCTGGTAATAAATTGAATAGCTCCTCGGAGCACTCCCCGTAGTAGAGCCTGTAGAGCACACAAAGAGAACCTACGTCTCTTCGCAAGGAAAGGGGATCCAAACGACCAGAAACTAGCGGGTCGCCGACAAGGAGTACTCTAAGTGCGGCCGCACCTGGGCCTTATACAGTTGAAGAAGGTGCTTTGATGTAAAGTACAGCCTGGATCTGTTCAATACCCCAAGCTTTTTCGAAGCCAATTTGGCTTTTCCCTCCAAATGACCGCGAAATTGAACGTCACTCGTTATGTCCACGCCGAGAATCCCTATGCTGGATTGGATATCCAGGGGGGCGCCATCAAAGCGGGGAGATAGCACGAACGGAGACTTTTTTGCGGAGAACTGTAATATTGGGTTTAATCAATTAAAAACTTGGTTGAGGATAAGAGAGTGGTAATATATTCTTCGACAATAGACAAGAGTAATGGCGGCCTGCATGCCAGGATTAGTTCACAATAGCGACACTAGATGTCCTACGTTACATCTCCCTTTCTTTGTAAGTGAACTGGAATTGTTTGAATCAACTTTTTAATCACAGTACAATATGATTACAGCTTGAGATTGCAATATGATCTAGGTATTCTAGGTTTATTATATGCCTGAAATTCTAATTATATTTAATACAGGTAGCTTAAAATATTATAATTGAGATTGTAATTGCCATCAACTTTACTGTGTTAATTTTCTTTAAATTTACATAACAAGTAATTAGGTATATATATATTGTCAACAAGGAGTTAGTATGATAACTTCAAACATGTGTTATCATTTTAATTATTATTAAAGATCAAGTTTCTTTGTTGGTTTAATTGTTCTACCAAACCTTGATGTTCGTGGTGCTATAGCTGGTGTTGATGGGGTCACGCTTGACCTCTGCATATGATTGGACATGGATGGTGAAGACTGCGTTGATGCTGGGACTGACTCAGGAACAGCTGGTGATTGAATTTGTGTTGGGACCTCTGGAACTGATTTATTTAATCGTATGGCGTAAAACATTAAACAATTACACTAAAGAAAGAAACTACATACTACTTATAAATCCACATTCATTCTGGAACTGATGGTTCATTGGTGTATGTAGTATCAGGTACTACCACTCTGTTGCTGGTTATGTCTGCTTGGGTCTTGTGCAGATGACTGAAGTTTCTTCGAAATGTTTGTCCTTGGTCTGTTTGAATTATTACAGATCTTGGTAGACCTTCAGGCTTTTCTACCACTCTCGCCTCTTCCCAATGTCGATGAGCAATTTTATGTCTAACTTTGTCATTAATTTTAAGATTAACTGGTCTTGTAGTATGTCTATTACTGTAGTTAGCTTGTTTCTCTCTCAATCGCTGCAGTTCAGCTGTGACACCTCGCATTATTTTTGGTTTTAATTTATTGTCAATTGTGGGTATTGGAGACCTGGTAATTCTGCTGAAAAGGCGTTGGTTAGGTGAACCTAACTGCTCATTTCTTGGTGTATTTCTCCAGTTTAGCAAAGCAAGTTGAACATCTGACTTATCAATGCTACATTTCCTTAATAATAATATGTTCTTTGCAGTCTGGACTGCTTTTTCAGCAAGCCCGTTGCCTTGGTGGTGATGTGGACTAGATGTGACATGGTTAAAAGTCCACTCTTTTTGAAAGATCTTAAATTCTCTCGACATGTATTGTGTTCCATTGTCAGTTTGCAGCTCTTTGGGTATGCCGTGTACAGAAAACCATTTTTTAAATTGTTCTATGACTTCATATGATGTCAGACCTTTTAGCTGTTGAAAATCTAGATATCCAGAGTAACTGTCACATATCACTAAGTAAGTTTTTCCTTTCAATTCAAACAGGTCTGATGCAACAATTTGCCATGGAAGTGTAGGTATCCTTTTAACTAGTACTGTATCCTTGGTGTTATCTCTTTGTGTTTGTTCACATACAGAGCAATCTCTAACTAGTTTTAATATGTCATTGTATTGTCCTTTCCAGTAGAGGAACTGTCTGGCTCTTTTTAGGCAACTTTGTATACCTAAATGTCCTTGATGAATATTCTTCAGCATTTTAGGAATTTGTGACTTTGGTACTATAATTTTGTCACCTTTAAAAATAATTCCTTTGAGATAGCTCAGTTCTTCTTTAAAGTTAAAATAATGTTGTAATTCAGTTGGAAGTTTGTTAACATTTTCTGGAAATCCTTGCAATATTGTCTTAAGAAGTAACTGTAAATGTGGATCTTCTTTTGTGGCATTAATTAATTCGTCTTGGGCGTCTAAGGACATAGGTAGTATGATTGCGACTTTCAAATCTTCCTCTAGTTCGTATTTCAGGTGAGATGCATCACAGTCTCGACTAAGAAAGTCTGCTAAGGGTATTTTCTGTGCCTTTTTTAAATATGACCTTTGGCGAGTACGGTGTGAGGCTGAACATTATTCGTTGCAGCCTAGCTGGAGCAGATTGTATGTTTTTCTTGAAAATGGTTTCAAGTGGTTTATGGTCAGATTCCACAGTGAGTTCTTTACCGTAAACATATTCATGGAATTTCTTACATCCAAACAGTATAGCGAGTGCTTCTTTCTCAATCTGTGGGTAGTTCTGTTCAGACTTTGTCAATGCTCTTGCTCCGTAAGCTATAGGTTGTCCTTCTTGTAGGAGTGCCGCTCCAAGATTTTTTGAACTTGCATCTACAGTTAGAGTTACAGGTTTATTTACATCGTATAGCCTCAGTACTGGAGGGCTCTGACGAACATTTTTTATTTTATTTAGAGCTTCTTCATGATGCGTTTCCCAAATGAAATTTGTGTTTTTGTGCAACAACTCTCTTAATGGGTTTGTTAGCTCTGACATATTTGGAATGAATTTATTTAGGTATGTGATCTTCCCTAATAGTCTCTGTAGCTCTGTTTTCCCAGTTGGTCTTTTCATTGCTTGTATTGCCTCCACTTTCTCTGGGTCAGCTTCCAATTTATTGTGTGAAACAATGTGACCCAGGAATTTAATTTTTTCAGCTTCGAAGATGCACTTGTTTTTATTAAGTTTGAAGCCTGCTGTCTTCAGCACATTGATGACGTTTTTGACTATTTTGCTGAGTTCTTCTTTGCTTTCAGCATGTATGAAGATGTCATCGATGGATACTCTTACATTTTTGAATTTGCTAAGTAAATTTGTTAGGATTTCTTGAAAAATTTCTGGTGCTGAGGAGACACCGAATGGGAGCCTTTTGAAGGAATATCTTCCCCATGGAGTAGCAAATGTTAGTATTTTTTGTGTTCTCTCTGATAGCTTGATTTGCCAGAATCCTTTCGTGCAATCTAATAGTGCGAAGAATTTGGAATCTTTGATGTCAGCTGAAATTTCCTCTATAGTGGTAAGTGGAAAATGACGTCTCAGGATGTTCTTGTTTACGTCTGATGGATCGATACAGATTCTTATTTTACCTTTTTGTCTGACAACTACCATTGGACTCACCGCAGGTGTAGGCCCTGTTTCTGGTTTTATGACATCTAAATTCACCATTCTGTCAAGTTCTTGTTTTACCTCATTTCTTATAGCATGTGGAACTCTTCTTGACGGTTTGATCTCGAGTTTTGGATTCTCAATCAGGTCAATGTCATACTCATAATCCTTGTAACAGCCTAAGCCTTCAAATATTTCATCTCTGCATTGACTTTCCTTCAATGTTTTGACTCTTGCAATAAGTCCTAATCTTTCACAGGTGTCAAGTCCTAGAATCGGTGTAACTTTTTCTTGAACTACTTTAAATATTATATTTGCTTCTTCATTTTTTAATTTGCATAGTAGCTCTGTTTCGCCTAGAACTGCCATTTTATCATCGGTGTAACTTATTAAGTTTTTGTTCGACTTGATTTTAGACTTCCTCTTGTTTTATCCATTAAGTGTCTTGGTAATACATTACATTCTGTATCTAGCTTGACTGTAAATTTCACATTGCCAACTTCTATTTTTTCTGTCCAGTTTTTCTTTTCTCCGGCACTTATAGCAGATATGTATACATCATCTTCCGAATTTGAGCTCTCTTCTAAGGCATTCACTCTATTTTTGTGTTTGGCGTCATGTCTCTTCTTAGTTCTGCACATTTTAGCAAAGTGACCATTCCTGTCGCATTTAGTGCATGGTTTGTTAAAAGCTGGGCACTCTCTCTGTTTATGGTTTGTGCCACATCTTCTGCAGTCATAAGTGCTTTGTTCTTTATTTCTTTGTTTGTTTTCACCGCTAACACTTTATTTTTGCCTTGAAACTCGTCCAGTTGTTTTGAAGCCTGTTCGCTTGTTTTACAGATCGTTACTGCTTTAGGAATGTCTAATTTATCTTCTGTTAGGAGTTTTTCCCTTACTTGATTCGATCTGATGCCAAATACTATCTTGTCTTTCAGCATTTCATCCAATAAACGATCAAATTCACATTTACTTGCTTGAGTTTTTATTCTGGTCAAAAATTCGTTGAATGGTTCATCTTCATTTTGTTCGATTTTGTAAAATATATACCTTTCAAAAGATATGTTAATTTTTGGTGCAAAATATTCTTTGAATTTTGTTTTGATGATTGTTAGGTTATTTTTGTCAGCGTCACTCAAGTTGAAATTGTTGTATATTTCTATTGCGTCGGGGCCAATTATTGCCATGAAAGTGGCTGCCTGTACCTCGGCTTCGACAATAGACAAGAGTAATGGCGGCCTGCATGCCAGGATTAGTTCACAATAGCGACACTAGATGTCCTACGTTACAGAACACGCACACCTGCGTCTTTGTGGGGTTGAATTTAACAAGGTTGGCCCTGCCCCAATCCGAAACCTTTCCGAGAGACGTCTCAATTTCGGACACAAGTTTAGTTCGGCACTCAGCGACATAGTCCCGAGAGGTGTCAGCTCGGCCACAGTATCTTACATCCCCCGTACTGTCGTCCGCATAGCAATGAATATTACAAATCTGTAATAAGCCATTGATATGCAGAAGAAACAGGGTAGGGGATAGTACACAGCCTTGAGGTACACCAGCGTTCACGGGCATAAGATCAGAGCATGAACCGTCGATAACGACCTTGATACTCCGCCCTGAATGAAAGCTAGCCATCCAATTGCAAAAACTCTCGGGGAGCCCGTACCTACGTATTTTTTCAAGGAAAGAATATATATTTCATTCATAAAAACTCGGCACATGTAATTAATTAGTACCTGGGCAATCGAGCTCCGCTCGGGCTAAAACTCGGTACCTACCAAGCGTTTTCCCAGAGATAAGACCAAGCTAGATCAATTTTTCATCCCCGAAAACCCCCACATACCAAATTTCATCGAAATCGTTGGAGCCGTTTCTGAGATTCTGATTATATATATAAGTAAGTATATACAAGAATTGCTCGTTTAAAGGTATTTGATAGATATGTACAATACCAGCTGTTGGCTGTTGCCCGCGACTCCGTCTGTGAAGAATCATTCGTTGATCGCTATCCCGCGCGAACTATGCAATTTTTTTTTCAATTTTCCGGGAAACTATCCTATGTCTTTCCTAGGGTTTCGAACTATCTCCACACCAAATTTCATCTAAATCGGTTCAGAGGTTAAAGCGTGAAGTGGTAACAGACAAACGATAAGAGTTATTTTTACATTTATAAATAATATTAGCAAGGATTTAACAAAATAAATATACAATACAAAGTATAAGTTTTTCTATTTACCTATGCCAGTTTTGTGCCTCACCTTTCCGGATAGTAAAGAAAGCCTCCATATAAGTACCTAAATTTATACTTCGTATGTCTCGTCACATTCTTCCTATCGTACAGGCGAGAGAAAAAATATTTGCATAGTCGACGGCTGTATTGTATGTCAACAACTTGAGAAGCCTTGTTGACAAATTGTCGACATCCAGCGACGTCACCGTATCTCAGATAAAGACAGGTTTATACAGGGTCAGTAACTGACTTCGAATTCGAGACAAGTCAGCGTTGGCCCGAGAAATACCCAATGTAAATTGATTTGAAGTCAGTAGGTACAGTGGCGGGGGTCAGCGCTGACTTTCAATTTACATTGGGTATTTCTCGGGTCAACGCTGACTTGTCTCGAATTCGTAGTCAGTTACTGACCCTGTATAAACCTGCCTTAATGTAGATTAACACGATCACGAGTTAACTATTTAAGTATGAATGTAACAAAGACACATATTTACAAATCAGTGGGCGACTAATAATTCGTTTTTCAATCTTTATGCTATTTTCCGTTATTATAACAATATGTCAAAGACAAAGTTAAAATATCTGTATTGAATTCAGGCACAAGTACTTATTATGAATGAATGTCGAAGAATCTACCACTGGTTCGGAAAAACCCTGTTGAGAAAAATCTGCCAGATATACCTAAGTATTTTTTCAAACAGATCTACGAAGTAATTAAATTCCTTATTAAATTACATACATACATCTGAAGTTCTAAAGTCTTTCACACTAATTTTTTTAACACAGTTTGTACGATATTTGAGACTAAGGAACCGTCAATGTAGATCGGAAATATTTCCAAACACTTCGTCGATTTAACAGCAGCCTCCCATAACCTCCCGCCATGAGGTACTTCGGGTGACATCAATTCGTTTTCATTTTAGGTTTGCTGCATGACACTGATTCACTGAAACGCTCTGCCTTATCGGATCACATCCCGCATTGGTTAACGGCGTAGCTCCTCCACTTCGATTCTCTTCTGTCCGCTTGCCTTCTCGATCCTCGTGGAGTCGTCAGCGCCGGCAGCAGGGGTCAGTGTCAGGGGCTATCGCGGCGAGCGCGGGCCGCTGCGGGCCGACGCCGCCGGCGCCCGGCAGTGAGCGCCGAGCCGCCGCCGCCGCACGACGCGACCGCGACCGACCCGACGCCACACGACCATACACTCGCACACACGTGTAAGTACTAAAAAGTTTACCAACAAAAAGTATGAGGCTCTATGCATACGTAATTTTCAAAACCTACTCCTTATTACTCGTAATATTTAAAATTTATTAGTGAGAATATTTCACTCTAAAACGATTGAATTACTATTTATTATTCGTGTAATTTTAATGATGACATTGACGATCCGGTTCGCGATGATTGCTGATTAGTATTTGATGAGGCCGGTTTGTTTAATGAAAACAACTGGTGAGAATTATTACTTAATTGTTAGTTAAGGGTCTGCGGTATGCGTGCCACAATTATTATGATCGTCCACGGTCGGAGGTTCGCGCAGTGTTGCGCTTCAGGCAGTACCTCTACATATAAAAGCATCTGATGCCGCGAAACATTTAAAAAATTAAGTTTAAATTTACCTCGGCTTTTGTATCACTTTGAAAATATTTTCGTCATACTACATAAAAAAAAGAAAAATTCGTTAGATTCATCAGCGTCCAGACCGAACTTTTGGCCCTAAAAAGCTAAATTTTTTATAGAAGTTTATATATATGATTTAGACGAGGAATATAACATCAAACTTCGAAATTTCCATTTCAATTCTTCCACGGGAACAAAACCGCGAGCGAAAACTGTCTTCAAGATTTTCTTACTAAAAAAAAGTAAAAAAAAAAAGAATTAGCTCCCCCGTTTATCTCGGCTCAGCGCCTCGCCTAGCTTAACTTGACTTAACTAATGATAAACTTTTGATTAAATTAGGTACCTATTCGGTTGCGTGTAAACATTCGACTCCCGAACGTTATCTTTATCATTCGCTCCGGGGCGTGTGACGCCGGCGCGGGCGCCGCGTAAATAGCTCCATTCTATTTGCGCGGAGCGGAGAGGCGCCGCCCGCGCCTCCGCGCCTCTGTTTTTCTCAAATAAATCATCGCTAACATTTCGAGAGACTTAAAAATAACAAATCCGATATTATCTTGACTACACGTTACAGTCTCACGACGTTTAAACTGTCACGCCCGAAACGTAGTTTACTTACTTGTAAGCGAATACTACATAAATTTCCATACACTTGCCAAATAAATTTGTATATTTGACGTCAGTTAAAAGCATCACCATAGAACCGAAAGCGTTGAAATGGTTATCAGGACCCCAATCAGTACTAACCAAATGGTGAAAACAGAGTTGAGACGGATATTGACTACCTATCCTCTCGTTGTCAGAAGTCAAGTGGAGTGATCTGCACGGATTTAAGTTTAAAACGTAGTAAGTACGTAGGTACATAAAATAATTTTAAAAAACAATAAACCAGTTTGTTTACACATCCTACCGCTGGGCGCGAGCCTCCACTCATTATTACTTTGACGGCGTCGATCGTAGGTGTGGCCGGCGAGATCGACGTGAGCTGCGCATCTCATTATTACGCGAATAGCTGATCCCGCGTCCGTGCGGCTCCACGTGCCAAATAGCGTTTGCATTTTTATCGCGCAGTTAACAAACTATTAGGTACGATAGTTCACGTCTAGAATCTAATCAGATAGGAAAACAACGGTTTTCTTGGAGCGGCTTCGCGCGTGACGGCGGCATTAGCTCCCTGTGTCCTGAGCCATAAATATTCGTTTAGCGGCACCGTCGGAAGCTGCAGCAATCACCTGATGCAGACAAATGGAAGATCATTCTATTATTATGGAGCTATCAGCGCGGCCTTGAAGCTGTTCGCTTTCAAGTGATACTTACTCGAGTTGAGCCGCGCATCTGAATAAATAAAACGATTTCCACAGACCGCAAATTAATTATGATCATTTTATATGATGACTTGTGTTCCGCGCATAAAATAGTGTAATTCACGTTAGGAATATTATTTTATTGGGTAAAGAAGCTAGGTTCTTTGCTAAAAGTAGTATACTTCCCAAGTAGCACAGTTAGCATTATAAGAAATCACTTTGGGTATAACTCGGAACTTCATGACTTAATAAACAGTTAATATGGTTCAACTGAGAACTTAGAGCTACGTATTACGCTTTAGTCTGTATAACAGCATCATAAAAGTAGAAACGGATACTATTGTTACGGGATCAGAGTTAGTGCCGATGTTAAAAATGCCTTCTTACAGTCTCTTTTGCATTGGTTGCTTAAGAGCATTATAGTGGTAGTAAAATATGCTATTGCTGTTTAAAGGCGTAGAATTATACCACTGAAATGCTAGCGTCTTAAAAGTGTCACTGTGAACTACCGTACAGCCAACGGTTTTAGAGTAGTGTACACTTAGAGTAATTTAACACAAAAAGTTCCACATCGGTTCGCCTCGGCTCTGTTATAAGCCTATTTTTCAAAGCAGTTAAAAGGTGTTTTATTAATACACGTGAACACCGAAGGTATTTCATGATCCTTGTTTAACTCAGAAATGCAGCATTTGGCTGTGAAATATACCAATATATTGTTTTAGTCTGCATAAAAGAACACTTTACATATATTATAACGCACGAAGCTGCAATCAGGTTCACGTTAGTCAATCATTAAATTCTTAAGCGGTAATTTTAACAGTTGGCGTGGATCGTGTATTAAATTATACAAAATGCTAAAAAAATTGAAAAATTAAAACAAGATTGAATTAAAATTAAAACACTAAATAAAAATTAAATAACTTTTAAAAGGTAATGCGTTTAAGTAGTTCAAATAAATGGTTTTAGCGTTTATGTGAACCATAATAAAACTAATAACAGCTGACAGGCTGAATATTGGTTCACTTGAACTCTTATTTACTGCAATAAGTATAATAAAGGAACTGGGGTGTACAGCCATGGTAATTAATTCAGGATAAAAAGAGTTCACAAAAGTTTCTTAAGAATGCGCCATTTTATTATAACCTAAATCGTATATATTGATAATTATTCTGTTGTTATTTATATTTTACTGCCCTAAATTACACGTTATTCATATACACTTATTATAGTATAATATAAAACTTCGTATAATTTTATGTAAATCGCTCAAAAATGTATACATATATTTTTGGTGTGTTACTTTTTTCACAACATTTCTAATTAAAACGAGATATTTCCGAAGCGCGTAAAAATTTTGCTAAAAAACCATATAAACATTCACAGTAAACTTGCATTCCCAAATGTTTTAACAGTAGGTTGGCTATAAAGGTGTACTTTCGTGAGTTAACACAAATTCTCAATAAAATTGTGACATTTACTTCGCCATTACACATCACACTCTGGAAATTTATCGGCACCGCTATAATACTATTAAAAGCAAATTCTGCAAATATAATAAGCAATTTCAATATGAACGAAGGGTAATGTAAAACCTAAAGCGTTATATGAGACTAGCAGTCACCCAATCCTGACGCTTAGTCTGTATAACAGGACACTCGTATTCTGTTAAGCAGCTGATAAACAGCCTGGTGACCCATAATAATTCCAATATAGTGCTACTGTAATGCTGTTAAACAGAAATGTGAACTAAACTAGAACTTTAGGCTGAATAATTTGTGTTATTTCAGTGTTAACAGCGCTGTTAACACCATTGTAACACTGTCTTGTACAGCTTAAAGTTTCCGTGTACACCAAAAGTGATTTCTTATAATGCTACTTGTGGTACTTGGGTTATGTTGATTCAAATGACGTAGGTACGCTGTGCTTGTCACCTCGGGTCCGCCTTGCATTCTTCCGCTGCGGCTCTCGTAACCACAAACCTTAAATTGTTGACATGATATTTACGCCTATATTTAGTAACTGGTAGACTTTGTAGACCCACAGAACGCGAACCGGTCCCCCGTAACCTCATCGCGCTCATAGTTCAAACATGGCGTCAAGAAAAATATTTATTAACTCACTCGCGATGATAAACAGTATCTCAGCATTACGTGAATATACTAAAGTTTTTGCGTCAAGTATTGGATAACGTTATCAATCATTGTCGATTCAATAATATTAGTTTTTTGCCGAATTATGTAGATAACTTCGTCGGAGTTTGAGTCAAAAATACAACACACAATATGGTCACCAGACCAGGAAAAGTTGGTTCAATTATTTCACATCAGGTACTAGTCTTATTAGGTAGTCCTTTATTCACATTCGAACATGAAGACCGTCTTTCTATTGGAGGTGGAGTTGTGTATTATCTCATGCACGTGGCTCCCCCCTCGCCACGCTTCCGCGACTCGCGTTGTTTATAAATTGCACATCATTTTAATAATTACTTGTACAATGTTGCGCTGACATCAGACAGTCCAGGCGATGGGAGATTTGCGACGAGCAGAATCATGGCTATTAGCGACGCAGAACATTACTTCATTTGAACGCAAGATCATTTTCGCAGACGCTCAGTTGCTAGTTGCTACGTAGTAAGTACGTAGTCTAATAAACGTCAAGGAATGATAGATTGTCTCAAGCACTCCAGCATCAGAGGAAAGTAGATTTACGTGATAACTATTCTATTTTAAAACATAATCTTCAACTTTCGTAAATTTGTCTAATTCGCTTATGTTAGCGTGAGAAGACGTTTTTCTTATACGAGTAGAAACTACGAATATTAGATTTTTGATAACAGCGATCCACACATAATGATCTAACCGTAATATTCTGCATATACTTATCTGTTATTTGATCGAAAAGTAATCAACAACGGTTCGCTCTGATGTGTCACTACAATTGAACACACACGTCCGTTCTTTTAGACATATATTTCGAGACTGAGGGGTAGCAATACAAATGGTTGTATTGATACTGGACGCATACATTACACGCTCCATTACGACCTTGTAGTGCATTGTATTACATTATATTCCATCCTTTTTCTAAGCGTCATTTTCCTCGTTATTTATTTCGTCTCTACTTACTATTTGTAGAGCATCTTAATTGAGCTCCGTTCCTGACTCCTGTGATAGAATTAGGATCTCGCTTCGGATGGAAAATATTATAAAAAATCGGCAAAGCACCTAAATAGTAAACAAACGGTGACTATTTTGATCGTGAATATTTAACCAATCAATACGCTCTTGTTTTAATGGAACAATCCCAAGTTAGCCAAACATTTCTTAGGTTGAATGTCATACTGATTTGCAAGTGAAAATAAGTTTGACGTTGACCAAACGACGTTGAACCTGGGCTCGGCCAACCAATGTCTTGGTCGACTATAGACTGTCTGTACATTTATAGACTTATTAGCTGTTGTCCGCGACTCCGTTTGCGAAGAATAGGGGTATAAAAAATAGCCTACGATCTATTCTCATCTCAGACTAACCGAATAACAAACACCGTGACCTATAATTAACAATAAAAGTAGGTATAAAATCAGGGATTTAGTATAGAATTAACATAATTAAAACTAACTTAAAATAGATAAATAAAGAAAGATTTTACATTTATGATTTCCGATATCCGTCCTGTTCAGGGTGGATAGATGGACACGGATTTCCGAGTCTCCACCTTAAGGGCCAGCCTGCTGCCAGCAACCACGCCAACAGCTATGTTTAGGGTGGATGAACGGAATGAGTCCATTTACAATAGGCTATCACATGCGTTAGCCCACGGATTCCCAATCTTTTCTATATTGCGACTCTCTTTTCATTTCATGTCGTAATTTTTTTGTGACGCCTTTATAAAAGAAAAGGCTTGCGTTTAGCTCTAAGATACATAAGCATGCGACCCAAGACGTTTCGCACAGTTCGGGAACCCCTGCGTTAGTCTGTTTGTCGAGCTGGCTAGTGGTTACGACGAGGCAGTGGCACGCATAAACAAAACAAACCCTCGACGTCACGCGGCCGCGCCTGCCTGCTGCGTATTCGCTCGTAGGTACCTATACAGATACGAGTCGACGCGATGTTTGCCCCCAGCTCCCAGTACTTGCGGGACTTTAACCCTTGACAAAAAAAACAATCGAGAGCTAGGCAAATAGAGGGCGGTGGCTATTGTGTGGGGTGGAAAGTCTAGCACTGTGCTTAGCTTAGGTCATACGCCTCAATCTGATTCCTATGATGTTACATATGTGTGTGTGGCTGCGCCCACCACTAGAAGATTCATGAATATACGTCAGTGCGCTAATAGCAAGCCGTGGTTTCACTCGCTCCCTTCGTATATTTATCAATAGGTAACGCACTTACTTAGGTTAGTTATACTTACACAGACTCAGTAACATTTTGTAGAAGATTTTGTTTTGTAAACGAGGTGTTAAAAAATAATTTCCGGAAATGAAATAAGCGAAGGTAATTAAAGAAAAAACAATTGTTTGTGTAGGTTTGCGTCCACGTGCGGCTATGACGCAGTTACAATGTAAACCTCTTAGTAGTTTGCAATCTGGCTGCTCAAAACGTGTTACATAATATTGACATACTTACTGATTTTTGAACTATTGTCGAGCTGAACCTACCTTGGCTTTGGTGTTTCGTTCAAGTCCGGAGCAGCAGCTTCTAACATTCGTGTGCATCTACAAGAATAGTAGATATCCCGCGGCGTATGACGATGCTGAGGGCCGACTTATTGCGCCAGCGAAATCGCGAAGGGCTTCGACACAGTGTAGAGCCACAGAATAAGTAATAGTACTAACGTACAGAAGGATCACTCTCCTATAAAAACTTTCCTACTCCTGCTGCGTGCATGCGAAATTAAAACTTATCGTGTGATACGAGCGTTCATATTCCGTTGGGCACCGCTGATCCGAAACCAAGGGCACAGGGTTCCCACTCGCCCATATTTGGTAGGTATATAAATCAAGAAAGATAACAGTGTGTATTAATTCAGTAAACTACCTTTAGTATGTAAGTAAGTTTTTTATAATATCGTTTAGAAGTCATTGTTTGTTGCAAAAATCACAGAAAAAAAAGATGCTTAAAAACGCGCGACGTGTCTAGCGTGCGAACTGAAGGCCGCGTGACAACCTACTGCCATACTCCTCCCGGGAGGAGCGCCGGTCGAACATACCTAAACTGCGGAGTGAAACCCCCCTGGTAGAGCCAAGCTCTATACTACGAAATTCTATTGTCAAACTTTATATGGATCCGTTCAAAGTCAAAAGTCAACATTTTTTTTAAGTATTCAATCTACACTAATATTATCAGAGGAAAGTTTTATATTTTTGTATGTAAACATAAAACTACAGGACCGATTTCAAAAATTCTTTTGCCGCTAGAAAGCTACATTATCACTGAGTGGCATAGGCTACTTTTTACCGCGGGAAAACACCTTTTCTTACGGGAAGCGGGCGGAGCTGCGGACGGAAGGCTACTTTAAGAAATAAGAAAGAAAGAAATAGTACATTACTGCAGCGGCCGCGAAATAGGGGATTGCCGGCCGAGTAGTTATAGATGGCCGAGTGTTAACGAGGCCATCTAGAGATACGAGGCCGCCAATCCCTGTTCGTGGCCAAGGCTTGTATAGTGTTTTTCTCAAACATGCATCATCAACATCACCACCATCATCACCGCCATCATCATCACCATCACCATCACCAACAACATCATCAACATCCATCAACATCTATCAACATCCATCAACATCCATCAACATCCATCAACATCCATCAACATCCATCAACATCCATCAACCAACATCCATCAACATCCATTAACATCCATCAACATCCATCAACATCCATCAACATCCATCAACATCCATCAACATCCATCAACATCCATCAACATCCATCAACATCCATCAACCAACATCCATCAACATCCATCAACATCCATCCATCAACATCCATCAACATACATCAACATCCATCAACCAACATCCATCAACATCTATCGACATCCATTAACATACATCAACATCCAACAACATCCAACAACATCCAACAACATCCATCAACATCCATCAACATCCATTCATCCATCCATCCATCAACATCCATCCATCCGTCCGTCCGTCCGTCCGTCCGTCCGTCCATCCATCCGTCCATCCATCCATCCGTCCATCCATCCGTCCGTCCATCCATCCATCCATCCGTCCGTCCTTCCGTCCGTCCGTCCGTCCGTCCGTCCGTCCGTCCGTCCGTCCGTCCGTCCGTCCGTCCGTCCGTCCGTCCGTCCGTCCGTCCGTCCGTCCGTCCGTCCGTCCGTCCGTCCGTCCGTCCGTCCGTCCGTCCGTCCGTCCGTCCGTCCGTCCGTCCGTCCGTCCGTCCGTCCGTCCGTCCGTCCGTCCGTCCGTCCGTCCGTCCGTCCGTCCGTCCGTCCGTCCGTCCGTCCGTCCGTCCGTCCGTCCGTCCGTCCGTCCGTCCGTCCGTCCATCCATCCATCCATCCATCCATCCATCCATCCATCCATCCATCCATCCATCCATCCATCCATCCATCCATCCATCCATCCATCCATCCATCCATCCATCCATCCATCCATCCATCCATCCATCCATCCATCCATCCATCCATCCATCCATCCATCCATCCATCCATCCATCCATCCATCCATCCATCCATCCATCCATCCATCCATCCATCCATCCATCCATCCATCCATCCATCCATCCATCCATCCATCCATCCATCCATCCATCCATCCATCCATCCATCCATCCATCCATCCACGTCGACCTATTAAACGTCATGGTGCTGTGTCACATAAAACAATAGACGATCACTTTGCTGGCCAAGGCCAGCAATGTTGTATGAAATTCCATTATTGACCTCTCGTCTAGGCGCACCTGCAACGTGACAGTTCGTGGCGTATTATAAGGAACATAACGTCAATATTTCATAGCATGTTTGAGAAAAAACATTTATTCGTGGCAGTTACATAAACAACAGGCATACGAGATTACAATGTAAGAAAGCAACTATCACGAAACGGACCCACCTCAGCATAATGCCGGCTCGAGAGCCAGCGCTGGTCTTCCGGTGGGACCGTGAGGCCGTCATTTGCTCGCTGCACGCACGACCGGACCGTGTCTAATTGTGAACGCGACCATTTTATCAGTTTAGTTATCAATTGATGCTCCTATGAACGTCGAAGAATCTACCACCGGTTCCGTTCACGCAAATAGTATTAAACATAAGGGTGAATAAGACGGCACGAGACAAACTTTGAATTTCGTAGTAGTAGTAGCCCAAAGTAGAGCCGCTGCAGCCTTCAGATCAGACGCTCATGTTGGAATGTGAAGGAATGCCACAAATATTAGCTATACATCTATTAAATGTCACCGAAAACGAGTTTGTTAATAAGAAGTTCTATTTTATATACCGAATATAATTACTTAGGTATGTAAATAAATTAAGCGCAAATGACGCTGTTTCCAAACTAAACTAGTTCCAAAGTACTGACTCGGCATAAATAGAGCGTGTTGTAAACAGTTGGGCAATTAATTATTTACTTCCTATGAACCACGACTTGTGTGAAGTTCACTTCAGTTCACAGTTATCCAGCGCTGTGTTCGCCGTGAACTCAGCGCTGTGTTACGATCTGTATATGAGTGATGCGGCTTCTAGAAAATTCCGTATCTTACACTGATTACATAACTGTGTACCAACCGATAGTCATATCGTAACATAACATACTTACCAACACATATTTTTATTATTTAATGTATAGATAACTAACTACCTACTCTTGAATATTTTCTTCTCCCTAACTTATACATATTTTTAAGTAAATAAATATCCATTTGTTTTTTGCTATTGTTAATCCGTTTCATGACGCTTGGATCGTCTGAACTCCAGGTTATTAAAGACTAGACTATCTATCTCTAAAATTGTCCTGTATTATTAATTTGAAATTGTCTTTCATTCTTTGGTTTACGAAACCTCAAATAACAATTCGTCCATTCCCTGCAGATCATGCTATGTTTCTTTAATTATTCCTGTTTGATAACTTTTTAATATTATTTCCTCCTACTCTCTGCTTGTATTATCTTAACTAGCGAGTGGAACCGCAAGTTTTGCTAAAATAACAACGATTTTGTTGTAAATTACACTACTTAAATTTAATTCACGACTTCCTTTCATTAAGCGTACCATATCACTGCAAAATAACATATAATAGAGCCATAACTCATCATTAAAATTCCGTAGGCACAAACCAAAACCACCACTTTTCGCGTTCTTTGGAGATCACGTGCAGCAGCGGCGCGGCCCTCGGCGCGGCACATTGTTGACATCACGTGGTCTATCATGTTTAGATTCTTGGCGGAGCTCCATGGGACGCTGCAAATTCACTAGAGCTTTGTTAATTGTCCTTTGACTCTCAGATTGCTTCTCAATGATCGCCAATTGAAAACACTACGGGAGAGCACCCAAGCGCCGGTCGTCCGCCAGACGACCTCAATCGACAATGCATTTGTATCAATCAAGCCCATTGCTAAATAAAGAGCGATTCAGTTGATCGAGTGCAAGAGTTAGGAATCGCGCGCTAAATTGGGCATCATTAAAGTCATTCACGTGTGGGAAATGCGTCACGCTTGTCTGGCGGCCGCAAAAACCATGGCTGTCCACTTTGACCTTTGGTGATGTGTTTGTTTATCGTAGCGGCGTTTTTAATCCTTCAATTGCGGCTGGACGATCAGCGTATCAGCGCTGTCTACGTCCCCCACGTCTCCCGATACCATCGTATCGCCATGAGCGCCATGCTATCAAAGACTTGGCGTATGGGTTCTGCTACAAATAAACCACTCGAGACGTCGATAAATCGGCTGGAACCGGTTCGGCGGCGGGACCTGAAGCAGCGGGCGTTGTGGATATCTCGGGTCGCGGGTCGCGATAGCGTATCGCGAGACAGCGGCGAGCGCCGACACACTGACATGTATCCGAGCTTCGCAATGCCACGGCCCAGCGGTTCATTCACTGGCTGATCAGCTGCAGCCAAGAGACCAGACAGTACCCACCCAAGTACTTGATGATAGCTGGCGATACGAAGCGAGGGGCTCACCTCGGACGTTTATTTCACCACACGAAAATCATCGCCGTAAACTACCGTTGGTTTATGCTTGTGAAGCGAAAACTCAGCCCCTCATAATTAATTAAGCCCATTGTGAATTATACCGTAGCATCTGTGTTTACATAATAATATTGTTTACATAGCACGAACATACAATACAGCGAGGGAAAAAACTGACCCGACAAATCAATTGTTCAAACCACGCGTTCTGGTTCTGCTCTCGCGTCGTTTGACGTTTCTAATCATTTCTAATTTAGGTGTCATGCGACCCACCATCTGTAATTACGATTGGACAAAAAGATAATAAAGAATACAAAAAGAGACACAAATGCACAGAACAGAGTCTAAGTTCTGTTGTTAGTTCAGTAGTGCTAAATGCTAGATTCACTTCCGCACGGAAATTGGGAATATACTGTACTTTACTTTAAGGGACCGATTCGTCCGCAATATGTCTTGTTCTCTATAAACTGTCCCACTTCTTACGTTTATTTACTGCAATGAAGAGCGTTAAGAAAATACACGTTACATTACAATACAATGTTGTGACATAAATCAAGTTGTCGGCGAACGATAGTGCAGTAAACAAGTGCAGCGGGCGCGCCGCCGCGTCAGCGCCGCGCCCGCGCACTGCGCAGGCCTCCGCCGCACCTACACATACACTCGCTATAGCTACTCGCGAGCAGCGTATGAGTAGTATGATTATGACTCTACATGTCGTCTATACTGCTTGTAGCTGTAGAGTGCTTCGGCACCTGTTTGGTACTAAGTAGCTCGAGAGGCTGGGTCCGGTTTGCCTATAATTGCTTCTACTGACTTACCACACTTGACAGAAAGAAAGATTGCGAAGGCAAGCGTCAGAAACGTTAGACAATAAGCCTGCTGTACGCTTAGTATAAGTTTTACTTCAACAAAATACTTCTCGATCGCGTTTACGTAAAAAAAATCAATTACTAGGGAAACATGGAGAGCGTCTCCGCGCGCACGCTTACATGTTTTTACGTAAACGCGATCGAGAAGTATTGAAGTGAAGGAAAACTTATACTAAGCGTACTGGTTTTTAAAACTGCGACAGTTGGTCCGGATATATGAATGTTTGTTACTCTTTGACGCTAAAACTGTTTGACGGATTCTAACGAAAATTGGCACACAGATAGTTAATACCTGGATTAATATAAAAGATACTTTTTATCCCAGAAAATTGTATAGTTCCCGCGGGATAGCGATAAATGAATTCCTTGCAGCAACAACTAGAAAGTTATAAAAGTATTGTACGAAACGGTATACCTACCTAAACTGCGGTACTTATTAACAGTCGACATAGAGCTGTAGATTTTTATACTTAGGTGAAACAATCGCCATTTTCATATGTATCTGCGTTCAGCGTCAATGACAAGCTTCAGGGCTGAGGTTACAGATCAAAAACCCAGCGTCTAGTCTACAGACGAGAGCTGATGCTCATGTATGTGCTTTATAGACAATCCCGTGCGAAATCGTATTCATGTAAAACACGCGCCTTAAACAAATTATTTTAGAATCTGAGCTGGTTTGTTGATTACAATGTTATAAGCTATAAGAACTCATTTGGAGTCTGGACTAGTATTTATTTATTGATAAGAAAAACATCGACTGGTTAGCTCAGCGCTTTACAACACAAACACACGCCGCCAATTTACACACGCCGTATCAGATCTTATTCGAAGTCATTAACCGAGTCGTCTGCGCCCGGCCCGTCGGTTCACAAATGGCTTAATTAGGTACTTGATAGAATATCTCGCGGTAGTATCGCCGCCGTAGCCTATCGCCGCCGCTGACGACGCAAATTTGCACGCTATCGGCTGATAGGGGCAGCTTAACATTCGCGAACGACGGCGCACAATCTAGGTCTGAATCTTATTCAAAAGTAATTATTCCACGGCGATAATATTCTACAATATAGATTAATTAAAAATCCGCCCCGTTACAGTGAACAGACACGACTCGGTTAGACACCCACAAGACCCACTGAAGCCATACAGGGGCTGAGACACCCCCAAGATCAAGTATTTTTTCAAATTATAAAATAGGAATTTAAAATTTGATTTTGAACTCTTGAACTTGTAAATTACTCATAAAACAGGTAGATCTAATATTAACGCCTTTAAAAAATGCTTTGGTTTATCAATAAACATTGCCAGCATACTTAAGTCAGGTAAGGAAACTATTTGGCAGTGTCTCATCTCTCGTGGGGCGGCCAATTGATCTGCACCAATAGTTCGCTTGCTTGGAGTGCGTGGAATGTTAACTGGTCTAGTCCTGAGTTAGGTCCACTACAAAATTACAGTTTTCGTTGGAGATATAAGACGAGATATAAATAAGATCAGTTCTCGTACCTTATTTAGACCACTCGGCAAAGCCTTGTGGCTTAAGAGGGTACGACGGCTGAGAGACTTTTGAGAAATAGGTATTTTAATGAAATGTCGCTGTCTCACCCGAACCCCTCCGTGTCAGTACAGCGAGAGCGGGACAACTGCACCTCAGACCGTTAATAGGCGCGTAAAATTGATCAAAACAGCATTTCGTAATCCGCTGTTTTCTTCTCGAAAACTGGACCAATAAAATTATTTTTTTCAAAAATAATTAGAGGACAGATTTAGCTGTGCCCCTATGTTTTTCTTTTTTTGTTTATATCAGGGATTATTTTCTGATGAGTGTCTGAAAATGACGTTGTAATTGGGCAATTTTTTCAGTTTTTAAAGCTCATATTTCTTATGTTAATTGAAATATGGAAAACAACGAAACATAGGGGCATAGCTGTTGTAGATACAGATTACACAGTAAAAAAAAATTGGCTCTAAAGCCATTATCCAGGGAGGAAACAGGGGATTACGTTTGTATGGAGAAATGGTGCGCATCGTACCCTCTTAAACACGGCAAGCTTTATTATTTATGTACTTAACGATTAAATAAAATACCATTAATGAGCTTCTGATATTTCGACGTAGGTAGTTGTATGATCACCGGTCTGAGACAAACAATATCCCGCAGAGAAAACCGTTCGTAGCCCGGTAACAAATCAAATATTATTTATATGTAATTAGCCGTGAATCTTTGAAAACTGTAATCTTGTATTGCTGCTGTTTGTATGATGTGATTATTTTATGAACACTAATAAATTCGGCTGTTGTGTCGTAGGTTGGCATTTATCAGGTTTGATGCGTCTACAAAAACTTATTTTGATTTTTGTTGCTACGTCTGATACAAATCTACGAATCAGTCTGATAAAATACTAGTTGTACAAAACGGTAAACGTAATATTCGATAAACGCTTTCAACATTAGTAGAATGTGAAGATGATAGATAATCGGTCGTGGACAGATACACATCGTGTTGACTCGCTGTTTAGCGACGAGTGTTAACGAAAACCACAAACAGTGATGATGATTGGTTGCTAGCGGCTGCGGCTAATAAAACCACAAACAGTGATGATGATTGGTTGCTAGCGGCTGCGGCTAATAAAACCACAAACAGTGATGATGATTGGTTGCTAGCGGCTGCGGCTAATAAAACCACAAACAGTGATGATGATTGGTTGCTAGCGGCTGCGGCTAATAAAACCACAAACAGTGATGATGATTGGTTGCTAGCGGCTGCGGCTAATAAAACCACAAACAGTGATGATGATTGGTTGCTAGCGGCTGCGGCTAATAAAACCACAAACAGTGATGATGATTGGTTGCTAGCGGCTGCGGCTAATAAAACCACAAACAGTGATGATGATTGGTTGCTAGCGGCTGCGGCTAATAAAACCACAAACAGTGATGATGATTGGTTGCTAGCGGCTGCGGCTAATAAAACCACAAACAGTGATGATGATTGGTTGCTAGCGGCTGCGGCTAATAAAGCAAAGCACGGCTATAAGGTTTAAGACCATAGTGCGCTCAGAGGAGATTTTCTTTGAGACTCAGAACTAATAATAACGGGAACAGAAAGGTTCAGTCCTGGATCTAGGCGGGAGGGGGGAGGAGGCAAACTGGAGCATCCGCCCGGGCGGCAGTTTCAGTAGGCGCCAAAATCGTAGTAAAATATGATTGAAAAAAATACGGAACACTGATTGGCTCACCGTTTATTTATATTAATAAGACTCAAACGCTGGAGAGAGGCGAGGGACGCCACTGTGAAGTTTCTGCCCCGGTTCGAAAAAAAAATCGTAAAAAATAATAAAATGCGATCGCGCATAGATGACTAGACAACCATACTAAGTATAACTATCTATTGTAGCAGCTCAGTCTGTAAAGTATATATATATATATATATGTTTTTATGTTAGAGAGGCCAGACAAACGAACTAGTGGGTAACCTGATGTTAAATGATCACCACTGTCCATTAGTATCCATAGACACTCGCAGCGCTTTACGCGATGCCAGTGCGTTGTCGGCCCTAAAGGGAAAGGAAAAAGGAGAGGGAATAGGGGAGGGAGAGGTATTGGGCCCCCGGCGTTTTCACTGACCGTACGAAACGCAGCAGGAGTACTGCTACTTCACGCCGGTGTTCTGTGAGAGGGTGGTACTGCCCCGGACGAGCCGGCCCATTCGCGATGCAGCGGCTAGCTACAACATGGCTCTACCACTACTAATTTTAGTTTAAGTTTCTAAATACTGATCTATTTGAACTTGGTACCTCAGCACGAGCCAGCAGGAGTGGACCTAGTCAGTACTTTACATACATACCTACCAAGTAAGATATGTACATATCTATTGGACTTAAAATAAATATTTAATTCCTGCTGACTCGTGCTGAGACACCGATTTCAAAGATATCAGTAATTTTCGTTGTGTTTTGTAGCCGGTATTTTTTTATCAATCAAACAAAAATCAAAATAATTAAATTCTATGGTACTTTTTTGAAGTCGGTTAAAAATGGGTTATTCAAAAAGGATTATCTTTCATTGTATAGTACCGTACCTACCGTAATCTACTAAAACCTGTGAAAACATGAAAAAAGGGGACTCGTTGAGGTTGTGGAAGGAATACGATAAGTACGATAACATATTCCTCTAATAAAAGCTGTACTTATAATACTTGTACTTATAATGTGACTATGCGACACGACTAGATCGAACAGTCCGTACGACGCTGTTCCGCCTACGCTCTTGTTAATTCTATTTCTATTCTTCGCCACCGTCCTATATCAACTTATTAAGTCTTTCGTGTATTTTATCTATGTGTGCAAATGTTTTCCAATCATACTATTATCTGTCCTGTTTTTATCTAATTTAATACGAGTTCAGTGTCACTGGCGGAAACTTACAATTAGAGTAGTTATTAGTTTTTATGTCGTTGATAAAGTGGGGTATTCTTAGTGTTGCCCAGTATTTAATTACATAAGTAATTTTGTAGCCTAAACAGTCAATTGTAGTAAGTACGTGATTTGTCGAAAAATAAATACCTTCTTTATAGGTCCATGCACAAAATTTAAAAATCGGGCGTTAACTTCACAATATGTTTCCGTAAACTCCCTCTAACAGCTTTCAATCCCGTAATTTGTCCGATATTTTAAGACTTTTTCTGCTTCTCCGAGCTAAGATCTCCAACGAACTAAAAATCATTGAAATAAAAGGTGTAACTAACACGATTTTGTTCTATATATTTATTTATATACTCGTCCGAACTTCGATCAACAATTACAACTTCCGTACCTACAAGTTTCTTAGGGTGCAATCTTTCTTGCAACGATGCTTTCCAAAAGAGCTGATCTAAATAAAACATCTAAAAGCAATGCCTAGGGACGCTGCGGCCTGTCTGCAAAATAAACGTTTCATTGTGAGCAAAGGCATACTTTATTATTTCATAATTAATTGCAAGTGTCACTGAAATCAGCTTATTAATTTTACATGTCAACACAATTCACCTTCGGCGATACCAACGCGCCCAGATTCGCCAATTAATTATATTTACATAAAATATTCCAGCGAATATTTACCATTATTGGTTTATTACGCGATAAGGAAGTTAAAAAAATGTTTTTAAATTAGACTAAGATAATAATTTAAGTCAAGAGGTTAATCACCGATGTTTTCTGAAAGCTTTTAACTGTCAAATGAAGGTCGAACGCCACACGCTGGGCCAGTATCTAGCTACTTGTAAAACGAAATACTTATACTCAAATCATACATATACCTACATATACTCGTACATATTTTTGCATATTTTTTGTTCAAGTAGTAGACGATTGGAAAAACGTTGCAAGTTTTTCACGGACACTATCTTTACTTATCTCGGGGTTCGGGAAGCTCCGCAATATCATGGCATCCGATATACCGCAGTGTCTCAAGTCAAAAGGCTTTAACCAGTGTGTGTTGTCAGTGATGACTTATAGCACTAAGATGTGGCCGCTAACGGTTGGTCTAATAAGAAAGCTCAAGATCACTCAGAGGGCGATGGCTCTCCATCCCGCAGATAAACTCCAGACGCCAGAGGGCTATGCTCGGAGTTTCTCTGGGGGTCGCATTAGAAATGATGAAATCAAGGAAAAAACTAAAATCATGGACCGACGAGGCCAAAAGGTTCTCGAGTGACGTCCACGGCACGGACCGAAAAACGCGGTGGACCTACCTAGGCCGCCAACAAGATAGAGCGACAAACTGATTAAGGTTGTTGGACCGCCTTGGATGCGGATGGCACAGGACCGATCCGACTGGCGAGCCTTGGGGGAGGCCTATGTTCACAGGATGTCTTGCGGCTGAAATGATGATGATCTTTATTTATCTCTATTAACAGACAAAGGCAAATTAAGGTTTTCTCAGTGAAGTTTTTATTAATAAATAAATTTGTTAATTGTATTTTTCGTTGATTGATCTTGCATTGTCATCTAATTTACATACACAAACCAAATTTAAAGTCAATCCGACAATTGCAAGTGATTGATTTTTGTGTTAAAAAATTTCGTTACACACCCACAGAACCACCCACATACACTGAAAAAGGCTAACCAAAACTTAATTTTATTTTAATAATCATGAAAGTGAAAGCATTTTTTTTATATTTCTAGTTGAATTCTTCTGAGGGCGCACCATGAGTGCGGCAGTTAATGGGAGCGCGCCGCGGCTGAACGGGCACGCGGCCAAGGAGACAGAGGCCAATGGGACCAGTGGGCAGCATCTCGCCAACGGGGACCATCTCGCCAATGGCACCAACGGGACGAACGGACATGTGGAAGACCAGGAGTGGGCAAAGCAGTTCCTGCCGCCGCCGCTGCGGCTCGATGACCCCGCGAAGGCTTTGAAGGTATGTGTAACTTATCACTGATCATTAAATCCAGTTTAGAGCTGCAAAAAAAGTACAAATTGAGCGTCGCAGTGTGATGCAACTTGCAAGGTTTATCTTGCAAGGTCTAAAATGCGTTTTATGTTTTTGTCCATGGTCATGTTCATTTGTTTTTTTTTTTAATATCAGGTGTTTGATGGCGGTATTTCATTTTTGCATCGTCATCTGATTTAAGTAGGTACTTAATAGCTATTTTTGAAGCTTTTTCAACCATTGACTGAGTTTAACTTTTCGTGATGCTATTAATAAAACCAAGTACTAAGTACTGAGCTACATTGCGAGTTTTTAAAGGCACTTTGAGAGGATCGTGCACATCTAAACCTAAAAAGGTCCTATGCTAATTTCACCAAGGATTTCCACGTTGATCGGTTTTATGCTACTCGCAGTGATTGAAGTAGTTTCACGTTATTTACCAACCACATGACAAGAGGCCTAAGAACACTTTGCTTTCCGGCACGTGGTCGTCGTCACTCCTGAATTTTAGCGCTATAATGACCACCAGTTTTAAGATCCGCTTACTGCCTCTTAAGGTGTCCAATTTGCTGAATTCTGTTGGTAACTTTGGTATTTTGCAGATATGCTCATATCTGACTCGATCACGCTGAGGTATTATATCCAAGCATAGCTCTTTCGATTGCCATTTTAAGTGACCTTTCCATAAGTCAACTCAACTCTGGCAACACACAATGTCTTTTGTCTTCAGACGTGCGAGCTGTTAGGTACTCCCCCACGCTGCAGACCATCAGTCTATCACCTTGTTTAGGTTTACCGACTCGTGACGGTTAAAGTCTACCGCATTAAAAAACTTATCTTCCCGCTACTTCCTATCAGACATGGCGAATACCTAATCCCGTTTATTACGCCTTATCTGGGGGTCAATATAATATAATTGCGCATCTCCGATGTTGACAATCTCCCGCGAGCGGCGCAGTGCGGAGTGACCTCCGCTTATCGTCGTCGTGGACTACTGAAAGACTCTATCGAAGCGCCCGGCGCTAGCCAACTCTATTTAATAATTTAGCTGGTTAAAGACCAAATGTTACAGCATATAATATTAAACTTACAGAGACTGGCTCTCAACACTACTTTGTTTTAGTCAGTGTCTAGATCATGGAATCTTAAGGAACCTATCTGAGCATTTAGCTTTTCGGTGATTGTAGATTCGGAGATAGGACAAACTTAAAAACATCTGACACGGTCTAACAGTTAAACGACGAATAGAGTTTTGTTTGATATTTTAAGTGGCTTGTCCTATCATATATTACCGCCTATGCTATGACTATACTAGTTAGACATTACCAACATTCTCGACGTTTTACGAGTAGATCTGTGGATACCATGACGTAATACCATCAATATCTATTTTCAGACCACTATTACTCGCAGTTTTTATTTCCCGTCTAAACTAACCTTGGCCGTCTTGAAAAAAAATGCATTTATGACTAGACGAAGTTGTTGTTCAGTTGTAACTTAGCGCAAAGTCAGGCACACCGCGACAAGACGCGACCTCCCATAACACGTGCAGCGTAGCGTCTGGAACTGGCCTCAAGTTGAGTTAAATTATTCAAACTAAATACAAACTGAAATATAGATGCACATAAAAAACCCCAGAAAAAAGACCAATGCTGGGAATCGAACCCAGGTCCTCAGCGTTCCGTGCTGCGTGCTTACCCCTACACCATCACTGGTCTAGAAGTTAGCGACGAATTTTTCCCACACATCGTACACTTCAGTCTGTTATAATCACATTATGCAGTGATAAGCGCGCATCTATGTTATGCCCTCTACCGAGAGACTTTAACACTCCTTCGGAGCTAACCGCTCACCTGGACCAAGAGATGGCGCTACTAAGCCAAATTTTACAAGTTAAGTATGAAGTATGAAGTATGTAAAAAAAAATGAAGTTGAAAAAATAAATAGAAAAAGATACTTCATACTTAACTTGTTAAATTATTCATCATCATTTCAGCCGAAAGGCGTCCACTGCTGAACATAGGCCTCTACCAAGATTAGCGAAACAGACCGGGTCTGCGCCATCCACATCCAACCTTAACCAGGTCGTGGCTCCGTCTTGTTGGAGGCCTACCTACACTGCGTCTTCCGGTCCGTGGACGCCATTAGAGAGCCTTTTGGCCCCATCGGCCATCAGTTCTACAACCGATGTGCCCACTGCCACTCGAGTCTGATGATTCTTCAAGCTTGTCGGTGACTTTAGTTCTTGCGCGGCTCGTTGAGCTGAAAGTCACTTCCTACTTGCTTCGAATGGCCACTCAACTTATCAATATTGGCAATCAGTTTCGTTACTGGCGCCAGAGGCTGTTGCGCCTAATTAGCGGCCATAGCGGAGCGTCGGCAATTGCCGCGACAGCTGATTGTGATATATGGCCGCCCTCGTTGCCGGCTGTACAAGCTGTAAACGTAGGCCACCCTGGCCAGGCAGTAACCAAGACTATTTGCACCTACATACAAATACTTCGTTTTTTTGCATAGCTCAGGAAAAAAATCTTGACACGCCCTTAAGTTTTATTGAGAAACGCTTCTTAAAAATCAGTAATGTGGTTGCCGTCACTTATTTCGTAAAAGGAATCTTCAATAAAAAAAGGTAATACCAAGGTCACCATCTTCTAATGCTGAAAGAAAACGAAGAAGTGGTGGTGGTGGTGGTGGTGGTGGTGGTGGTGGTGGTGGTGGTACAGGGGATATACTCGTAGATGTTTCTGTATTGCTATTTAATCTATACTAATATTATAAAGATGAAAGATTTGATTGTTTATTTGTTTGTTTGTTTGTTTGTTTGCATTGGATAGGCTCCGAAACTACTGGACCGATGTCAAAAATTCTTTTGCCGTAATGCCCGTTTCACACGAGGGCAGAACAGTCGGGCAGGACAGTAGGCAGAACAGTTAATACTCGTAGCTCGCCGGTCTATTTTTTCGGGGCAGTTTGCTTCCCCCACCATCTTTCTCGCTCGTCTGTCTTGTGGCTGGACTTGTGTGAACGCGAAGGCAGTGCAGTGCAAAGGACAGGACACATATGTCAAACTTCATGATCGCGCATGAATGTGTCTTGTCGTTGTATTACCGGACTGATGAGGTGCAACAAAACTCCATAACTTTCGCGCGTCATACGCATAATCAATCTAAACTCTTTGGGATCTGCAATCCTTATTTCCTCTAACTAAAACTTGAACCGAACAACCAAGCTCAGGTCTGACCCAAAGCTTTTCTTTCCTATTTATTTCACTGTCTACAATTTCAATTAGCTCATCCAGAGCTATTTTTGCAGCAATTTTTAGTAAGTGGCGTAAATGTTGCCGTTGTCGGCGTCGACTTTCCATCGCGATTTCACTCGGACTGTCCTACTCTTTCGCTCTACATTTGAACGCCACTGCCCTTCCAAACTGTTCTGTCCTACTGTCCTGCCCGACTGTTCTGCCCTCGTGTGAAACGGGCATTTGAAAGCTACATTATCACTGAGTGACATAGGCTACTTTTTACCGCGGGAAAATACCTTTTCCTACGGGAAAAATAATTTATCGTGGGCGAAGCTGCGGACGGAAGGCTAATAATTTAAAGGTACATAAAAATGAATCACCGAAATGTTTGTACGCGCGTAACTTCTGATCAACTGCACCAAATTGGATAATTCTTTTTTTGTTGCGTTTGTTACTCTCAGGAGAAGGTTCGTATGATAGAAATTTTAGAAAAAATACAACGGGGGCGAAGCCGCGGGCATCAGCTAGTATTTAATAAAGAGTCATTTATTGTATTGGCAGTGAAGTAGTGGAATTCGTTTTTATCAAGAATGTTTCATTTTGCAACCAGCATCTAAAAAAGTAGTTGTATTTTGTTTTTAAGACAAGAGTGCAATAAGCCCTGAAGTACATAAAAAGCAGAATCACTTCCTTAGTGTTTTATACCTTTGATTAACTTTTACTACCTTGGATTAAACATGGAAAATTTTCTACGAGCGCTTTCAGCTCTATGGATTAAAGTTTTGATAGTTTAATCCACCGATACGCCGGCTGAGGGGCCATTGGCTGAAGTCTTCGTCTAATCGCGCTTCTACAATCACGAGATTACTCGAGGTACCCGCGACTCCTGCGCGGCGTTATCGCAGACAGCTTATGCTTTGATACATGACTGTGAAGGAATGTAATTACTTAATTAACTACGTCTTTATTATTCTGAGAATAGTTGAAACAACTACGCCCGTCCTGGTTGTTCCTGCTGAGTTAAAGATAAATTATGTAGTTCAATCATTCATTAGTAAGCGACCTTAATTGATAACTGTTGTGCAAGATCTTTTTCAAACTAATATTTTTCGGGACTTCATCACAAACTACTTAAATTACATTTGAAATTTACCATAAGCTTTACTGGTGTGAAGTTCTCACTGTTCACACTGGGCACACGTGACAACTACTGCCCAAGCCCTCTCATTCCGTGAGAAGGCTTGTGGCCTCCAATGGGACGTATAATAGTGGAGCTGATGATGATGATAAGATCATCATCTGAAGTTTTTTTTTATAATAAGTACCTATGCTTTTCAACACTTGATGGTAAACTATGATATGGTCTAAGACAGAGTAGGTTTGCCTAGTGGATGCTTATTAACCCTTGACTTCCAGAAAGTCAGATTCAAATTGTATGTACCTACCTAGTTACGTATAAATCCCAATTACATTATTATGTAAGTACCTGTAAGCCCGCTGCGTAGAAATAAACTACGATAACATGGCCCGCCCCTCCACATTACTATTTCAATGTGTTTAGTCATATATTTACGAAATAATTTTTATTTAGTAGTATCTGCTTTTGTTTGACGGCTGTCTCAACACGCACACACGCGTTGAAAGTTTTGGTGTGGTTTATAAATACTTAGTTGTTTAGAAATAGAAATAGAAATAAACTTTATTGCATAACTGTGTATTACAAAGATTGTAGCTTGATATAAGTGTCTCAACAGTTTGTCCATCTCGGACGTACAATATAAAATGCTACCTAGTAATTTATAATTTAAAACAGAAAAAGAAAAAAAGAAAAAAGAAAAATACATTGAAGACTTCTTGATTTGCGGAGGGGCGGGCCATGTTATCGTAGATTATCTCTATGTAAGCTGCGTGTACAGAACTGATTATAAGAGTAATGCGAAAAATGTTTTTTCTGAGAGATAGATAGATAGTGCTTCAAAAAGGATTACTTTCTCTAGCGAAACCATAATTTAGGAAATCTATGGAAACACAAAGAAACGTGCTCACATTAACAGCAGGACAGGCGATAGTGGTGATATTCTATTCGTATTATTATGGTTTCCGTGGCTGCGTATTTAGTACGGCGGCGGCGCGAGCATGCGCCGCGCCGCGTGCGCGCTGTGACCCGCGACTGCGCACTGTGAGACTGTGACCCGAGAAGCTTTCTATACGCTACCCAACTCCAAGCTCGGTTAAATACAGGGTAATATTTTAATCAGTGCACAAATTTTGATACGTGATTCAGAATCGTTAATAGATCACGATTATCTGTTCAAGATTTTATTTTATATATTTTGAAATTTGGGTTGTTCATAGTAATATAATAATTCATCCAATAAATTGGTCGAGTTACTATGAAAAATAAAAAAAATGGTTTAGGCGCATAACGTCCCACTCGCATAATGTCCCTTTGTCCCTTTCGCGAAATGTCCCTTTCCTAAATGTCCCTTACGCAAAACGACCCTTCTGCAAAATGACCCGTTCGCAAAACGTCCCTTTCGCAAAATTACCCGTTCGACTGGCCATCTCTTATCCCATGAGAAGACTCCTAGTCTCTACTGAAACAAGCTTTTTCCAGACGGGACATTTTGCGAATGGGTCATTTCGCAGACGGAACGTTTTGCGAAAGGGGCGTTATGCAGTAGGGACTTTCAGCGAAAGGGGCTTTCTCAGAAGGGACGTTTTGCGAAATGGATGGGATCTTTTGAGAAAGGGACGTTTTGCGAATGGGGTAATATTTTACATAAGGGACCATTTGCAGCCCAAACCAAAAAAATCATCATCAGCCTATGTTCGTCCACTGCTGGACTTAGGCCTCTCCCATGGTACGCCACTGAGCACGATCCTCGGCCACTCTCATCCAGCTCTTGCCAGCCGCCTTGCGAAATAGCAGCAGCAGGGCAGGGCAGGGCAGCCGGGAACTGGGGGCCGTGGTTCGTGTTGACTTGCCATTTGGTCGGGTTTGCTCTAATTGCCACGCTGAGCAGGCGGGTTGGCAATCGCAGTATATTTACACCGGTATCGCTGCTGCCCGACACCGGTGGGACCGATGTGTACTTGGTCACAGAGTCTCTTAGTCGTCTTTTACGACACCCGCGAGAAGAGTTGGGGGACTGCTATTCTTAAGCCGGCACTCCACGGCAACCAAAAAAATAAGTGATAAATATTATACGAAAAATACTGAAATTTATTATTTTAACGACACTGTATCACATATTAAAATTTGTGCACTTATTAAAAAATTACCCTGTATTATTAGCGTGAGCGGGATGGTATAGTACGAAAAGAGTACGAAGTTAGGAAATTAGAATTTTTTAGCCAGCGCGGACAGCGTTCAACGGCTCTACTCAATACACCTATTACTTAAAGGTTGTGTTTCAGTTAATGTTGAAATCGTCGTACGTCACGAACCGTTCACAATCAAACCGACTCAACGCGACCCACCGAAATACTAGAGTTTCAGACAATCTTATCTTTATTATTAAACAGTTATATAGGTTTATCGAAGGTCCCGGCGAAAGTTGCATCAGCACAGAAACCGAGGGCATTTAAATAATATGTAGTTAGATAAAGTTGCACCCGCCGTGGCCGCCGCCACACGATACAAATAAATGTTAACTTGTGTCAAAACAATGTCGCACCACGTCATGTTATCGCGAGTATCTTTATGAGCGGCCACAGATCACCCCATAAAGATAACGCGGCAAAAGACACGTGTTGCTTCCCTAGGAACCGTCGCGTGCTGAAAATATAGATACCTAGGTACTTTTAAGTAAATAAACAAGCATACAATCACTTATATGAAATTGAAGCAGTACAGTTCATTAAAGAAGGGCGATACAAACTAACAAGCATAGCATGGAGGTGTGCCTCATAATGTGTTGTTTACTGTCTAATTACATTGTAACGCTTTTACCGCCATGTTTTTTCTTTGTTGTGATTTCGGATGCGAGAACAGAAAACGCAACGCGTAGTAGCCGCAGTTTCTTGGGTAGGATAGTACAAATGAAAATAAATTGAAACATATTCGCAGCTTCAATTTGTAATGAACAGTAAAACAGTACGTCAAGATTATTCGTGCGTGGTACACAAGGAAGGAATAGAAATGTTATGCGAAGAAAAAATAATACTTAGATACTTAGAAGAAGAAAAGCGTGAGACGTACATATATATGGGTTTTAAAAGGCGATCTAAGCTGTTCATTTTTCTGGCCAGTCTGTATCCAAACTAATTTCTCGAAAATTCAATTAAGTACTTAGGTGTTGTAGAGATGGTAGTTCCATAAAGATTAAATTTCACTGGTGTGGTAGCTATCGTAATTTACTAAAACCTACGATGTCACAAGAAAACGTGCGGATGGATAGAAAAAGTGATTGATTCTGAAAGGAAATACTCAGACTGACATTTCTATTGTTCTTGATTATCGTTAGTTCTCTGGTGTTCCATCGCCATGCGGGACCTCATTACTTGTGCGGAATTGCCCGCCAGCAGTTGGAGGTCTTCGCGCCGGCGCCCGCGCGACCTTCCCCCAAGGTCCGTCGCGATGTAATCGCTGTTTTTCAGGCTCTTGTTTACAGTAAGTAACCTGAAATTCAGGTTACACGGATGCAGTCATTTTCAGAGAAGGCTATTGCCTCGCTAATTTATCACACTCTCGAAGACGTTGACACAAATTTTGCAAAAAATATAATAAATTTACGATCCAAGTCCAAAAACAAGTCCGCCTTGGTACTTATCATTTTTTTTCTGTAACCTTTTTGTTTTCCTTTTTGTACAATAAAGATTAAAGAGTAAGTAACAAACAACAAACAAATTTAAAAACAGTTTGAAAAACTGAAAAAAAAAACAATAAGTTTTCGGATTTTTCGATCGAGGGAAGCTAATAATGCTTTGAACTGTCAAATATCTACGAACGCTTGTTAAACTAGACCATGTATTTTTAACTTTAACAAAAAAGGAAAAGGTTTGAATATATAAAGTTGAATTAAAAATCGTTATTCCGGAAAAATTTGCTCTCAACTTGTTTTCTACTAATTTGATTTGGTTTGATTTGGTTAGCCACCGGTTTACCGATTGTTTACGCGATCGACAATTAGTCGCACAACTCGATTAGAGGTGATCGATCGCGCGGCGCCATCCGTCAGCGGCGACAGCCCGCGTGGGACTTTAATTATTTTTTGCTAATTGAAATGAGACTCACCTTGATAAGTTCGCTGAGACAGTTTTTAACAGATCACTGTTGTTTACCGTGTTGATATAGGAAGGCGTTTGAACTAGTTTGAAGTATTATTCGATGCCACAGTGAATTCTGCCAACTGACTTGTGCGGTATTGCTGGTTGAGGGACGATATCGAAAACGTAACTAGATAAAGCAATAGGGATGTTTCCTAGGTAAAAAAATAATAATTCTTATTAGTCCGTATTTTACATTATCAAAAAATATTAGACACGTAATTTTTCTTTTGACAATTAAACAAAAAATGACGAAGATATGGCGCGTTGAAGTTCCGCGTGACGAGGCGTGACGTCACTTGTTCCTAAAACGCTCATACAAAGTGTAGGAACAAGTGACGTCACGCGAAACTTCAACGCGCCATATCTTCGTAATTTTTTGTTTAATTGACAAAATAAAAAATACGTGTCCAATATTTTTTGATAATCTAAAAGACTGACTAGTTAGGAAAGTAGCCAATTGTATAAAATTGTCAGATAAGCATCCAATAAGTCAATAAACTTCGTATTTTTCGTCCCTAAAATTAATCGAAACACCACAAAAGAACCCGGAAGCTACCAAGTAGAGCTTTATTATTTCCAGCTTCGGGAACCATGCCAAGGGCGCATCATCAGTCAGACGCGTTTGTTTTGCGTCGCATCGCATGTTTAAATGACTGGATAGATTATTTCTCCAAAATCGTAATTTCCTTGTAGCAAAATTTCCGTTCGCAGATTTTCCTAAATGGTTTTTTTCTCACCATAGTTTTTTACTGAAGCTTATTTTCACAGTAGGTAGCGTTTTTTCCCAATTTGAATTGGCACAGAAACAGTGTCGACGGAGCTCCGCTCACGTGGAGCTCCTTCTTCTGTGTGCTTTTGGACCTTCGGGCCGATGAAAACTTAACATAACCTAAACCTACCTATGTTTCTGTGTCGATTAAAGTTGGGAAAAAACGCGATTGTGAAAATAAGAAACGAACTAAAACAATTACTTTGCTCACCCGCGACCGCGTGAAAATAAGCTTCAGTAAAAAGCCATTGTGAGAAAAAAAGCATTTGGGAAAAAATGCGAACGGAAATTTCGCTACAAGGAAATTACGATTATGGTAAATTGCTCTAACCAGTCGTAACTATTTTTTCCTATTTTCCTCCTAATCTATTACTTACTTTGTATGTACTTTGAATATTGTGTGAGCAATCAATAAAATGAGCCTCCGTATTCCACATATAAATGGAAACACCACAAAACGTTGTGGTTTGTTGGTGATGCCTAGTTTGGCTATGGCAAGACTATTCTCTTCAGTCTTCAGACTGCTCTTTGCTCTGCTTCCGTGAGCAACTGAGCATATTGCCAGCCACATACTGCTCTTCTCACTTGCTTTGACTAGCGCACAAAAACCGACAAAAGGAGCACAGGGCCTGACGAGTAACGTAACCTCGTTACGTTTCTGCGCCCTTTCCTCGCCACTTCCCATGTTGCTCGTCGTATGTAGCTGTATCGTATCTTAGTTTTATGGGTCCTTTCGGATAGACTTCGATCCGTAGGGATCTTTATGTAACTGCTCCTCCTTCGCACTTAGCCCATCGCTTTTGCCACCTCGTCCATAAATTTGATTATTTTACGTAGTCTCCTTGCAATCTCCTGGTGCAGCGTATAAGAGTCTCATTCTAAATCTGGCGAGGGTATCACATTCACACATTTCTTCTTCTTCTTCCTCAGCGCGTTTTCGCCCACCGTTGGGCATACGCATCTCCAACCTTTTTCCATCCAGATCGACTATCTGCCTCTCTCTTCCAGACCGGTCCTGCTGTCTCCATAATGTTATCCGACCATCGGGCAGGCGGTCTGCCCACATTTCTTTTGCCTAGCCGTGGTCTCCACTCCATAACGCGCTTACTCCACCACGCGCTTACATTCACACATAATTCGTTCCATTGTCTCGTCCTTTTCACCACATATTCTACAATCTTCATTGTCCTGTAGTCCCGTATTTACTAATATGTGTTTAGTATCGAAGTGACCTGCCCCTGCCCCGATTATGGATCATTTATTTACACATTTTTTGTTTGTTTCTGCTGTGGATATGGCAAAAGTTAATGGTCTTAGCCACCTGGCGAACTTTCAGCCCAATAAGTCTTAAGTTTGCTGATGCGGAGTCGCTAATTTTATGTCCACGGGAGAGACAACTATTACTTCATACGCTGAGTGTCCAGACCTTTTTAGTCGAGTATGTGGCTGTAGCATTATGTAGTGATTGTAAATGCACCTTTAGGTGACGTATGGTGTCGTGTTGCAGGTGGAAGCGTGCCTCTCGCAGCTGGTGCTGGACGGCAAAGCCCTGCGGCGCGTGGCGGGCGTGTTCGCGCGCGAGCTGACGCGCGGCCTGCGCCAGCAGCCCTCGTCGCTGCAGATGGAGAACACCTACGTGCCCGAGCTGCCCGACGGCACAGGTTCGTACGCGGCGGGCGTTATCGCTACCCACAGAACTACATCGTCTAGATATGTCTTTGACACTCGCACTTTCTGTAGAGGTTGTTGATGGTTTCGATTGATGGAAAAATCGCACCTAGTATCTAATTGTACTCGGTAAGAAGTACAGTCGGGGTATGAAAAGTTTCGTCACCTTAAAGTTAACATTTTCTTGTACCAAAGCGATTCTCAGTCCTGTTCCTGTCATCATTTTATTTGAAACGAACAAAATATCGGATTGACGTTTCACATTTGTCAAAAGGTACTATGAGTCTGTGACTTGATAAAGGAATCAATTTAATAACTGACGAAGGTTTTCGTACCCAGACTGCAGTGTTAACTGTAATAAATAACCGAAGATGCCATTAAAATTTACAGCCAATTCGTAAAAAATGTGACGACACATGTGAAACAGTGGAAACGCTCGAATAATGATGCTCTTGTTATCGTCGCTCAAAGTGGCGCTACACGCGCTAAAGAAACTTACAAGTCAAGGCGCAATGGTCAGCGGTTGACGTCCGCACTGTAGTGCGGTGTGTAACGTGTGTGTGTGTGTGTGTGTTGCAGAGGAGGGCGTGTTCCTGGCGCTGGACCTGGGCGGCACCAACTTCCGCGTGCTGCTGCTAGAGCTGCGCGGCGGCCGCCTGGCGCGCGAGGACGTCAAGCAGTACCACATCAGGTGCGTGACGCCACAACACCCCAGCTCCCCAATGTCTCAGCATCCCAGCGCCCCAAAATCTCGACTCTCATTAGAGAGCATTAGCCTCGATGCCTTAACGCCTCAAAACCCTAGCGCCCTAACACCTCGACGCCTCAATGCCACAACGCTCCGGCGCCTTTCATTTCTACTGCGTTCGAATGCTGTCGCATATCGCAATATCTGCGCAACAATTCGCATATTAAACTACACATCAGCTTTTATAGCATAAACACTTTAAAATACTGAAATCGACAAACTTAACCTATATCCGGGAACGTCCACGCGATTATGTCTGACTGATAACCTAAGGCAATTACTAATTTGCTATTTGGAAACGCTTTAAGCTGAACAGAGAGAAGTGGACAGAGAACGATTGATAGACTATGTGTGTGCCTGTTTACACCAAAGTTAGAATAAACGACTAACCCAGTAGCAAGTTTCTTGCGGCGCATTCTTCTTGGCAATTATGGTCTTTCCGAAAGAGCTGGTAGACAAAAAAAGACGTGTAAAACTGCCCATAACGGCCTACTTCTAGAAATAATTTTTTGATTTTGATTGTTATTCTGTTCTATTCCTTTCATAGACGATTTTGTTTCACCATGGCTCTTCGATTGCATAGCCCTTTATGAAAATTTAATTGGTTGTTTGTGGTGTTGCAGCGACGAGCTGCGGCTGGGTCCGGGCGAGGACCTGTTCAACTTCCTGGCCGACTGCGTGCAGGACTTCGTGCGCTCCGAGGGCATGGAGGACCAGGAGATGTCGCTAGGTTAGTCACCATCACATTTATTACTAATGCTTCTACTAATTTACCACTCTCTTGACAGAGTGGTCGCAGTCGTCGGTTCAGAATCGGTGTCTTATTCTTAATCTTCATTTCGACCTTTTTATTTTCTACACCGCAATGCTGGAAGTTCATAATTGGCTATAGAGAACGTTATTGCTTCACTAACGCATAGTCTGTATTGTCTAACATGCGGACGGTCGAGAATGTATTCATTATCTCCTCCTGGACTCAGTGTGTATCACTTTGACAGAAATGGTGAAAACGATTGATTCCGAGTGTGTTATCCAATATATATAGATTTAGGTATAGTCGACCAAGTAACTGCTTTATCATTTTTTATGACAGTTTCTATATCAGAATCAAAACAATAAGGCTGATTGTCACATTCGACTATATCTGTCTCTTCCTTTTGCTATTCTCACGGGAAGAGATAGGTCCATCCTATTCTAAGACAGGTCACGGCACAAAATCTACTAGGAGTTCTCCAACTACAAATAGGAACTTGTTATTTGTGTTGTTGATAATCGAAATGGCGTGTTCGTTGGCAGGTTTCACGTTCTCATTCCCAATGAAGCAGCACTCGATCTCGTCGGGCGAGCTGATCACGTGGACCAAGAGCTTCAAGTGCGGCGGCATGGCCGGCGTGGACGTGGCCGCGCTGCTGCAGCGCTGCCTGCGCGCGCGCCGCCTGCGCGTCACCGTGCGCGTGTTACTGAACGACACCACGGGGACGCTCGTCGCCGGCGCGCAGCAGGACCCGCGCGTCGGGGTGAGTACACCCCACAGGGTGTCAATCATCCCATGATTTTTAAAATTTATAAAGTACCTACATAAATCCTTCACCAACTTATACAACTAAGGAAGGTGGCCACAGTAGAGTAGCGGAATGAAAAGGTTCGTCGCTTTTCGACCTTAACTCGTTGACATAGAGTCGAAAAGTGCCAAACCTTTTCATTTCGTAACATTATCAGACGTCATCCTCATACAAGAGGTCCTTTGTCTGTTATAAATACTTACTTTATTGTGCTCTCCAAAGATTCTGCGATGTTTTCTTCATCGTAAAGCTCAATGGTAAATTTCAAATGTGAACTCACGGCCCTTTGCTTGAGAAGCTATAGGCCAAACCCTACCACGGCATGTATCTACGGTATTACAGTTTTTCAAATACGAAACAGAAATAGTTCCCTGGGTCGTTTGTGCGGACAGAGTGGTGACGGTAGCGTTTGGTGCAGATCGGCGTGATCCTGGGCACGGGCTCGAACGGGTGCTACATGGAGCGCGCGTCGGCGGTGTCGCGCTGGGAGGCGGCGCGGCGCGGGCGCGGCGGCGCCGTCTGCGTGGACGTGGAGTGGGGCGCGTTCGGCGACAACGGCTGCCTCGACTTCATGCGCACCGACCTGGACCGCGAGGTGGACGCGCGCTCGCTGCTCGCCGGCTCCTTCACGTGAGTACCCGCGCCCGAGACGCCCCGCCTGGAGCCTGCAGAGGCTCCTTGCCACTCTTCTGGGACGTATAGATTGTTAGCTTTCGTTTCCTACGATAGTCACTCTAGCTCCCGGCAGTGGCGGGCCGTGAAAATTTTTGCAAGGAAAGCCGGAGCAAAAAACACAAAACGATTTTATTCTCTTCTTGAAAGTGCAGTAATAGAAAAGAAGCTTTTGGTAACTTCGAAAATTTAGTCAACCCGGGGAATCGGGTTGTTAGTACCCTTCGCCACTGGCTCCCGGTGCAATGACACAATTAAAAATTTACCGGAGGAAAAAGACAACGATATTTAAAAAAAAAATACCTCGTATTTTTGGAAAGTATGGGGAGACCAAGAAGGCTGTTCTATGATTAAATTGGGGATGTCTTGAAGAAAGGTCAGGTCAACAGTACCCAAAGCCGGTGAGCATGTATGAAAGAAAAGACTAATGAGTGTTGTGGAAGTGAATGATGTGTGTCCGGACCGGATCGTAGCAGGTGGACAAAATAATTTCAATTTCAATTTATTTATTGCACATAATGGTATTACAAATGATTAAATATAAAATGGGAAGACATTACATTACACATTAGACATTATGTTTAACATTTGGTAGCATAGCATACGGTTGTGGTAACTCTGAAGATGAGCTCTGGTTGAGTTCGAAACGCGTCAGTGTAGCTTGGTGGTGGTGATGGTTGGGTTTATGTGATTTGTGTGTGTTCGTACAGTGTGGAGGTGGAGGAACTGCATGAACGCACATTTCTTGCATAAACGTAACTATTGTAAGGTCGCGGGTGAGCAAAGTAATTGTTTTAGTTCATTAATATGGACCTCCGCAAAGTAACGCCTGATTCAATAAATTATGTACCCTGTTGGGCGCAGCAATTATGTAATCTATGCCTAGTGCTTTGCTGGGAAGGAGGCGTGATTGTAAGTTTCGGAATGGAATTTGATGATCCCTGATACGTCAGACCTTGATAATTTTATTTCGGAAGTAACTTCTTTTGTATCGATGCCCCCTGATTACCTATAGCCTACCCTATAGACCCTTCGGGTCGACCTGTACGATCTCGTCTATATAAAAAAATATTGTGCTCATCAAGAAAGTCTTTGAAATATCTGTTGTGTGAAAGGAACGGTACGGTTTGAAGTTGCGATGGTGTACCTCTGTCGCCTGTACGTGAACGGTAATTTGCTCTACCTTAGGTGTGACCAAACCGCCGCTTAAAAAACGGTAACGTTACAGAATCGTAGTGACGCACCGTAAACGTCACAACTTTACTATGGAGAGCATGCGGTAAATTCTGACGTTTACGGCACGTCACTGCGATTCCGTAACGTTTCCGTATTTTAAGCAGCGGTATGGCCGAACCTTTCACCATCATCCAGTCGATGCGCAGCTCAGTAGCGTGTTTTGGCGCAGGTTCGAGAAGTACATCGGCGGCAAGTACCTGGGCGACCTGCTGCGCGCGGCGCTGGCGCGGCTGGCGGCCGCGGGGCTGCTGGCGCGCGCGCCGCCGCCCGGCTCGCTCACCTCCGCGCACGTCAGCCTCTTCGAGGAGTAAGCATCGCCATCTACCACTCCTGACCTGACGACTATCCTGGCATTCTCGCTGACTATTAGCTATGTCCACATACACCAGTGCGCTTTCACGTTCATCTTGCGTTTTCCTTTGACGCACGAAATTCTACACGCCGATCTACCGAAGTTGGATAGACATGCGATAGCGGCGCGCGCTGCTGTTCAGTTAATTTTGAGGCATGCGCTATTGCATGCGCTATGGTTGCTCGGACACGCGTCAAACGAAAACGCAAGATGAACGTGAAAGCGCTCTGGTGTGGGCATAGCTATTTGGGGATCAGAGGGTGGAGCGATTTGGCAAATAGCGCTGGATCGCCGACCTCTCTGAGCCTCTCTTTGCCTGTCGATGTATTTAAAACTACCAGACCGCTTCGAATCCACCCTCGTTCAGTTCCTGAAATCGGGGTACCGATTTTTGGGTCTGCGGGTTTGCATCTACATACGTACTTTCTTTCGTGACACATACCTTCCGTTCGCACATTATTCGAGTCAGGTTTTTTAGGTGTGAAGGATGACATCGAGTCACAATACGTACCGGCTTTCGATGTATGTTGACTGCGGACTGATTTATTGAATTTCGGTAATCTTAATTGCGTCTTTGCAGTACCAAATAATGTTTGTATCTATCTATCACGTATGGCAGCGTGGTCGAGGGTCTCACAGTGTGTTGCGCGTTGCAGGGAGAACGAGAGCGGGTCGACGACGCGCACGCTGGCGGCGCTGCGGGCGGCGTGCGGGGGGGAGGGCGGCTGCGGGGGGGAGGGCGGCTGCGGGGGGGAGGGCGGCTGGGGGGAGCAGGACGCGCTCGTGGCGCAGTACGCCGCGCGCCTCGCCTCCACCCGCGCCGCGCAGCTCGTCTCCGTCTGTGAGTACAGGGCGAAGGCTGCATTTAACAAGCATTACCAAGGTGTCCATTCTACTGGCTCAGTTCGGGAATGGACGTTGCAATGTGCTCGATCTCCATTTTGCGAATTTGCGTCCGCTCTAAATACACGAAAGTGCGCGATTTAAATTTATGGCAAAATAGCGGCGCATGTATTTGGAGGCGCGCGGCTAACGCCCGCGCAACATGCGTCGAGCCAAAATCTGACAGTGCGCTTGACGCGTGATTGTCCAGAAGTGCGCCGTTTACATATTTACACCTTCGACTTTCATAGTTCTTAAAACCCGCATTATTACCAAAGTGCGCGTTTCAAAACGGCAATTACACTAGTTTGTTCACCTAATGCTTTCGCTACTTCGGCGAACGAACGTCGTCTTCGCATTACGTCACCTACTGCGTCGGCCATATTGAGCCGGTGGCAGCTGACTAGGTACCATGTTCTTGCACCGCTGCGGCCGCCGTACGTCGCGTGCGGCGACCGCCTCAGTGTACTTACTCGCTCTAAAGGCGTGTCTGTGTGCAGGCGTGTCGGTGCTGGTGGAGCGCATGGCGCGCGCGCACGTGGTGGTGGCGGTGGACGGCTCCGTGTTCAAGCGGCACCCGCGCATCCGCGGGCTCATGGAGAAATACATCGCGCTGCTGCAGCCGCTGCCGGTAACTGCACCACATACGCTTTACCCATTAGCTGCACTGGCAATAACTGGCTTACGGGCAATGGGGATACACTTGCACCATTACACCATTTAAGTAAAGAACTGCAAATGTACAGGGCGATGCTGGAGACCAATTCTCAGTTGTTTATAGGATAACGTTTCGTTGAGAATAGTGCACCTTTGTTTTCAGTTTATTCATAATGTGAGATGTGCGTTAGATTAGGTTATGCACACCTTCATCACGATCTTTATCCGTTCTTATTGACTTTTCTTTTATTAAAAACTGACCACGATTTACCTCCATCTCACCTGCACCTACCATAAGTGCAAATGAGGCTGAAGACGTAACTCACTAATTCAGTAACAGCCTGTTTATTCTGACCTTGAATAGCGCTAAATTATACTTATGCGGAAAAATAGACGTAAAGAGTACATAGACTTAGGGAGACTCGTTGACGTGTTGGATTCACTGGCGCCCAAAACGAGGCCCTCGTTAGGTAATATTGAAGTACTTGATATAGTATGTAGAGCAGAGAGTGACGGTGTGGGTGTGTTTCGCAGTTCTCCCTGATGGGCGCCGAGGACGGCAGCGGCAAGGGTTCCGCGCTGACGGCCGCCATCGCCGCGCGCATCGCCGCGCAGGACAACTAGCCAGCCCCCGGCCCCGCCGACCGCCGTGAAGCCTTCCATCATCGCGATCATCAAACATAGGGTCCATGAGAACGGCAGGAATGATCATGCCAACTATATTTCAGAGAAATCGACGCCTTAAGGCGGCCCTCGGCGTATTGGCGGCTGAGAGCTATCGTTGCACAAATGCTGTTAAGGAATAGCCTAAGCTAAGAGTTCTTGTTCTTGCGGCGGCGGATTCCGATTTAGCTCTATGGTGTGTAGACGCTAGACGGGTGCTTGCAGATACACGGCTCACGGTAGGAGTCCAGATCTTAACTATACTACGAAATTCTAAAATCAATCTTCGTATCGTACCATTCCGCTTACGCTAATAGTATTTGATATGAGAGTGAGCACTGAGCGTCACAGTGAAGGAGTGAGTGAGATATACGAACCTCGATTTTTGAATTTCGGAGTAGGCCCCTTCAGCCTCTGACGTCAGGGAAACGCTTAGCAAGGGGATGCATATACAGACGGACTGCAAACCAACTGCAATATAACCGCAATACCGACCGCCCTACGTTTAAATCACAGCCAGCGCGCAATTTTGCCGGCCTGGAACTGCAATTAAAACGGGCAGTCGGTTGAGAGTTTAGTTATACTTAGTTGGAAAGCAGTCCGTCTGACACGGCTCTAAATGGGAGGTTTGTATTTTTGCCTCATAACGGCACAAATTTTTGCAAACATAATTAGACAATCGTGACTCAATTAGTGACTCCTGTGGGTCGATTTGATTTAGTAATGGTGTGTACCCACATTATGGGGTACCTAACAGTAAAATAATGACGTTAATATTTAAAAGTAAGTTAAGCTCCTACATCAAATGTTGTGTAATCCCGTTTGTGAGACAGGGTCGAGGCATTTCTTATTCTTTGATTGTGAATTACGAATGCGCTCTAGTTCCGATTATATGTAAGTTTTAGTTACATGATGATTGTGATATTGCGTGCGTGTGAGGACGCTCGCGGGTCGAGTGCGTGTGTGCGTGAGGTAGACGATTCAATTGTGAAATTACATTAAAAATATATATATTGAAGAGTGCGTGTGGGTGTATGCGAGAGAGATGAGCGTCTTTTATATTTTGTATAATTATTATAGCTACGCGATGCGTTGTGCCATACTCATTAGGATAACGGATCAGACATTTGAGACGCCTCGGTGTCGGTGCGCAGGCGCGGCCTGCTCGCTGGTTAACTTTGGGATTTTCAGGGATAGGGTTATTACGACTGTTGTTATATAATTTATACCTACCTTTGAAACACGCAAGAGAGCTGAAGGCCATTACAGACGGGCTGCACTGTAACTGCAACGTAACTGCAACTCCTGACTGCCCATACGTTTCAATCGCAGCTACAGTCAACGGCCGTTACCAAGTAAATCCTGACACATTGTATAACTATGAAGTTTTTCAGTTTCTGAATACATATTGATAATGCGAACCATAGAAAAAATGCTATAATTATTTAGTTGTTGCGTGTGACCATAGTAAGTATCTAGCATTTATTTCCTGTACCTAAGTAGTTCATTTTGTCAATATTCAGAAACTTCGTAGTTGTGCAATGTGTCCGGATTTACTTCGCAACGGCCGTTGACTGTAGGTTAGTTTGCGTTTAGTTTTATCGACTGCAATGGAACTGCAATGAAAACTATGTGGGCAGTCGGCAGTTACGTGGCAGTTGGAATGCAGTCCGTCTGTAATGGCTCTAACGCCTCCATTGAATATTAAATGTTGTTGTATTTAGTTTGTAACTAGCCAAGTAAGCCTCAGTTAAGTAAGTAGGTAGTTATAAAATAAAAATAATATATTTTTTATTTCATATTGTATTTTCTAATACCTATTTGTTTTTCAATTCAAATTGGTGCAGCTTTATGTTACCGCGCGCTGCGCTGTTGTTTTTTTTAAACAAAAATATACATTTTTATTTTTCGGTTTTCATTTTATTTCCCCCGCTAGGTATATAACTCGATAAATAAAGAATCGGGGAAGACAGAGGGCTCCGTTTTATTAAAAAAGGTGCTTGGTGCGTGACAAACTGGTTGGACTAAAAAGTTTGACTAAGTACGTGGAAGAAGGAAAAAATATCACCCAAGGAAATACAATCAGGAAAAACAGATATTTTCTTCATTATCAATAACAAAAATCTCATTTTCCGATTTTTAGTTTCCTTGTTAGAGTTTTTTTCTTATTTCAAAATCATATTAAAACTAGAATATAGAAAGTGTTAGTAAGTAGAGAAAAAAAATCGGATTTATACCATCTATCGATTGGAAAAAGCGCCATCTTTGGTCATTGGTGAGCATTAATTATGTTCTATCTATAGGTATGTGGTTCATGTCGTACGAACATGCACGTAGATGGCGCTTGGCGCTAAATTCACAAAGCTCCGTTTGACGTTAGTATGTTAGTCTTGATTACGATGGGCAATCAACAATGGCGTTGTACAAACGAACGTTGTGCTTTAAAAATTTTACTTTTACCTTTTTTCGTGCAAAACTTTAAAATGTTTCTCGTGAAAGTATTTGTAAGGCTAGTTTATTTAAAAATCATTTATAAACGTGACACAAAAGACTAAGTTATCGAACGGTCGGACGCCATGTGTCATGATACTAGCGCCGACGAGCCTTTTACAGAAATCCTCATTTGCAAATAATGTCCATTGAACACAGGGTTGCCAGATGGTATCCAAAAAGAGGACATGTCCTGCTTTTCCATATTTCGTCCTACCGTCCTCCCTTAACTACTGTAAGTCCTCTTTTTTTCTATACATCGTCGTGAAAGAGTGTTTTTACTGATTACTACTCAGTGGAGCAAAGAAAGGACCAGACTTAAGTGCGTCCAGTCTGTTAAATCTTTGGTTTTTACTCAATACAACTTCAAAACCATGACATGACATGAAGATTTTCATAATTATTTGTTGAAAAACTAAGAACTTTTGAAAATTTACAGCTCAGTTAAATATGATAAAAATAAATTAAATTTAATATGTCGGCGGAAGGCCAGAGCGATACTCATTTTCCTTAGGCATCTCAAGTAATACACGGGACCGTTATTTTAAAATGAAACGAAGATTAACACTATAAATCAAATTGTAATGATATAGGCTTCACAAGAGGTAATTATTATCTGTAACACCAAAAATCTGAGGCACAACGATCCGTCGGAGGTTCGCGAGTGAATGCCGAGTGCCGGAGCGGCCGCCGCGGGCTTCCTTCTCCTCCCACCATGCCGCCCCGCTCCGATGTTTCGTTAGGTGCGATTGGAGCGCCATCTGGCGTGATGCGCACCTTGGCCTCAGAATAGTCAATTGAGCAACATATTTTAAGGTTTGCCGACAAATATATAAAAATCGCTTGACCTCGCTTGACCGATTTTTATGAAACTTTTTTCTCTATATTCGGTAGGTCTGAGAAAAGGTCGTATGCTATTATTTATACCCCTATTCTTCGCGGACGGAGTCGCGGGCAACAGCTAGTACTGTATAAAAATTAATGTCCACCTTTTTACAGAAAATCCTTCTTTTTAGACCCATCTGCTCTCCTTTATAAAATTATCATTTGGTGACTCTAATTGAACAAGACTTTTGGAGTGACGAAGTTAGGGCCCGACAAACGGACTGCAACGTAACTGCTAACTATCGACTGCCCATACATTTCCCATTGCAGTTGCATTGCAGTCGGCAAAAGTGCACGCTAGCTGCGTCTGAAATGTATGGGCAGTCGGTAGTTGCAGAGTTACGTTACAGTCAGAATGCAGTCCATCTGTAAAGAAACTCAATGAAATCTCCCATCTAACTCATACCGTAAGGGAGGCTGCCTCTACAAATCTTGACAGATAGAGACGCGGCAATGTGTAGGTAAATAAGCCGAAAAGTCGGTGTTTCGTAAATAAAAAACCATTTAAGGCGAGGTATTTCAATGGGAGACGGAATCGAAGGTTGCAAGATCCAATGTTTTAGATATTTACTATTAAATGACAGTCTTCGAAAAAATATACGTTATACCTAAGGATATTGTCTAAAGAACGTGCTAATTGGTTACGCGATAGGATGTACTTTACTCGATCATATAAAATCCCGAACACAGGCTAAAATAAAAACTAAAATGCATTATTTAGTGTTTATTTTTTTATTTTCTACATAATTTTTATATGGAAATATTTCTCTTTAAGTACTACAGAGAATCTGCTAAATTTTGGTTTTCAATCGATGTTGTTTATTTTTTAATTCAATATTTATCCTAAAACTTGACCGCTGCCCAACGGTTTGACAACATGCCGCGCCGCCCGCTACCCCGCCAGTCGCAATCAGGCGCTTGCCAACGTCGGATCAGTGTCAAATTTTCTCCGCCCGTTTTGCGTCCGTGCGAGGGTAAAATATTTGAAAATGGCTAATAAAAAAAACAAAATAAGAAAGAAATCAGTGCTAATGTCTAAAAGAAGAACAGGAAAAGAGAACTTTATGAAACGGTACGTAAATTTCCATATTTTCATCCCTACTTTCATTGCAGTTGTAGATCACGAGTACTTGATGAGCGACGACACAGACTAAATATAATATCAGTATGACAAAAGTTTAGTGTGAATGTACCTACTGAGAATTTTCTATGTATATTTCGTAATTACTTGACACATAAAAGTAAAACCAATATTATGTAGTTGATTTAATTGCACAGTAAAAATTAACAAACAGTAGTTCATCATTACCTGACTGCCCCAAGGAGGATTATGTTTTTCGAGCGTATGTATGTATGTATGTATGTAGGTATGTGGGTATTTATGTCCATTTCTTTGGTCCTCGCTGCAGCCTAAACGGCTGGACGGATTTTAACATAATAATATGAGGTATTATTAGATTCGCCATAACTGTCGGAGTGACATAGAGAAGGTATATAATATTTCAACATGGCGTCGGCGAAAAAAAATATGGCGGGGTAATTAAAAAAATATTTTGTATTGTAACAATGGCGATGGCGGGATGAACTGGACTTCTTCTTGGAGGATATAGATTGGCAACTGTGGAGGACTGTCCGCTAGCACATCCTCATGGTATATTAGGGGATAGACCTCCATAGTTGCGCCAATCTCATTTATATTATAATATGGTACCAAAGGCCTCTTCATGTTGGCTTTGGCCCCATGAATGCCTTTCAAATGACCGGCTCACCATGGGCCCGTGATCGGAAATCCGTACCAACACAATAATAATATGGGTATCAAATGAAAGTTAATAATTAGCCCATTCTATATATAGGTATATATGGGTAATTATACTTCTAATCTACCGTTATCACAGAAATATCTAAAATAGCTAATTTAAAGACCACTAGACTTAGTTTCATCTTTTTAGAAGTTTTTCTTTTGCACTCTGTTGCTGTATGGCGGTGGGTCTAAGAAAGCAAAGAGCCTTAGTCAATAGTACCTATACTATAGTACCTAACAAAGCAATAATAAACGAAAGATAAGCACGTGTTTGAACCAGGCCAAATTTTTTATAGTGCTAAAATAATGACCGTTGTCTTTTTTTTCCAATGGGCTTGCATTTGACCCTCGTCTATTTCAATAGTAGAACAAAAGCAGGCCACATGTTCCAAATTCCTAAAAGTAGGTTTATTTGCGCAATTACATTTGAAATTTACCATGAGCTTTACGGTGAAAGAAAACATCGTGAAACCTGAATACACCTGGGAAGAAATTCAATGGTGTGTGTGAAGTTCCCAATCCACACAAGGCCGGCGTGGGAACTACGACCAAAGCTCATTTATTCTGGCCTTTGCCCTGCTGTGGGACGTAAATATATAACCTGAGATGCTGATGATGATGATGGCAACACTAGTACCATTAAAGACTGTTCTTTCCTGTCTCCACAAGCTAATTCTCGTTTTAAAAGAAACAGTTTCATTGCCGGCGGAAGGAGTCGCGCGTTTTTGTCTCGCTTCCACGCACTTACCCTTAATAGCCATGCGAATGTAGATCATTGGGCTAAGAGATTGGGTCCTGTATGCGACACATGATAACCCCCTTAGAATTGGTCCATCATCATCATCCACGCCTATATACGTTTCACTGCAAGGCACAGGCCTCCTCTCAGCATGAGAGGACTTGGGCCGTAGTTCCCACGCGGGCCCAGTGCGGATTGGAAACTTCACATACACCATTGAATTTCTTCTCAGGTGTATCATATGCAGGTTTCCTCACGATGTTTTCCTTCACTGTAAAGCTCATGGTAAATTACAAATGTAATTTCGCACATAAATTCCGAAAAACTTAGAGGTGCGAGCCCGGACTCGAACCCACGTCCCTCTGCTTGAGAATATTGAAATTAAAATTAGTTTGTTATAATTGAGTTTTATACACAAAAAAATATACAGGGTAACTTTTTAATAAGTGCACAAATTTTAATATGTGATACCTACAGTGTCGTTAAAATAACAATTTCAGTATTTTTCGTTACAATATTTATCACTTATTTTTTTATTTTTCATAGTAACTCCACTAATTTATTGGATGAATTACTATGAACAACCCAAATTTCAAAATGTAATTATCATTCATTCAAAAAAAAAAAAAAAAAATCTTGAACAGATACCTAATCGTGCGTGATCTATTAACGATACTGAATCACGTATCATTGTGCACTGATTAAAAAATTACCCTGTTCCTAAAAGTAGGTATGAATGAACTAATTCTGTGTTTATTAATTTACTATTTTATTTTAGGTCAAAAAAACAGCCACGAGTGTCTGGTATGGCCACTCCTTTAGAAGAATTGCAACCTGTGAATTTCAGTACTACAGTAGATGAGTAAGTGGGTCATAGTCATGCGTACAAAAATGTTTTATTATATTTACTGAACATGAAAATTGAAATAAATTACTAACTGTTACTGTTTCAGCGTGACTTTACACACTACAGATAAAGAACGACTTGCAGAATATGATGACAGTTTATCTCAAAATAATATGAATGAGTGAGTATCTATATAAAATTATTCACATAATAAACAAAACCTTAATTATAATATAACTAACATAATGTAATTGGTTTTCAGGCCCATGGATATTGAAACATGTAACAACGTGACTGACGTGTCCGAAAACTTTACTAGATTGGAAATGGTCGATCCACAACAAACTGTAACTTTTACGTAAGTATAACATTTTGTGTGATAATATTTTTATCTTTAACTGTCAGTTTATTAACTTTACAATGTGCAAACATATTTTTTTTAAAAAAGACTTGGTAATATACCTTCTAACAAAATATAATATTAATCTAAAAGATGAAATATTTATTATAATTAATTATTTTATGCGTTCACTGTTTCAGAGATACTGAAGAGACAGAAAACTCTCTTATCACTGAGAATGAACATAAAGAAGATGAAGTTCAACCTATTTTGGGACGGCGAATTATTGACATAAATTATATTTTACAGGAGTTACAAGAAAAAGCTCGACATAACGGTTTATTTAACTGCACATTAGGTAACTTCCGTTTAATTAGTGAAAAGCGACGAGGACTTTTATCGGTATATCGTTTTGAATGCAATATGTGCAAACAAGTTTGCTTGATTAACTCTGAAGATCAAAACGACAAAGAACGAGTGAATCTAAATATAGCCGCCACTACTGGAATTGTGGCTTCCGGTATCGGCTTTTCTCAATTTGAGGAATTATGTTCAGCTATGGATATCCCTGTATTTAGTTCAAACTACTATTCGAAATTAGAGGATGAAGTATTTGAAAAATGGAAAAAGACTGCAAGTGATTCCATGGAAGCTGCAGTTCAAATAGAGAAGGATATCGCTATCGCGGAAGGTCGAACTAAGAACGGCTACCCTGTCGTTGATGTTTACGTTGACGGCTCATGGTGCGCTAGATCTTACGGCACCAACTATAAAGCGTCATCAGGCACAGCAGCCATAATCGGCAGAAGAACAGGTCAAGTCCTTTACATTGGAATAAAAAATAAATATTGCTTGGTATGTGCTCGAGCTGAGCACAAAAATATGTCGCCAAAGCAACACAAATGCTTTAAAAATTATGAAGGTTCTTCGAGCTCCATGGAAACGGAAATAATTGTAGAAGGTTTCAAGGCGTCGATCCCAATGTATGGCATCATATATGAGCGAATGATAGGAGACGGAGATGCTTCTACTTATGCTGCAATACTCAAAGCCAGACCGTATGAGACCGAAAATGTGACCGTAGAAAAAATCGAATGTCGGAATCATATACTGCGTAACTTTTGCAAAAAACTACGTAGTCTGGCTACAGAAACAAAATATATTCTAGCGCATCGTAAAATGCTTACCAACGTCAAAATTTTGACAATGCGGAAATCAATTGTACAATGTATAAGACATCACAAAGCCTCTAAAGGTCCTCGCAATGTAGCAATATCAAGTCTTCACAATGATATTATTAACTGTGTAGCACATGCTTTCGGCGACCATAGAATGTGCCAAGAATATTATTGTACAAAAGATAAAAATGACAACGAAGAGCTCAAAAAGATCCAGAATTCCACATTCATATTCAGAATAAACGCGATTGTTTCAAACGTTGCTGCTAAATCACGCAGCTTAGTTGAAGACGTTAGTACAAACACTGTTGAGTGTTTTAATAGTGTCATCGCCAAATTCATTGGGGGGAAACGAACAAATTTTGCACTGAAAGGAGGTTACCAAGGGAGGTGCTCAGCAGCTGTTGTTTCGTTTAACTGCAAATCCGCACTTTCAGCCATCCAAAAATCTTTTTTAAATAAAAGTCCTAAAGGCAGGGTAAAGATAATTGAAAGAAGAAGAGCACAAAAACGAAAGTTGAACTTAGAACATCCGGTAAAAAAAACACGAAAATTAAAAGAAGTTAATCAAAAGCAACATGACTATGGTCCAGCGAGCTCAGCACCAGATATGTCTACACAAGAGTTAAAGAAAGCAGAAGAAGAGTTCTTAAATAATTTAAAAATGCTTACTTCTGATAGAAATGCTATCGAGAGAGCTACGGTTTTGCAACGAGATAGCAGTGAATGGCTAGAAATAAGAAAAAACCTAATCACCGCATCTAATTTCGGCCAAATATGTAAAAGAAAAGTTAGTCTTAATACTGCTCCTTTGGTGAAAAACATACTATACCAAAAAAATTTGTCACATGTAGTTGCTGTTGCACACGGAATAGAGCACGAAAGGCAAGCACTTCAACAGCTACAAAAACAAGAAAATATAAATATTATGCCTTGCGGTTTATTCATCGATAAAAGTTATCCATTTATTGGAGCAACTCCTGACGGGTTAGTAGGCGATGATATGCTAGTAGAAATCAAGTGCCCTTTAACTGTAGTAAAAAAAGGACTAACAAATGCAATACAGCAAAACAAAGTTCAAATTTTTAAATTTGACAAAAAAACTTGCACTAGCACTATAAATAAAAAATGTAATTGGTTCTATCAAATACAGGGGCAGCTTCACGTCACTGAAAGACGACTCTGTCTGCTAGGAATCTGGGCTGGAGAAAACGAACCCTTGCTTACAAAACTCATCGAAAGGGACGATAATTTCTGGAAAACGCAAATGGAGCCAAAGTTGACCAAATTTTACATGAAATGTGTAATGCCGGAAATTGTAGACAGTAGACACGCACGTGGAATGCCAATAAGAACGTTGTCCTTACAAGATGACAAAGAAAATGTTAATTATGTAGACTCCCCAACCTTACCATCACTTGAGCCACAAATGGAAAATGTTAATTCTGTACAGTCCACAGCCTCAAAATCTTTTGAGGCACATTCAGATTTGCAACCGGGTACAAGCACACGAGAAATAAATTTTGAAGAATTTTGAGATTAGGTATACATAAAAATTAATATTTAAAATTTAATATATAAATTTGTTTTATTTGATACCCTTTACCACATTTCGGTGCCCCTTTTCTCCCATAAAATTTTAAGTCATAATGTATCATTAGTCATAATCAACGTTAGTCATACAGTGATTTATTTCTGAAACGGTATTTTTTTCAGGACTTTTTTAAATGCCATCTTATATGTAGAATGCAGTAGGTTAGGTTAGGTTTGTTTTATAACAATTCCGAAAAATAAATTGTTTCAGAAATAAATCATTGTATGACTAACGTTGATTATGTCTAATGATACATTATGACTTAACATTTTATGGGAGCCATTATAGACCCATTATATTTATGTCAATCAGCCCTTGTAATAAATAACACTACAACCCTCTCTGGTGGATAAACCCATGAAATTAAATTGCTTTCCAGAAGAAAAATAATAAAAATATAATTGAAAACGTTTATAATAAAACGGATACCAAAACACACAAAATAACAAATCAAAACTTGAAAAGATAAATATGTACAGAAAACACATGTAATTATAGATATACTTGCCTGAAATATGTTCCACTAAATCTCAGCATTGTCTTGGAAACTATCTAGCATTACATAAAAATATACAATAGTTAAAATTACAGTGTTATCGTACGGAATATCCTTTTACTGTGTACTGTGACATTCATGTGACGCGCGGTGCGGGACGCGGGGAGCGCCCCGAGTAGGCGGTATCAAACCGACCTCCCTCACCCCCTGTGTTTCCGTCTCGCATTGAAATACCTCGCCTTAAGTAATAATTATAAAATAACATAATGTATTGCCTTAAGTATCACAAAATATTCACTAAATAAATAGTAAAATTTCATAAATAATGTTCTACCGTCGCCAGCACCCACGCGAGGGCCCCTCCTCAGGAGACCTCCACCTTCTCCCGAACTTTGCGCAGAATGCTCTGCAGCTCCGACGCCGAAGTGGTCTTGTACTGCACACACAAGGTTGCATTAACACTGTCAGACTGGCAGGAAAAAGATAAATGACACCGCCAACGGGTGCATAAGGTAAGAAATATCAAAGAAAATACACAGAAAAACTGAGACGCGGTAAAAAATGTTATTACATACACCAATACTTTGCAAAAGGCTACACGAAATTAATTTCAACGAAGACTAAAGCATTTGTGCATCCGGAATGAGCGGGGTCATTTGGAATAACTTATCAGTTAAATTATTAAGGTGTAACAACCGATCTGTTTGATGAACCTCGGGTGAGGCCGCAGGGGCGACTTTCGGCTGAAATGATGACGATGATGAAGTGTGAAGTTTCCAGTCCGCACAGGGCCCACGTGGGCCTGCGGCTCAAGCTCTCTCTCAGAGGAGGCCTGTGCCTTGCAGCGGGGTGTATACGCTGGAATGATGTGTGGCTGTAGACCACAATAGAGAGATCTCTTTCCAGGCAGATGTTATGCCTGGGGACTGAAGTCCGAAGGATAAAAGTTGGAAGTTGTATTTCAGTATCCGAGTTGAGACACTTCGATAGAGTGAAGTAGTAGGTACGATCGGCCCAAGCGCCAGCTTGCCAGTTTTAAAACGCTTGCAGCCGTTGAAATTCATTGGTATGGATCGGTATGGACAGATGACTAGCCACTGCACGCAAACTGGGCCTTTAAGGTGTCAAGCTGGCGTCTGGGCCGATTGTACATAGTGTTTTTCACGACACTGCTCGAAAATGTGGCCATAGATAACCTAAATCCAGTACTCAAAACTGCCTATATATGTACATTTAACAGCTGACTCATTTATGGCGCACAAACACGACAACAAAGTTACACTAATCGAAAACAGGACGTATCAGTATATGTATTTCATTATACGATACGACTTTTTGAAAGATAATTTCTGAATTTCATTCCTGGCGTGCTGAAACGACATTATTGGACCAATCAACAGTAATCGTCTGCTGCATGCGATGGATGGATGGATGAATGGATGGATGGACGGGTTGGACGGGATAGACAGAATGGACGGATGGGCAGGATGGACGGGATGGACGGGATGGACGGAATGGACGGATGGACGGAATGGACGGGATGGACGGGATGGACAGAATGGACGGATGGGCAGATGGACGGGATGGACGGGATGGACGGGATGGATGGATGGATGATTATGATGATGATGATGATAATGATTTCCTCGCATTAGTCGTGAAAAGCACAATGTTTAGTCTCGGCCAAAAGTGCAATAGATGGACTCGTACTTTCGAGGGCCTCCGCTACGCGTCGGCCCTCAAACAAACTCGTCCATCTATTGCTTACTTTCCAGCCTCTACAACAATGTACTATTTTGTGAGGACTCGACGGCGTCGGAGGTCGCTAGATGGCGTGCGCTCACCCCGGAGACGTTGCGCTGCACGAGCACCTGGCTGTAGAGACGCTTGCCTTCGTCGGGCCCCAGCAGCGCCTCCAGCTCGGCGCGCGTGGCCGCGAACAGCCGGTGGCCGGGCAGCGCCAGGCGCGTGCGCGCGCTCGCGCTGAACCCCTTCGCCTGCAGCCACTCCGCCACCTCGTCCGGGCTCGACTTCTGCAAACAAACACACTCTAGACTCTCTGCTCCATCGGCCGCTTGCAGCGTCACGTCGTATGTACGCTACGTCACAATGTTTACTATAGAGATGTTATGTTGTGGTCGTTTTCTCACGTCGGCATTGGCGTCTTGACGTCGTATGTGGCATCAAATTATTTGCGTGGCGTTTCTAGTCATTTCGAACCATTGCAGCGTCGTATACAAAATGGCGAGATAGAGACGTTATCGACTGAAACGTTCCCGTCCTCTGCGGACGTATTGATCGCCGACGCTGTGGGTCGCGGCGTCGATGGGAACATTGACGCTGACGTCAGACGTCGTGTATAGTATAAAATAGGAAAGCAAAGCCTTAAGCTGTGTCTCGACATCGCGTGGCTACCCGCTTGAGCAATGTTTGACTGGGGCAGACCTGTGTTTTGGCACGTTCCAGCGCGCCAATGTTCGAGTTGCCTCGTACACCTGCACACCTGCTTTCAACAAATAAATATACTTACTTACTCGCGCGGCGGCACAGTGAACATTGTGCACGGCTGCCGCGCGAGCCAATGTTCCATGGTTTGCCACGCGAAGTCGATACGCAGCTTTACTTAGCTGGCTTTATTTCGAAGCGACCGGCGGCACGGCGAGCGTTTTGTCAGTTCATTGCGTGTGCCGCCAGGTTACCACTGTGCATCGAGCGTCTCGGCCGCGCAATGAACAGGGAAAACGCTCGCCGGCCGTTCCACGGGTACGGTCGCGGGCGGACTGCGGCGCCAAGTACCTGGTGTATGAAGCAGTCGGGCGTCTTCTTGAACTCCAGCAGCTTGCGGCGCTGCGTCAGCTGCGGCAGCACCACGCGCAGCTCGTCCACCAGGCTCGCCTCGCCCGCCGACGCGCGCGCTGCACACGCACACACGCACACACACACACACCGTTATCTCCGGACAATGACGGTTATGATAGCGCGCACGGGTGACTTTTGTCAGGGTGACAAAAGTTTTTGTCACTGAGTCCAAGGATATGTATGACGTCACGTCATAACATGCGCGCATCTCTATACATATCCTTGGGCTCAGTGACTAAAACGTTTAAGTATGTCACCCTGACAAAAGTCACACACCCGTGCGTGCCTAGACCTTATACTACATTCACGTTCAGCCCCTGTCGCTGCCCCTCGCGCTGCCAGCAGTAATTTCCAAAGCATTATCACTATACCTAGACATTTCCCTGGCACGAACGACGTGTTGTTAGTGTTTGACAAAACAACACTAACATTGACCACACGTCGTTCGTGCCAGAAAAATATTATCTAGATATACTTTTTCAGACTGGCGTTTTTCTAACGTATTCAAAGCGAGGCGAGTTCGCAACGATTTGGCAGCGAATGCGTAAGGATATCGTCGCGACCGCGCAGCGAGTTCGTCGCGTTTATAAGGCTGGGACGCCATGATGTTCAAAAACTAAAGTGGGTTGAATTATATGTTATAGCTGACGTACGTGAGTGTAATCATGGCGTCTCATTCTATACACGCGACGTAGGTACTCGCCGCGCGCTCGCGACGAAATTGATACGCGTTCGCGGCGAAATCGTTGTGCGCTCGCCTCGCTTTCAATACGTTCGCAAATCGCCAGTGTGATAGATAAGGCTCTTAATACTTCTGCAGCCAGATCGAACTCGAATGTGTACACACTGCCCTACCACTCTTTCATCATATAAGATTCACTTTCGTCATAGAAGTTGGTGGATAGATGGTGGATGATAATATCTATCCATAGTAATAGAACTTTATAAGTACCTATCTACCTACCTACCAATCTACTTAATTATTTTTTTAATGCAAATACGAATCCGGCGAGTACCGAGCGCCGGGCAGCGCGAGTGGCATGAGAAGTATCGTGTATACACACACTCATCGTGGCCACTCCGGCTGAATGTAAATGCGGTATTAGGATATGCGTGACGCATCGACGGGGCACTCACACTTCATGGTGTCGGTCTTGGCGGGCGCGACCGGGGGCGGCGCGGGCGGCGGCGGCGGCGGCGGGGGCGGCGGCGGCGGCGCCGGCTTCTCTGCAATCACCACTCGCATGTACTCGCGCAGCGCAGTGCTCCCCACACCCACCACAGCACAGCATAGCGCCACACCACACCGAGCGAAGCCCCCGATTCACTTATGGAACACTCACACTTTTTCGGCTGCTCCTTTCGCCAGGAACTCAGACTCGACAAGAAGAGAGACAGATAGGTACGCCGCCGAGCACAGGAGCGGGAAAGAAGCACAGATAGACACGCACACGGGTTTCCATAAAAAATTTAATGTATAAAAATGTAAATACAAACAAGGGGATACACTAGCCGGACGGAACTCCGGGACAATATATTAGTTAACATTTGTAGCCGCACTATTTGTATAAATTCCTTCGTTTCCTCTCGTTTATAATAATAAATATAATATCAGCTTATAGAATCTGACTCGACTTACAAAAAAAAACAATAGACTCTAGAGATACGTACGCACTGACTTGTAGAATATTCTAAAGGTTACGCTCACAGTGCACGCCCTCCTGAGAATTGTATGACGAAAGCGGACACCGCCGCAGCGCTCGCGGCGGGCGCTGAGGCTCGAGCCGGTCGGTTTCGTTCTACAAACCTCAGGATTACAAAACATGTTATTGCAAATGTTTAAGGACATTAAGTACATCAATTAGCACACAACGCTCACACCGACGGACAGAAGCGAACGCACACCCGCGCGGGCGCCGCGCGGCGCGCTCCGATACAGCGCGACCGCCGGCTCGCGGCGTCGGTCTGTCAGGGAAGTCTCGGGCCGGGACGGGAGAGTAGTGTTAAGGTACGACTGCGGCGTGCTCGAGCGAGCACCCGGTGCGGACGGCACTTTGGTTCAGGAGCGGGGCTGGCGCGGAGATGCGCCTCCCCGACGCGGCCGCGGCCGGCCGGGCCCGATTCCGGCGCCGGCCGGACACGCCACGACGTCATAACAGTTAAACGTGTCCGGGGTTGGGTGTCGAATACATTTTTCCAACCATAATCTCAGCCAGCCGGAACGCTGACACATCACAGGGACGATCTAATTGAGCAGGATAAATTCTTTAATTAAATGGAAGGGGGAAGAGGGCAGAGTCGAGTCGCAGCGACGTCGCCTCGTGGCGAGCCCCCGTGGCGCGGCCGCGCTAGAAGTATCGGAACTCGCCCTTCTTGCCGAGGCGCTCGCGGCGCACCCAGTCGGCGGCGCCCGCGCCCCCCCCCTCCCGCGCCGCCCCCTCGCGCCTACCCGCCGGGCTCGTGGGGCTGCTGCCGCCCGACCCGCGCCCGCCACCCTCCTGGAACACAACAACATGGAGGGAATCAATAAACGCACCAGTCGAATGGGCCCGTGGCCTCTCGAGCAGAGGATCGGGGTTTCCTACTGGGGACCTCTGAGTGTTTAGAAAATACATTTGAAATTTCCCACGAGCTTTACCTACGATGAATGAAAATATTTATTACGAGGAAATACTACACCTACGAAATTATTCAATGGTGTGTGAGAAGTTTAAGATACGCACTGGGATCGCGTTGGAACAACAGTCTGAGCTCATTCATTTTGAGAGGAACCCTTGGCCACAAAATGACATCCATACATACGACGCTTCCTTCGCAGCAAAGGGGTAAGGCAGACATTATTTGTTTCCATTTGCTACGACCCTGACATATCTATCGTTTCCCAACAATCATTAATCTTTGCGTACATGCTCGTCAGGAGACACCCCCAGTCTGATCATGGCATATCCTTCTCTCCCTTCTCACATGTCTAACTACCTCGTGATAATTCCTTCATCCACTTTAACATTCCTTTCCCTATACGCGTCACATCATCTTTCATGCCACGTTCTATTACGCTATCTCCTCGCGGTGACAAAATGTACCCGGAATACGAGAAGGGATGGTGCGGGCGTACCGCGTACTGCGTACCGCGTACCGCGTACCGCGTACCTGGTAGTGCGTGTAGATGGGGTTGGGGTAGAGCGTGGGGTCGGGCGCGGCGGCCACGATGGTGTGCGGCACGTGCGCCGTCACGCCGCGCCGGTTGCGCGCGCGCCACCACTTGCGCGAGTCGTCCAGCACCTGCCAACACATAAACATTCGGGTATGTATTACAATACCAAAGTACGAAAGACCGAATGTATTAAAACATCGAATGGGCCGACACGATTTTTTTCTGAAACCGTAAACTTCTCAGAATTTATTGAAACGGCATCATACAGAACCCATTAGGTTAGGTTAGGTTTGTTTTATAACAATCTTAAAAAGTTAACGCTTTCAGAAAAAAATCGTGTCGGTCTTTTGACCCATTCGATGTTTTAATACATTCGATCTTTCGTACTTCGGTATTGTATACCCAAACATTCACAGTTAATTCTTCCACCTCCATTTTACCAACGGACATTCAGGCGAGGGGAGCGTCTTCATCCTTAAGTGGTTAGTATTGGCCCGCATGAAGCGGTGTTTCATCTTTCCTAATGCGAACTGCTAAGGAATGGAATCGCTCCAGTCGTCTGTATTTCCTGATAAATACAACCTAGGGCAAGAGTGAATAGGCTGTTTCTGAACCAGTGACAACACCTTGGCACTTTTCATCAGGTCAATCACGGGTCAGTTTTGTGGACCGCACGACCGCTTCGACCAGACACCGAGGAAGTTACCCCGGGACGGCTACCTCAGAAATCTTTGTTTTTCACACAAGCATTTTTTTCTTGGTAAAACCTAAGCTGTGATTATGATTATATCATTGACTTTGGAAATAATTCCTATTCGCATTGGCGATCCTTAACTTAGTAGTATCAAATAGCGTATTTACTGTGTTAAGTAACTTTAGACTATGTGATTTCGTATCATTGAGATCTGTTTTAAAAAAATACCTTGTTAAGTTTCTTGCTGGATTCTTCTCAAAAAGGGGACTCTAAAGCCCAGTTTAGACCTGCAAGAAAAATCGTGCAAGTTGCTTTACATTGCGGTGCTCGACTGCCCACTTCGAACTCGTTCCATTTATGGCCTCGAATTGTAATGCAACTTGCGCATTTTTTCTTGCAGGTCTAAACTTGGCTTAAGAATCTATTCTTTGACTTTCGTGAATGCTTATTATAGCTTAAATTGAATGAAGATATTTTGACTTTGATAAAACGGGAGGAATGGAAAGGAGGCCGCTTTCCCCCCGTTTGATTTGGACCCGCCCTGCCTCCTATGTAGCGGCTCCTGGCTCCGAGTGGTCGAAGCGGTGCGGCCGCAGCGCCACGCCTCTCGCACGCCGCGGGTCCCGGCGACTCACCTCGAGGTACTCCCCGCGCACGACGCTGAGCTCCTTGTCGTTGTTGGCGGTGCGCGGGTACGTCACGCGCACTACGCGCCCGCCGCGCGCCGCCACGCCGCGCGCCCACGCCTCGCCCAGGTCGTCTGCCCGCACCGACAACACACAACTCTTATTACAGCGAGAGTCTACAGGACTAACGGTACACACTAATAGGTGAATGGAACTGCGACGGAAATATTAGGTATAAGTAGGCAATTGGCTGTTGCGTTGCGGTTGAATTACAGCCGGTCTGTAGTAATCTTCACTCGAAGCACCCAGATGTTCCTGTGCTCCGACTTCAGGTAGCTTCGTTTTAAGGATACGAAGACCATCAACCCTAAATGCATCTTTTCTTAAAAATATTAATCTTTTTTTAAAATTTTAATTCGTATTTATTGTCATTGTGATGCTGTAAAATTTTATTGATAAATAAACAAACCGCTCTCTTACGACTCAGTGGTGTTCGGTGAAGAAAGTACGAGTGAACCGATTATTTATTGGCCAGCCTCACACACGCCTCTGCCTGCTGTTGGCATCACACATACCCCAGACAGTTCGTAAATGCTGTCCAGTCCGACACCTACCAGCGTGAGATAGCCCAACACAATGTAAGCAAGCAATCGGCATGTTGCACGCTGCCGAGAAGGTTTCTGTTCTAAGCTTACCGACTCGTAAGAAAACGTTCTGTAATGTTGCCATTCTTAGCTGAAAGTTCTACTACTACGTAATATCCCTCTTTGACGTAGCATTTAATTTTATTGTACTTAATAAGGCTATAACATCGTCATCTTCACCGTGTCTTTCTAATCTCACTTTATCGTATACAGATTTACAGCGAAGGAAACGTTAAATGCAATATTGATTTCGGATGTGTTAGAAATTATGGAGTCAGCTGACTCGGGATTGATTTTGATTTCAAGCAGCAGTGGAATACCCAGAGGAGTCAATGAGTCAGACAGGCTGCGTGATGGAGTGTGGCGGACTCACCGTCGTCGTCGGGGCGGTAGGGCTCGCGGTCGGGCGACGACGCGGCCGACGAGTCGTCGCGTGCGCCGCGCTCGCTCCTGCAACATGCCGCACGGGCCTCGCATCACAAGGCTCAAGCAACACAATGTTTGTAAAGAACACTATGTTTGTACTAGTTATCACAAAAAGGGTGTTACAAAATGAACCTTACATATTTTATCCAAGAGATGGTTAAGTTCGACTGAGTATAATATTAAAAGTTTCAATTTTTAATCGAATATTTTAGCACAAACAGCAGCATGAGCAAGAGGAGGAGTGGCTGTGGAGTTCAAAACGATCTACGTACGACTCTACAGCCAAAGACGCAGGTATGCTTAGATCATTTCGAGCAACACAACCGCTTATCCATTTCTGCTGCTGACAGGACATTTAACCGATGTTGAAAGTGTAGCGCGCCAAAAACATCAGGATTTGCTCGGCCACTGGACGAAATATTTCGGAATTATTTTAGCTTGCATTTAGTCCGCAGCGGATTTATATCTGAAGAAATGAAGGCTTGGTACAACTTTGACTTCAAAAGTAATAAAAATGTGTGTCGAGGCTAATGGTAATGAGGCGGTGGGAACAAGTAGACGTGGACAGAAGCGGTACCTGGGGTAGGAGTTGAAGGGCGTGTCGCCGTAGAGGTCTGCCTCATCGCGCTCGTAGTCGAAGGCCTCCCCCCGCACCTCGCCGCCCGCCCCCGCCGCCGCCGCCGCCCGCTCTCCGCCCCCGCCCCCGCCCCCGCCCCCGCCACCGCCCGCAGCCGACGTACGACGCGGAGACGACCTGCCGGCCGCACCACGTCAACACACGAACACACACAAGCGACATACATGCACATGGACGAAACTTTAGCGTCAATGATACTCGTAGTGCTAGCGATGGCCGTGCCGAAGAAAACCAATCATTGCGTCGAACGTGCTCAAGGTCACCTCAGGGCTCAAGCACCGTATCAGGTAATGTACACACACATACCTACGTACATACAAATTGATGATAATGCGAATGATAAACACATAATTAAAGCAAAAAACAAAAATGAATAACTGTTAAGTCCGATCCGAGGAAAGATTCGAGGCTATCAGACACCAGAACTTCCTGTATATCACGAGTTTTAAAACGACAAAACAATATACGAGTAATGCTTTCTTATTTCTAATTTTCTTTTGATGATATAAGCACGCACATATCATGTCAATTTGAGCGAAGAATCTACTTGCAACGGCGGTAGATTTCAAAAATAATTCGAACTTGAAAACCATTGTGACATATCGAAATACCATTAGGCTCCCAGTAACTTTACAGACATGGCTTTTACTGCTACTAGACAAATGTATTTCTAGGTGTTGCAACTCTGGGTAAGAGGTAGTAGCGTGTGTAGTGTATGGGTCAGCTCACCTCCTCAACGGCTGGTCATCCACCTGGTAGTCGGGCGACCAGCCGTCCATGAACACCGGCTGGTACGGCGGTATGTTGGCTTTCCACTGCTCCCTGCAACACACCAGAGCTCATGAAGCTCCACCACGCGTCGGACCATAATGGTCTCCTACACGTCATCGCCAGGAGACCATAGCGAATGTTAGCAGCAAGTGGCATGTTGGATGCTTGAGACCAACTTCCAGACTTGATGAAGACTTCACGGTGTTTGCATTTTATGTGGGACGATTTTAGGCAACCCTTGGGGTCAATTAATTAATATTAATTAAGAATAAGTAAGTCAAATGAGTACTCGTTGACGTATTCTTCCAATGAAGCATTCAGCATCGCGTCGCATCTCGGTGTGAATTGGCCCTTACGTATCGGCAAACTCACAATTATACTTAATTTTAAATATCTCAATTCAGCCACTTTTACTATTTATTATTCTGCGATTGAAAAAACGACTATCATCATCATCATCAGCCTATGCTCGTCCACTGCTGGACAAAGGCCTCTCCCATGGCACGCCACTGAGCACGATCCTCGGCCACTCTCATCCAGCTCTTGCCAGCAACCTTGCGAAGATCATCGTTCCACCGAGTCTGAGGACGTCCTACGCTACGTTTGCCGACCCGAAAAAACGACTATATCATTGCTGAATATACTTTAAGGACTTTAAATTTAAATTGCTCTTATGTTGCTTCGTTATGTCATGGTTAAAACTCAAAAGTTTTTTAGGTACAGATCACTCTGCGCCATCAATATTTGCTGAAGTTCTGAATGGCTCGCATCGATTCGTATACCTATAGATTGCCTCTTGGACCCGCGCGGGTGGTGCGAAGGCCCGGTGCCGCGCGGCTCCGCTAATCCGACACGTTAACGCTAATGCCGCTATTTCCGTTCGCTATCGCTCCGTAATGGATTTAGTATCACCGCGGCTTCCACATTTATCGCGTTATGCTAATGGTTCGAGCTTAATCTGTAGATTACGACCATAAATAATAGCGCGCTAACAGTGGCAATAAGGATGCTCTTGCTATGATTTCATAGAAAATTATTGCGTAAACACGTGTCCCGGAGCTGACAAACACGACGTTCATCAAAATCTGTTTCCACCTATGTCCGTTATAGACTTTGAAACCGACCAACCGATGTGCCTCAAACTGCATTCATTGATTCATTACTATAGCTATATTGATATATTGATGTCACGCGTCGATTGCGCGGATGAAGTTGCGGTGAAGAGTTAGTCTACACAAAAAACATCGTTATACTACGCAAAGGGCGTCGAGGTCGGGAGCGTATCAGATAAATGATCACCGAATAGACAATGTTTTTTAGGTCTGGCTCTAAACAGTCTGATACTCTGGTGGAGTCGGGTGGTATGAAATATGTGAGAGAACCGACCTGGGTATGAGCCAAGCGTCGCCGAGCGAGTGCCAGAGCTCGGTCTCCTTGCTGGTGACGCAGTTGGCCAGCAGGTTGAGCGCGTCCCGCGTCAGCAGCGGCTGCACCACGCGCGCCGGCAGCGGCCCCGCCCCCGCTCCCGCCCCCGCCCCCGCGCCCGCGCCCGCGCCCGCCTCCGCGTCCTGCGCCGCGTCCACGATGAGCGCCAGCGGCGTGAACAGGAAGTGCACGAGCTCGGGCGCGTTGGGGTCGTGTATGTGCGCGCGCAGCCGCGCCAGCAGGTTGAAGGACAGCTTGAACTTCTGCAGCACGTCCACGAAGTCGCGCTCCGGCGGCGGCCGCGTGCGCAGCGCCAGCATGCCGTCGCCCGCGCCGCGCTTGCCGCCCCCGCCCCCGCCCCCGCCGCCGCCCCGCGAACGCCGCCGCCGCTCCAGCTCGCGCCCCGCCGCTGCCGCGTGCTGCAGCCGCGCGATGAACTTCTCGATGTCGTCGAAGCAGCGGTTCAGGATGGCGATGTCCTGCTCGTACAGCCGCTCCGAGCCCGTGGACGACGCGTCGTCGCGCTCGCCGCGGTCGCCGCGCCCCAGCTGCGCCGACATTTGCTGCAACCAACAAGCGCGAGGTCAGGTCGGGTCGGGCGGGCGGCGGGGCGGTGCGGCGCACTCGGCGGGCACTCACGGTGAGCACGGCCTCCCACTGCTGCCGCGTGAGCGTGTGGTACATGCGCGCCATGGCGCCCCGCACCGCGCCGCCGCTCGGGGATGAATGCAGGTGCTCGCGCGGAGGATCCACGCTGAAGCGCGCCGAGCTCGCGACTGCCGATCGCCACCGAGCCGCCGCGGCCTTATCGCGCGCGCCGATTACCACCGCGATAACGCCCGTATCGCCGATCGCTCCGATACTATCGATTGTTTCGAGAACGACTTCTGAATACCACGCGTGACGAAAATAATAAAACAGTAATAAATCGCGAGGCGCATCGAAAACAAATGCTAATTGCAATTTAATCGATCGCTATCGAGTGAAGTATCTGATAACTCAATTTTTGAGAACAGAAGCTCTGAAATGCGCTGATTACCTGAAATCTCTCTGACGTTTCATAAGTCATAATCTACTCTACATCCGGTACCCGTCCACATACTTAAACGGTGCTCCGGCACTTAAACTATATAGTTCCCAGTTGATTTTCCTCTAGACCCAAAAACTGATGTGACACCTATATCGCAATACAGGATTGGTTGACAAGAGACGGTCTCAACTAACTATGAGGTATTGCGATTGGAACCCTAACTCTAGTGCAGATGCGAAGGAACCTTATTAAGGAGCGCACAAAATTAAGAAGTATGAGAAAGTCACATCATGGCCTAACTGGCTGCTCCTACAGGCAACGACCCCGGGCCGTCCTCGCCGGGAGTGTGGGGTGTGCTGGGAGTGCGCGGAGTGCGAGGGGGTGTGCGCGTGTCCACTGACCTGCCTGCGCGGGCGGTCCACCTCGTCGCGCTCCCGCTCGCGTTCGATCACGAAGTCGCGGCCCGCCTCCCCCGCGCCGCCGCCGCCGCCCCTGCAACCACAACACGATACACTCGCATACCTCCCACCGACCACTATCCTGGACCGAACGTGTCGGCCTAGCTGACTATCCAGGGCGAGTACCGAGGGTGGGCGAAGCGCGGCTGTCGCCGCCGGCGCCGCGCGTACTGCATGGCTGGCTGCGAGCGACTGTCGCGCATCTCGCGACACCCGATAAGATACCGAATCTTAGAGTTATCCTCTTGAGAGTAAACCGAGTGTCGATAGCGAGATAGCTGGAGGCCTTCAGATACGCGTGCTGTCGAAACCCGCCAAGGAGCATCGACAAGTCTGACACGCTGCGAAGCAGCCTGGAGGGGAATCGGTCGGCCCGCGTCGGTCAGAGCGACCTCGCTCGATCGAGAGCACCGACAACGTGCACTCTGCATCATCACATCATCATATCAGCTGGAAAACGTTCCCCCTGCTCTGACGTCGAGTACTGACTTGAGCGCGTTGAGTTCCTCGACGAGCGTCTGCGCGCCGACGTCGTGGCACTGGAAGATATGCAACTCGCGGCGCGGCGCGTCGGGCGCGGCGGGGGCGGCGGGGGCGGCGGGGGGCGCGGCGGCGGCGGGGGGCGCGGGGGCGGGCGGGCCCACCACGAACGCCAGCACGTTGTTGTACAGCTCGGCCGGCTCGGGCGACGTGAAGGCCGTCGGCGAGTGCACCCACGACGCCGGGAACCGCTCCATCACCGACTGCAGACACCCGACACACCGCCGACCATTAATTACTAATGTCACATGCTGATAAACAAAAAGGTTCGGCCGTACCGCTGCTTAAGAGGGTTTATACCTGCTGAGCTGGCAACGTTGCATTTTTGTTAGTTTTTCTCGATTATTCCATAAAAAAATAATGAAAATTAAAAATGTTTTGTATACAAATTGTTTTAATATATAAGTTAATGCAATAGTAATTCGTGATAGACTTTTATTTTCTTTAATACGAACCAATAGGGATGTTTCCTAGGTAAAAAAATAATAATTCTTATTAGGCCGTATTTTACATTATCAAAAAATATTAGACACGTAATTTTTCTTTTGACAATTAAACAAAAAATGACGAAGATATGGCGCGTTGAACTTCCGCGTGATGTAACACCCCCCCGTCCCCTTTTTTAAATACTCTACCCTAACTAAATATCCTACCGCTACCTACGTATTTAAAACTTATGTATACGCTTATATATACCTACCCTTGTATGAAACCTATCTACCTATAGCCCATGTACTCCTATATATATGGGTCCTCAAAATACCTAGCTCCTAACTTAAGCTGATTTACCTTGTTCACGTCACAAAATTGGCCAAGTGATCGTTAGCGGTCTAAGATAAGGAACCCACGTTGTGTCCGTCAAATAACCCTTTGGAACTTTTAGTATGATATGGGAAAAGAGTTCATTGTCATCTAATTTTAAGTTTATAATATAATTTCCTATAGTCATATAATTTAAGTTTATAATAAAGATATGTTAGTGATGAATAAAAGAGGATGACGGTTGCCTATAGTTATATAATTTAAGTTTATAATGAAGATATGTTAATGATGAATAAATGGAGGTGATAAATTGCCTACAGTTTCGTAAGAGTCGTCTGTCCATAGTCTATGATATATTTGTATGGAAAAGGTATTATATTACGTGGCAGAGTTCTGGGGCTCCTCCACCGCCCCAAAAGGTAGCCCCGCGACTCCAGACTTGGGTAGGGCTCCCCCCACTGGCTTTGAAGAAGCATATACCTTTTCCTTGTTTAGGTAATAAATGCATTACATTAAGTAAATGAGAGGACAATTCAAAGGGAAGTCAGTTACAGCCTGTGACCGTTCTTGGATCCAACCTGTGATCACATTGCTTCTGCAATAGCTAGCTGAACTTTGGTAGTAAGCGTAATCTCGATGGTTTATCATAATGACTATTGAGTAGCTACCAGATCCTATGGTACCAGTAAGCCACTAACTTGCATCTGCCTCAGTTATAGTCAGAATGACGGTTTGTAAATGTAAATGTTTGGTAAGACTTTTACCCTTTTAGATGTAGTAAGTATAACTAGCCATCACAGGACCAGGCAATCCAAGGTCATTTCTCCAGGGACGACCGCCGACTTCAAAGGAGATTCTACTTTTCAGCAAATAAATATTCATAGTGAGTTTGTTGAGTTTTATTTTGACTCACTCAATAGCAGCTACCAGCGTTTGTAATGTAGGACATATGGATGAAAGCAAACCCTGAAATCTTCCATCCGTCGGTAAGTACAAGAAAGTCTAAGTCAAAAGTCAGTCAATAAGATCTCAGCTTCGATAATTGGGTCAACAAATGTAACCCTTTCCCACAACATAAAATAGCTTAATGAAGAACTTGTAATAGTTAATGGTAATGATATTAAATAAGTCAGATAGCATAACACTGCCCTCCAACATCAAATAGTATAATGCAGATCGATGATATTAGTTAATGGCGACTATACCTACTCCCTATAAACCTTTCCTAGCAGCTAAACTATCCATCTATTCTACACGAAATTAGCAAGCTAGGAATCCGGATTCCACATTTACAATTACCGCGGGGTCCTTCTCCAACTGATAAGAGAGGGCCTATCCGACACTAATGCCTACGTTTGAGCGGGTTAACTCAGCTTCTATCCCCTATACCCGTGTGCTCCTGGTATCCATCTGAGGGGATTGGGTTAGATGAATACCAGGGTGTAATATATATATAAATAGATAAGCGGACTAGACATTGATGAGTTTGAAACACCGGTTGTGGCGCTCCAAACCCCTCAACACCCAGGGAGAAATTAGGTCCGACTCTTGAGTTATAATACAGACCCCCACCCTTCTCCAATAGGTGGTACTCTACACTTAAACGCCTCCGAGAAGAGCCAGGCTATCAGTTAACGACCGCAAGGTGACCCGTCTATCTCTTCTCAGAGGTCAGCTATTACTTCAGCTGATGCTCGAATAGGTTCTCATACACTAACACAGCCTAACCCACACACTGTCCCCGCAAAACCCACTAAACCCCAATTTAACTAACAACGAATATGTAATTATCCAACAATGAGCATTCCATCACCATATTTGGTAATAAATACACAAAGCCAGACAATCACACAAAACCCCCCCTTTTAACTATCTCAAGAAATAAATAAAACCCATACATTATCCCCACAAAATCCCGCTAACCCCATTTTAACTATCAAACAACTATGTAATTATCCAACAATGAATATTCCATCACCATATTTGACAATAAATACACAAAGCCAGACAATCACACAAAACCCCCCCCGTTAACTATCACAAGAAACAATTAACCACCCAATAAAAGAGACACGACAAAAGAAAACACAATAAAAGAAAGCACAGTAAGAGAAAACACAGTAAAAGTTACAACGAAAATGATACCTTAACCCCACTAGGAGAACCGTCTTCGAACCCGTAACAAACAAGAATAATCCTTTTCCCACGTCTCGCTCCCCTTTTATACCAAAATAGTAGCTTGTTTTTCCATACTGGCCTCCCCGACCTCGATAACCGTAATGTCCCCCCGGACCTCCGCTGCCGCAAGAAACGTTTTGGCCGTTTGGGCCGCTTAGGCCGAGAAATTGCTTTGAAAACCTCGTATCTTGTTCCGCCAGAGTCAGTAATGCAAAGAGTATTATTAGTATCAAATTAGTATATAGAAAGTGATGCAGTGATCTTATTTGCATACTTTAGTAATGAAATGCTTGTTTTTGATGAATTAATAATTAAATAGCCTCGTTTGTGTTTAAAATCATTTTATTATGTAAAACAAGTTATTTTTAACTATCATATTTAAAACTATGATCACATATGTTTTAGCTGCATTTTCTTTAATCCAAAATTAGCTTGAAGGTTACACGTGCCTCGTACATTGACCTCTCATGGTCAGGTGTTCGGATACTTTCGCATTCAGATACTTTAGTAATCAAATGCTTGTTTTTGATAATTTAATAATTCAATAGTCTACTTCGAGTATGAAATAATTTAATTTGATATAAAAAAAATAAGTTAAACTATGTTCACATAAGGTGGAACGTTACAGATTGACGTCTGTAAGGTTACAGTGACGAGGCGTGACGTCACTTGTTCCTAAAACGCTCATACAAAGTGTAGGAACAAGTGACGTCACGCGAAACTTCAACGCGCCATATCTTCGTAATTTTTTGTTTAATTGACAAAATAAAAAATACGTGTCCAATATTTTTTGATAATCTAAAAGACTGACTAGTTAGGAAAGTAGCCTATTATTACCTAACGGTTTTTAAAGAAAATAAAAGTCTTATCACGAATTATTATTGCAGTAGACACATTAACTTATATGTATATTAGAACCATTTGTATACAAAACATTTTTAATTTTCATTAAATTTTTATGGAATAATCGAGAAAAACTAACAAAAATGCAACGTTGCCAGCTCAGCAGGTATAAACCCTCTTAAAATACGGAAACGTTACGGAATCGCAGTGACGTGCCGTAAACGTCAGAATTTACCGCGTGCTCTCCATAGAAGTCGTGACGTTTACGGTGCGTCACTGCGATTCCGTAACGTCACCGTTTTTTAAGCGGCGGTTTGGTCGCACACTAACATATCAACCCATACGAACATCATTTTGAGAAAATAGCCGTTAAATTTTTTATTAGGGATGAACTAAAGCAAATTATATGTCGAATATTTTCACGGTTTTTTGATATTGTGAAGATGTTGAGGCAAATAATAACCGTAGAGTTCTTGTCGGTCGATCACTAAAATTGTACAGCGATTGTCGACTAGGTGGACAGTTCGTTTAGGGTTGCGGTAGACGACACTCACCCCTGTCTCGTAATCCATGACGAGCACCCACTGCCCATCCAAACACAATTGCATTTTCTGACTCCATATTCCTGAAATAAAAGCAATCTTACATTACCGTTGTGATTAATGAGATGAGGCACATAATAATTTGACATTAGCAACCTGACAGTGGTTTTAATAGGCTGGAACCAAAAGCTGCGGCGTAATGCTATTCCCTATTGACGCTGCGTGGACTCAGGTCTACGTTCCTCAAGGGTTTGAGCCAAATTGAATCGCAGTGATTATCACGATCAAGGTGAACCTCAGATTTCATTATTTTCAGTTAGGACTAGTACTAAGACAACTTACTCGCTACGAGTAGCCGGAACAGGCGGCCACAATGGCAGATTATGTAGGTAAGGTTTGTATTACAAGCCAGCCTCTCTGGTTGCTGCCTAGGGTGTTGGAGTGTTTGTGTATTGGGGCGTTGGGGTGTTGGAATATTAGTATGTTGGGGTGCTAGGGTGCTGGGGTATGGGAGTGTTTGGGTGTTGAGGTGTTGGGGCGTTGGGGTGCTGGGGTATGGAGGTGTTAGGGTGTTTGGGTGTTGAGGTATTGGGGCGTTGGGTGTTGGGGTGTTGGGTGCTGGGATGCTGGGGTGTTGTGATGGGGCGGGCTCACCATTAGTCTTCTCGAGCTGCAGCAGGCGGCGCATCCCGTCGGCGGGGTACACGATGCCGGTCTCGCGCGTGACCGTGAAGGTGGCGAGGTGCTCGAGCGTGTAGGCGGCGCCGCGCAGCCCGGCCAGCTCCTCGAACTCGTCCATCGCGCGCTGCGCGTCCCCCCCGCGCTGCGCGTCCCCCCCGCGCGACCGCGCGCCCCCCCGCGACCCCATGGCGCTACCGGCACCAGCACCAGCCCATCACGCCCCCGGCGCCCGGGGACCAAGCTACCACGCTGACGATACCAATTGCGACGATATAATCTGAAAATATATTATTGCCTTTTAGTATTATTGACCTTAAGAAAAAGAACTACCTACTTATATGAATAAGGAAGCACAGATTGCTTGAACCGTGAGCATCAGTATATATATTAGTATGAATAATTGCATCTGAATCCGTCACTCTTATTAATAGATCATCCATGAGCATATGAACGCAACCAAAAGACTGTAGGAGGTTGAATTTTATACATCATGGTAAAATTTAAATCGTAACGCAAAGTTAGTCTTTCTCAACTTTCTCAGTAAATGCTGGACAATGTAAATAACTCAATTGTTATAATTAGTCTCATTAAGGGGCTGTTTCACCACCCATTGATTAATTTTAACTGACGGGTAAATGTGATGCCGTCTCCGTCTATTCGAACAAAACAAACAGAAATGGCATCACATTTATCCTTCATATAAATTTGATCAATGGATGGTGAAACAGGGGATTAATTTGAGATGTCCGTAAATTCACTTTGTGATTTTATTTCAACAAAGTATGAACATTCTAAATTTTATCAGGCTAATTTGACCGTAATGAATGACATACTATATTTATCCTTCGTGTTGTCTATTTATAATAAATAATATTGATTATGTCTTGTGTTGTTGTAAATAAATGTATTTCTTTTTTAGGGTTCCGTACCCAAAGGGTAAAAACGGAAACCCTATTACTGGCTAGGCTGTATCTCGGGAACCGTGATAGCTAGAGAGTTGAAATTTACACAGATGATGTATTTTGGTTGCCGCTATAACAACAAATACTAAAAAATGGAATAAAATAAATATTTAAGGGGGCTCCCATACAACAAACATGATTTTTTTGCTCGTTTTTGCTCGATATTGATAACGGCAGTAGACACTAGAAATATTCACAGAATATTTAATTATATATTGACTTTAAAAATAAATCATTAAATTAAAATAAAAAAAAATATTTAAGGGGGGCTCCCATACAACAAACGTGATTTTTATAGATAACTAGCTGTTGCCCGCGACTCCGTCCGCGAAGATTAGTAGCCTACGACCTATTCTCAGACCTACCGAATACAGAGAAAAAAGTTTCATAAAAATCGGTCAAGCCGTTTCGGAGGAGTTCGGTAACAAACACCCTGACATGAGATTTTTATATATTAGATTTAATTTAATTCATAACTTGGCCGGTTTTTTTCTTTAATTGAGTTCATGCACTATGTTGCCCAGCATTAACTCAATTAGAAACTAATTTTGCGTTATCATTTAAATTTCACCCAGTAGGTAGTTATAATACCTGGTTTACACTCGCGTACGAGTGGCGAGACGAACTGCGGGACGAGCCACGAGACGAGAGTGTGAACAGGCGCGCCTCGCGCCTCGTCTCGTGATTTGCCTTGATTTTGAGGCTCGCGTCCGTAGCGAGACGACGAGGCGAGGCGCGAGGCGAGGTGACGAGGCGAGAGTGTAATTCAGGTATCAAAATCAAGGCAAATCACGAGACGAGGCGCGAGGCGCGCCTGTTCACACTCTCGTCTCGTGGCTCGTCCCGCAGTTCGTCTCGCCATTCGTACGCGAGTGTAAACCAGGTATGAGGCTCGCGTCCGGAGCGAGACGACGAGGCGAGGCGCGAGGCGAGGTGACGAGGCGAGAGTGTAAATCAAGTATAAGAAGGTGTCGGGACGATTTGGAGCGATTCCAACCGGACTGGCAACACTTTGCCGAAGCCAGGGACGAGTGGCAGGAGAAAGGGGAGGCCTTTGCCCAGCAGTGGGACACTGTATAGGCTACTTAAAAAAAAAAGGTAGTTATATAATTACTGCAACAGCAGTGCAGTGCAGTTAGACTGCCACTTATCGACCCGGAATCTATTTAATATGCAAAACAAACTATCATAAATTGTGGCGATTTAAAGATTGGATGTGACTAGATACTTTTTGAACGGATGAAACGATAAGAAACGGCACTGAAAGCTATTATATTACTAACAGTAAGTAATACAAGTACAAGATACCAATGTTCTGAATGAAATCTGATCATTGACTATGCAAAGAGACGGGCATTTGTGAGAACTTTTTTGCAGTAGATTTAGAAAGAAATATTTTCTATGGGAAGTAGACGGCATTACTGTAATGAGATTCTAATGTTTTGACGCAGCCGCATGCGTAGCGACGCGAAGTAGTTACCGTAAGAAATATATGCATTGTGATTGACTGCGAATCACTTAAAACTGTACTTACCTTTTACAGATCTAAAATGACAGAAAGAGGTTTTGTTTGCAAATATTCCGTATTTTGCAGATAAAAAGCGCCCGTACGCGCGCTTTCACTTGTGGGGATACATCGCCAATAAATTTAGCGCCGTTAGCGTGGGAACGCGCGGGTGCAGGGGGGGGGGAGGGGGGTTATGTGAGCCCCGCACGGCGGTCGACCCAAGTACCAACTTAGCTAGCAGTACCTCTACCATGAGTTACACTAGTTTGCAGTGACCGTACTCGCTAGCGACGGCGTAAATGATTTGTATGGAGAATTGTACATCCGTAAGTGACCGCTAGAGGCGCTGTACACAATTTTCCATACAAATCATTTACGCCGTCGCTAGCGAGTACGGTCACTGTAAACTAGTGTAACTCATGGTAGAGGTACAGATAAAGAGCGGTTCCGGTTGTACGATTATCGTCCGCTCTTGAAGTTAGGCCTCAACGTAACGTTAAGTTAGGCGTAGTCTGCCACAACAGTAAAGATTAAAGCAGAAGTCTGCAAACGTTGTATCTTGTAGACCCATAGCCATATTTTTCGGTTTTAAGTAGGTAGACACCTGGCTATGGGTCTAAGCAGTGTGTCTAGTCGGATCTGCTTATTTAAAAATGATTTTTTTGTAAATGAATATGTTTTTTGGTTTGACAAAACTTTAATAGTAATTTACCAAAAGATATTAAAATTAAGTATTCCTACCAGTAATAAAGTTATTACAGCTCAGTGCTGTTGATTGTTTACCTAACTGTGACCTAACTGCACCATCGTATTCATTCACAACAACGTGTGATGTAACTGCTACCTGTTTTTTGCAATAACAAAGGTACACAATTACAAGAAATCGACGTAATTGTTTGTAAGTAACTGTCGTAAGCGCGTAATGAAATCATTCATCGGCGAGAGGCTGTCGCCGCGTCTCGGCGGCGCAGGCGACGGCACATTTCGGGAGTTTTTACGCGATCGTATTATTTACCTATCTAAACAGTAATACTTTAAGGCGTAAGAGAGACGTTTGAGCACTGGTCAGCCCCAGCATTGGCCATCTTTTTTCGTAATTACGAGTATATCTATTACTTGCTGACCCGGCAAACGTTGTTTTGCCATATAAATTATATCCTATCTATACCTACGACCTATTCTCAGACCTAACTAATATACTTAGGCAAAAAAATTCATAATAATTAATAACCCTCCTTCGACAGTCGGGTGAAAATCGGTCAAGCCGTTTAGGATGAGTTCGATAACAAACTCAGTGAAACGAGATTTTTATATATATTAGATTAGAAGATTATTTTTTGTAAGAAAAATCTATTGTCTAGGAAATTATTTTTGTCTGTTCCACCAACGTTTTATTTTTACTCGCGGACAGACCGCAGAACGCCTGTGTCCCTTCCACGGAACCACAGGGTTCCGCGGATTACCTTTTAGGAATCGTTGTTCTTTTGTCACTAACATGTCCAACAATAGCGCATTTACCTTAGTGATCTTGATTTCACTCAACAGGTGTGCTTTCCGAAGCGGTTCGGTAGAAACGCGTGGAGACAGCCCGTGCCCGGGCGAATGTAAGACAGAAACATCCATCACCCGCGGCCGACAACTTTCGATAAACCAGTCGCAGCTTCTGTTGTTGCAAAAAGCGGTCGTCCGCGTGTCGTTTACATCAACTAAGTATGTTGTAGGGGCCGCTACCGAGGTTCCGTAGGGCTCCTTGTTGCGGTTGTTGAAGATAAGTTAAAGTTATGACTCTTTTAATAGTTTATTTATAAGTTAAAGTTAACAAGTTAGTATAGCGGCGAGACCGTGTATCTTTACGTTTATTTTAAGAAGTGTCACAGTAAGCGTTAAGATCAGTTTATATTAGTGCAGTCTTAGGTAAAAAGTGCTGTTGTCGGCGCTGCGACGTATAACATAACTAAAGTAGGGCGCGATTCTAGTCTAAAAAGTGCTGTGCGGTATTGGACCGTACAATCAACAAAACCGAGGCCTGCCCAGTTTCAAAACAAATTTGCTTGCAGCCGTTGAAGTTCATTGGTGGATCAAAGCGGACAGATGTCTAGCCACTGCAAGCAAAATGGACATTTAAGGTGTCAAGGCGACCTTTTTGTCGATGGTACATATACATATGTCACCGGGTTTGCTTGAGCTTTCAAACGCTGGGGGCCGCTACGAAATTTGTATAGTGCCATCCCATTCGCTCTTGTGTTTGAGATTGTCAGCGTGAAAGAAACGGTACGATGTGAAGATCGAAAAATCGAAATGCATATAGTATAAGGCCTGTTTGATTCGCGGCGTGGCCTGTACTTGCTAACAAAGATTTGAATTTGGATCGCGCGGTGATTCATCTCCGCACAGAGCGCGTCGCATTCCGCGGCCGCTGATAGCCGATAACAACACACCCTGATATCACACATACAAACTAAGTTTGCCGAGCGGTTGTTATTTACGAGTTTTAGGTAGGTATGTGATATGAATAGCACAGTATTTTTGTCGCGCAGCCTATCTACCTGATCGGTATGGTATAGGTAAGTAATTTACCTTTATTGTGTACTTACTCATTTTATTTACAACAAACAAGATGAAAGGGAATAATGTCAAAATAATAGGTAGACAATACACTTTTCTTTGGGCAGTGGTTGAAAAGGATCGCAGGTGGTTATTCGCTATAAGTTAGCACTTGACTGCATCAGCAAAGTCATGTCATCACATTTTAGGAGAATATAATATGTAGATATTGATTTTGATTCACTTAACAAAAATTTTTTACACATATGTAAGTATCTTTATTTTTTACAATAGCCCAGTTTTCGACCTTGTTGATGGCGGGACGGGACCTTCGTCGGTCTCAAAAATACAGGGTTATTTGTAATTCACTAGCATTCTTTTAACCCTAAACTCCTACCACTTAAACAAACGTTTTTTGTTTTACGACTTTTGTCATAACTTAATATTTTTGGTGTAATAAAGTTTTGAAAGTTTGAGATTACCTCTTATTTTTACGAAACTCTGTGTATTTGTATGGGAAAAAAGTGCTTCATTTTAAAAAGTCGTTAAACAAAAAACATTTGTTTGAGTGATAGGAATTCAGGGTTAAGAGGATGGCAGTGAATTACAAATAACCCTGTATATGAATTTTCTTACGTTTACAATAGGTACAAATAAGTTCTGAATATACTTAAACATAATATACATAACCGTGACCCCTAAATAGGGTCCGCGAACCCCAGGGTCAAGAAAAGTATTGTATTTGACAATTCAGGGAAAACAAGTAGGTATGTATGTATGTACTTGCACAATAATTCATTTATTCCGACTGCGAGGCATTGAGTACCTAACTTAACACAAAAAATCATGTAGCGTCTGTACTGCTGGCCTGTTTTAGGATTAAAAAAATGTATGCAGGTAGGTAATTTAAAGCTGGTATTAAATTACGTATTACAATGACATGAACGTGAAAACATAAAATTCTAATGATTCGTCGAAGTGCGAGAACAGCCGCGCGACCTCGCCGCCTGCGCGCAAACACCACGCAGTTATACTCATTATCATTAAATAACTTACAATGTTTACGGAGTGACTAACGCTTTCAGGAATTATAATAGTAACATGTGTCACTCGACAGCTTAATCAAGTTCCGGGAGCGCGCGCGTTGATGTCTCCGCCGCGATCCCGACGCCCGCGCCGCGTCCCGGCTCTCAGCGCGCATGCGCGGAGCCACGTGCGTGTTGAGCGAGGTATCTTATCCCCGTGATTACGACGGCGACTATCGCGGTTATCTAAATACGTAAATTGCTGTTGAAATTCCTCGCGCGGACTCTTGAGCAACGGTGCTCGCTGTATACTTACTTACGTAGATAATACAACCAGCATGTTGGGTACAGGTGGGCGCTAAATATGAACACACGCATCGTGGTACAGTTACAGTAATGTACTTACAGTATTTTTTTTAGATGACTTAATATTTTTTTTGTATTTTTTAGCTAGAGTGGAGTTGGCGGGAGCACGTGGTAGTGCGTGAGTGCGTCAAGCCAAGTTCTATATTTTGCTTCTTCTCACAGGAGGGTTTATTTATGTATTTCCTCTTGTAATTCCAGAAGAACTTGAAATACAATTGATTTCGCTAGATTACTATTGAAATTGCTATGTGTAATGTACCTATTTGATCGCTGTTTAGCGATAAGGCCGCCTGTGGTTTACCTTATTCGATATGGTAATTTATCCCTCTTGCACATAAATAAGTTTATTAATTGTCTCGTTGATTAAAGAAATCATATTTTTGTTCCATTAATGGTGCAGAATAGACTATCAGTTTTATCTAGATACTGCTTACGACAATATTATCGCGGATTCCAGAACATCCGGATTCACTGTAGAATTTTTACGATATTACGATACACGTCAGTAATTTTGTGATACTTGTACGGATCGTGAGGTGCGTATATCACGTGATAATATTGATGTCTAATCCACACCATTAATACAACAAGTAAGCAGATCGAAATGCGGCCGCGCCGTCAGATTTCTGTGCGGTTATTTAAATAAGAACTCTGCTTCAATCATAAAAGCAAGTTTTTCCAAATAACATAATCCAGTGTTTCCGCTAGGTACTGCCGCTCCTTGCGGCATTTCCAGTGACTGTTCCAAGGCTAACAAATGGCTGCTGAACCCAGGGCTCTGCGGGCATGAGGTTGTATTGTCTAAAACGTGAGCGTTCACGATCACACTAACCATCTCTTTCTACACTTATCCTCTGCCGTTTGACGGAAAGAAGTGGTGAAAGCGATTGTGATTACGAATGCGTTAGACATGGCCTCGGTTTCTTAGTCGTGAATGGCGTAGTGCTTGAAAGTACCTCGTAATTTCTCCTTATCACCATAAATTGCAGGTACAACTTATAGCAGCCACACGACCATGTATGTATTATGTATTTGGGTAGACGTGTTGTTGCCATTCGAAATTCGAACTAAGTTGTAGCCCGTATATGACGCAACCTTCTCATAAAATATTAAAATATTCTCCTGCCATTCATTTCGTACAAAGCGTGTGTGTGGCGAAGCGACTACGTTACAGTAAATTAAATTCATAATTATCTGTTTAAGTTACGACTTGTTTAACAAAATGGCATTAAGTCCTATGATAATAGTAATTCTTGTGACCGTCGCGTCGGGAATTTTCTGAAAGATCAGCTCCAACACCAACAACAGTAGGGTGAAGCCTTGTTCAGTAAGCGTTTCAACGGGTCGTTTCAGTAAAACAGTCATTGAGGAAGACAAAGAGGTACGAACAGTACAACCAGAACCAGTCTTTTCTTCACTTACGAAAAACATGTGCAATTTCAGGCATCGCGGGGGTTGATTTTGAGTTGAATTTTAAAGTTTTGTAGCAATACACGTAGGCAGCAATATTTTCATAGCTTGCCCCCAGCTGTGAAATTGTGTCCACTAGAAATAATTACCCTATGTGGGCTAAAATCAAGAATTAGTGGGATTTTCTTTATAAGATAAGATAAGATTATGGGTCTGTATCGAGCCTTTTGCAGTTCTCTGTCCATCAAAGGTGACACCGCACTACTTACGGTACGGGGATGCTTTACAGTAAATTCAACCTTGGATCTCTGTTTATGCTATAAATATGTTGGGAGTGCGTGCTAGTCAACGTTATCTTGTAATCGAAGCTTTACTTAGCCGAGGTGCTGAGTGTCGCGCAGCGGGTCGCTCTAACTCGATTAGCACGGCGGCAGCCGGAACAAGGTCGGCCCGGGAGGAATGTCGCCGCGTGACGTCACGCCGCACTCCGCCGCTTGCGCAACCTTCCCCCGCGCCGCGCATCGCTGCCTTGCATTATTATCGCACCGTAGCGTTATGATTACCCGAGCTAATGAGTACAGCGGCTAGGCACTCGTTAATACATTTGTAAAAATGTAAAGTGCAGGGTGTGGAGCAGGTCACCGACGCCCGACATTTTTTATGTCAACAACAAGATATTGTATTAGGTCGTATCTAATCTACTTTCTTGCCACTACTATGTCGTAAACTCTGACAACACCATCGTTTTTACTGCAAGTGCAAAATTCTAAGCAAGGATTGGAAAGGACGTGCGCTGTGCGTGAGAACTCGTTGAGCCAGACTGACTTGGCTTTCTATTTGCGCCACAATTTACGCTCTTTGCTTACACTGGACTGGATGTCGGATGTTAAAAGTCCCTCATTCAATTCTGGAGAATTCATAGCCCTTTCGCAAATATACCCCTTATTCATAAATGCTTGTTACAATGCCACAAATTAAGGTTGACCCGGTGGTCAGAGCTGGCAGTAGCACCGCAACCATATCGATGTCCATTTAGCAAAAACTATAGACGTTATAGATGCTCACTAACAGCGATGCCGAGACTAATTCAGATAAGTTTTGGCAACGACCATATACCTAAGCCATTCCGAGTGCATGAAGTCAAGGTTTTTTTGGCTGAAAATTTGGAATAGTGTGACTTTTATCGTTGCAAGACACAAGCTAAACATATTTTTGTCAACCTTTTGGCCTCCCATACATGACACGACTTAGCTAACAATAAGTATAAGCTAGAGCTAGTATGCCAGAAGTTCACCCCAAAGGTTGAGAGCTTTTGTAGATATCTATTTGGTTTAAATTAGATCGTTATTGACCAACCTTATATGTATTGTCATAACATAAGCAACAAAGTAATACTAAATACTGTAGGTCGTTTTGTTAGTTCTGAGTCACCCTGCCCCAAAACAATTAAGAAATATAAATTGTTTAGGCGCTTATACCAAAACTACTTAGATCAACATTACACGAATAACGAAAACGTTTACGATAACGTCGTGAGGATTAAACTGCCTAGTGAGTCATTTAAATTCAGTGTCACTCCAAAACTATGTGAATAATTTTATCATAAGTACAAGCGGAATCATCATTTCAGTTCGATATTTGAGATTTCAATAATGTAGCAATGAAATGACCCACCGGTCAATACAAACTCCAATGTTGTGAATAGTTGTGATTATGATAGATCAAGAATTGACCAGTGGAGGGATCAAAAACGTATGTGCTACGTCTTTGCGACTGATGTGACTGATACGTATATAGAGCTAAAGAATTTTGAAGAGTTCTCGAATTGTTTCAAATTTTAAAATTGGATTTATTTGTATTGTTCGAGAATAGGTATAAGTATAGTATACCTACATATAGAAAAAAAAACAAGAATAATTTTTAAAGTAGGTTGCAGTGCAGCATTTGTAAGATCTAGACCACTTGGATTATTATAACTGGAGAATGGAGCCTAAGCCAAAGCTACTTGTTATCACAAATTAAATAACAATTATATTGGTCTGCACTGCACAATGCATCTTAAGAAAATATTTTTAAGGTAGATTTCTGATATGAAATGTACTTTAGCTTGTCAGGAGATAGCACAGTTCAGACGTTAGATCCTGATTCCAGGATGCCCTTTGTGTAGTTGCTGGTTGCACAATCTAGAGGCTGAAAGGGGCCTTCTTTGTGGCAGTGAATCTCCCTGCAATCTACTTGTTTATGTAATAATTCTCGAGTTGAAGCAGTTTCTCGGCTATTGTGTGCGTTTGATTGTCGTGTTGGGAACAAATTATTCCAGCATACTTTACAGCACAAAGTGCAATCTGACAGCACCTTCTCCAGCTATATCTTTGGAAGAATATAGGCCTAATTGAGGGTAAGCTGTAAGGTAGCTTTGGAAAAGAGAGTAATTCTAACTTTGACGGTAGTGAGGGCGACTGGGTCAACTTTTAGAGGGTTTGAACTAGATATGAAGTTTCTACCATCCTGAACCGCTGCTTGCAGCCGGTGTTAGAGCATTTACCTAGCACGATTTCAACAGAGTAGTTTAAGTGGTCATGACTTTTAAGATTTTTACCTGAGGGTAGGCTTTGTAGTAAATGATTTTGATTTGCGGGTCATAGTGTTGTGACCGAGCCTTTTAGTCACGGATAACTGTGCACGAAACAGGCAGACGGCGTGTCGCGCATGCTGATGAGGTGGCTTCCGGCACCGGCGCACGAGCCGGAGCCCTAGCCCGACCTGACACTTGCGCCTGAACCTTATCGCACCAGCATGCGGCGATATGCGTCGCCAGGAAATGCCCCGTATTGACAAATAGAAACGTCTCACACCATCGCGATAGGTAATGCTACTCGTAAACATTGTTATGCATCTTGTCGGTGGGGAATTCGGAACTAATGTCCAGCGCGATGTCCGGCGGACAGCGGTCAGGGAGTGGGAGGGCGAGCAGCCGGGGAACAGGTGGCAGGTGCCGTTGCATTCACATCCGTGACGTGCGTCGCAGCGCCACAATGGTCGGCGTGCGAAGTGTGCCGCCGCAGCCTCCGCCATTCATCGCGCCGCGGGCAACGACCGGCCCCGCGCGCCATCTAGCGGCCGCCGCCGCCCGGCCCGCACCCGCTCATCTTCACACAAATATGTAGCCCCGATACTCGCGCACCCTTTTTCCGGCTGCACGCGAAATGGCCCCCGTTTCACAGATCACTGCTTCCGACTCGCACGAACAAGACACGAAACAAGTTCAGTATCACTGGAATGTGGAACCCGCGGTCCACCGCGGCGCGAAGCGTCGCGAGGCCGGCGCGCGCGGCGCCGGCGCAGCGTACTCACCGATACTCTGGCGACTCCTCGGGCCCGGTCTGCTGCTGCGTGGCACTCACACTCATTCACTGCACTGCGTCCGAGATGCCGCGACTGCTGTGCGCCTCGTGCCGACCCGACCGCACCGACTGAACTGCGGCCGCGCCCGCCGCCCCTCCCGCGCACCGCGCACCTGTGTGGCGGCTCACCTGTGGGGGGCGGGGGGGAGGGGGCGGGAGGGGCGCGGGCGGGGGCGGCGCGCGCGGCGGCAGTCGGCCCGAGCACACGCGCGCGCCCGCACGCAGCGACCGGTACGAGTGACGAGCGACGAGCGGCGAGACATGTCCGCGAACGGCACTGCGACGGCGGCCGCGCCTGAGCCGCGGCTCTGCCACGTGCGGAAGGTGGCCAGCTTCGACGGGTACGGCTTCAACCTGCACGCCGAGAAGGGCAAGCCGGGCCAGTACATCGGCAAGGTCGACGAGGGCTCGCCGGCGGAGGCGGCCGGCCTGCGCCGCGGCGACCGCATCCTCGAGGTCAACGGCAACAGCATCGCCGGCGAGACGCACAAGCAGGTCGTGGCGCGCATCAAGGAGCGCCCCGACGACGCCTCGCTGCTGGTGGCGGCGCCCGCGCCCGGCGACGCGCTGCCCGACCTGGACGCGCCCGCCGCGACCCCCACCGCGACCCCCGCGACCCCCGCCGCGACCCCCGCGACCCCTGACAGCCCGCCCGCGCCCGCGCGCCTCAACCTGCACATGACGGCGGCGGAGATGCGCGCGCAGCTCGCCAACAAGAAGAAGTTCGACCCCAAGAAGGTGCCGCTGGACCTCAAGTCCAAGTTTGACATCGTGAAGAAGCTGTAGCGCGGCGTTGCCAGCTCGCGCGCACAACATTGCCATGTCGTGATAAGTAGCCTGTACATACGCCTCTAGTATAATGTGCCCGCTGCACCGCCGCCGCCGCGCGCTGCACCGCGAGTACCGGTTTTATTCAATTTTGTTGTGCTTATTTTTATTTTGCGTGATGCGGCTAGCATTGGATTGTATTTGACTTGACGATTACCTAAATGTGTAGTTTATTATAATTTATTTAAGTGCAATTTATTGTTGAATGATAAATAAATATTACAGTTAAACTAAACCTTTTTGTGTATCGGTGTTGTTTCATTCAGAGTGCCCGGCTGCGCCCGCGCCGATGCCGGCTGCCGCGCTAACCTCATCCACCTATGATATCGTTAAAAGCGTCACGTTTGAGTATAGAAAGTGAAAGTTCCGCCGGATCTCAACGTTTCAACTTTGTTTACAATTTGCGCAAGATTATCGTGCCTATTGCAAAAATATTGAATTAATCGAATGGGCACTTAATCACCCAAACTAGTAGGTAATTGCAGGCGATGGTTGCCCAACGCCGCCGGCCCCGGCCCCTTCGGCCGCTCCGGCAGCGCCGGCAGCTTCCTCGACGCTTCCGTCCGCTGCGATTACGATTAAACCACAATTACACTTTCGATAGGTTTCCTACCAAAAGTAAAAAAACGGCATTTTATCGACATCCATTTACCTATAAAGCCGGACCGACTTAAACGCATAATCTTTCCTCTAATATATAAAAATCTCTTGTCACATTGTTTATTACAAAACTCCTCCGAAACGGCTTGACCGATTTTTATGAAACTTTTCTTCTCTATACGCGGTAGGTAGGTCTGAGAATAGGTCGTAGGCTATTTTTTGTATACCTACCCATATTCTTCGCAGACGGAGTCGCGGGCAACAGCTAGTCTAATATATAAAAATCTCGTGTCACGGTGTTTGTTATCGAACTCCTTCAAAACGGCTCGAACGATTTTTATGAAACCTTTTTCTCCGTACTCTGTAGGTCTGAGAATAGGTCGTAGGCTATTTTTTATACCACTATTTTTCACAGACGGAGTCGCGGGCAACAGAAACTAAATAAATAAATTTTAATTTGTTTTCATAAAAACACGAAAAAAATTATGGAGAATCAATGCAATGACCCACAAAGCAGTTGTGCAAGAGTAGAGTGTTCATGTGTGTTATGTTATGTGTAGCAACAGCTTCATAATGTCGACCGAGTCAGCAGCGGCCGGGAAGTGGGGCACACCACTGCATTTTACGTTCAAATTTAAAAAGTCACGGTGTACAAGAAAAATGAGTCAAGTCTGTCTAATTATCATTTTCTCTTAGCAGACAGCCGCAACGCAACGAGCAGAACAAAAGTATTCCCTATAGATATATTTTTTCCGATGACAAAAAAGATCCGATTTTATTAGTCATACTGACAGCTAAGTTTACGCGCAGCGGCGGCGGAGGCTGCGCGCGGCACGGCCTTGGCCCGCGGCCCACTCATTGAGCTGTTTTCCATCGACCAGGCGCTTCTCTATTCCCTAATTGTTATGTTACGAGGCTCTGCAATCTGATCCTATGCGCGTTCGGAATGTAAAGCGTCATTGAAAGTGGCGAAAGCGCGGCAAATTTCACTTTGGTGCGTGCAGGTTCACTAGTCACTGCTCGGGAAACGTGTCAAAATGCTACGTGAGGCCCCGCCGGCGTGGACTGTCTTAATGTATCAAAACATCGCCTCTATGTTGCAGATTTTTATTTACACAACGAGGAAACTATGCATACTTATAACGTCCCCGAGAGACATCGCGCGTCGATAGGACCCGCGCTTCAGAGATAGCAACTTGATAATTGATAAGGGAAAAGTGTCAAGAGCTTTTTAGTTTTGTTCACTAGTAATGGATGGAATCGTCTCCACCAGCACCAGTAAGCGCAGGCGCAGTCCGCGGGTGACCCTCGCCTGTGCCGGCGGCTTCCCATCGCGTCTGTTTCCGCGAACGACGCTGACGTCACGAGTAGCTTGTAGGTACCTACGGTTATCACAAACACACTTTGTCCTTTAGCGAGCGGCACTAATTATCGCATGCCTTTATCGGTACAATCCCGCTGTGTATACGTATCTAGCTATGGCATGGAAGTAATGTAATGATAATAATTACGGAGCACATCGATAGGTAGATTTAGTTTGTCTCCACTCTGATGGGTTATACCGTTGTTGAACCGCTGCCTGCCAGTGATACGAGTATCGTCGTCCTATTACAGCTCTGGCTTGCAAGAAACATAGTTAATTAAAAAATAGGCCATATTCACTTCTGGGTGACATAAAAGGTAGTCAAACATTCTGAAAATGGTCAAATCTGGTATTCAAAACACCTCGTGTCAATTCATTACCTATTAAAAAAATACTTAGCCGCGCGCGACGATTAATCATCGTTTTTCGTAACTTAGTCATCATATCAAACCCAGGTACTTAATTACGGGAGTGTCTTAGCTATTGCTATGACCGTGAATCTGAATGTATGTAGATATATGAAATGTTTTTGAGTGGGATTGATTTGACATTTAGTGGCAAACTTGGCGCGTTTTCAGATAGGTAGATATCCATGTTTTTGAGCCCAGGATCACTTGGCCTTTCTTTACATTGACACATTCACGGGCGGACATTCTATCTATACCTACCATTCGAATTTGGAACCCTTTTTTGTGACGCGCATTCTGTAGCAGTTGTTATCATTTTCTCTTTTTAGGGTTCCGTAGTCAACTAGGAACCCTTATAGTTTCGCCATGTCTTTCCGTCTGTCTGTCCGTCCGCGGATAAGCTCAGAGACTGTTAGTACTAGAAAGCTGTAATTTGGCATGAATATATATATCAGTCACGCCGACAAAGTGATTAAATAAAAAAAAACAAAAACTTTTTTTTGGGGTACCTCCCATAGACGTAAAGTGGGGGTGATTTTTTTCTCGACTTACCCTATAGTGTGGGGTATCATTGGATAGGTATTTGAAAATAAATAGGGGTTTGCTAGAATATTTTTTTGATAAAGTGAATATTTTCGGAATGTGTCCCCCCCCTTCTAACTTTTGAACCGCATGTCTAAAAAATATGAAAAAAATTACATAAGTTAAACTTAATAAAAACTTTCTAGGAAAATTATTTTCAACTTAATCATAATCAGTTGAGCAGTTTTTAAGTTTTTGTAAAAAATATTTTTAAACTAAGATTGTAATTTAACCGCCATTGCAAGCATTTTTTTTCTTTAAGTACCTATAATATCATGCTAACAGTTATCTTCTTTCAAATAAAAAAAATATATTACATCTGAAAAACAATTTACATACCATCATGCTAGTTCTAGTAGACGCCAGCTTAGATTAGTTACCCAATTCGCCGATAGATGGTGCTGTACCGCCGACGTTCGGACCAAAACAACCACATTAATAAAGTATGCAAAGATTTTTTCGTACCTGCTACGGAAGCACCCCTCAATTTACACACAAAAATACTTTATAAGAACGATTGTCCAGTCGTCATTTACCACGATCAAAATATGATGAAAATATTAAAGCAGTTCCAAAATATTCATAAATATTTTTAGTACCTACAGAAATTGTCTAACATCCTGACATATTAGTATCCGTAAACGTGTTAACATGTTCGGTGGATGTCTATAAGTACTTCCTACTGTAATATTCCTATAGCCACTATTACAAAAAGTAACAAAAAGATGGTATGGAACCCTTCATGTGTGATTCCGACTCTCAACTTCACCGATTTTAATTATTAAACATTTATTTCAGACTGTAGTCCCTTAAAATTACGTCATGTTGGTTACATTCTTAATAAATTATTTTTAGGTTACATTTCATTTGGGATTTAAAAGTTCGAAATCAATACAATAATGAATCAGTAATCAAATTAAACAATATGATAATTAGTACACCAATCAAACAAAAATTAAATGTCAATTAATCAATAATTTAACTTGTCTCAATTAATAAAACAGTTATAAATATAAAAATTAACAATAAACATTAAATTACTACGTATAACTTTTATGACACTTTACCGTTTTTATTAATAACTAGCTGTTACCCGCGACTTTGTCTGCGAGAAATTCGTTTAATCCGGGAATTCCCAAAGTGGTCCACGTGGACCCCCAGGGGTCCGCGGGAGACTCGACGGGATTTAGATTTAGATCCAATCTTCACATTTTTGTCGAGTTTTGGGAATATGGTACAAATGTAGCTGCAAGGGGTCCATCGGAACCAGCTAAATGAAAGAGGTCTATGAGAAAAAAAAGTTTGGGAAACAATGTATAATCGCTGTCCCGCGGGAAAAGTGCAAGTTTCCGGGATGAAACTATCCTATGTACCTACCGTCACCGTGCTTCCCAGTCCCAGGGCCGCAGGGTCTCAAATTATCTCCATACCAAATTTGATCTAATTTGGTTCAGCGGTTTTTGCGTGAAAAGGTAACAGACAGACGGACACACTTTCGCAGTTATAATATTATTATGGCGATATACAAGCGCATGTTTTTCTACTGTTTTTAAAAAAATATTTCATTCTTTCTTTCAAAACTAAACTAGTTTCGCTGTTACTTGTTTCGAACGTGGGCCGGACGCACTGCCGTGCCTGTTGCTGTGCGACGGAGTACGAGATGCGGTAAATTGTTGTAGAAAAATATATCCTCATCTGTTATTTGTTGACGACACTTCATTATTATGTTAGAATAATTATGTAGGTACACAACTGTATGAATTGTAAATGGGTCGCCTGGCTCGCGGTTTTAAGATTTAGTACCACGCAAGCGTATTGGGATTGGGGCATGCTTTTGGGAAGGCTACTTTATATTGTTGGATTGCACAGGAAGGGAATAAGAATTAAATAACCTTTAAAGAAATACAATTAAATAACTGATGAGTATAAACATTTTCATTTCCGAATCTCCTGCTAGCATGCTCGGTGCGCCCGCGCAGCGCTGGCTGCTACCTAGTCTAGTAAGTAAGTAGGTACGACTACCTTTTTCTCGTTTGCCGTTCATTTGTTATCTTTCCTACGAGTACTGTAAAATTAGAACTACGTCATAGACATAGAGAAAGACATCAGGCTACTATGAAACTCGCCCCTTTCCCGCTTATGTATTTGTTGGTCCCAAAGGAAGATCAGCGCCGTTCGTAAGATTGGCAATCTTTTGCTGATTTGGGACCATTTTGTGACACAAGCATGTTAATTTTTCATCGTGTTATTTTAACTTTTATTTTTTTTTAATACTTTTTTTGTATTTCAAACTAAATACAAACTGAAATATAGATGCACAGAAAAAACACATGAAAAAACAGATGCACAGGGGTTTTTTCTGTGCATCTATATTTCAGTTTGTATTTAGTTTGAAATATATGGTTTCACGGGATGACCGTAAAAGTAATAAAAAAAATGAAGTTGAAGAAAATAAAAAAATAAATAGAAAAAGATACTTCATACTTAACTTTTTTTGTCTAGGTTATCATCTATGTTAACCGGATCCATGGATGAATTACTATCAACATCCCAAATTTCAAAATGTAATAAGAAATCTCGAACAGATAATCGTGATCTGATACTAAGACAGCATTAAAAGCATATCACGGTTATGTAGCGTCTAATTTAAGGTATGGAATTTTGCTTTGGGGTAACTCTGTTGCAGTAAATCGAGCTTTTATTGCACAGAAACAGTGCATAAGAGCTATTAGTAATGCTAACCGACGAACTTCGTGTAGACCCTGGTTTCTAGGATATGGTTTACTAACTGTCTACTCTATTTACATCTATGAGGTTTGCGTATTTGTAAAAATGTACCCTGAAATGTTTAAAAAAAAAAGTGACACAGTTTCATTTAATACTAGATATCCTGATAGGCTAGTTATACCTAGGATACACACTACAATGAAGAAGAGAAATAGTTTCGTACAATGCATAAAAATTTACAATAATCTACCAGAGTCCATAAAAGTGCTCTCATTGACTTCGTTCAAAACTCAACTGTTCCGTTGGCTTCATAAAAAATGTTATTACTCTCTGAAGGAATTCTTTGATAATGTGTAAATAATTTTTTTTTAGGGTAATTTTATTTTATTTTGTTTTGTTATTTAGCATAGTAAAAGCATGAACTAAATTCAATATTTGCATGACTTATAAAGTTTAAATGTATGAGACTGATAAATTATCGAACACCATGTATACTACATTTAAGGCAAATAAATCAATTTCATTTCATTTCATTTCATTTCATTTCATTTCATTTCATTTCATTTCATTTCATTTCATTTCATTTCATTTCATTTCATTTCATTTCATTTCATTTCATTTCATTTCATTTCATTTCATTTCATTTCATTTCATTTCATTTCATTTCATTTTCATTTCATTTCATTTCATTTCATCTATCAACGATACTGAATCATTATATCAAAATTTGTGCACTGATTAAAAAGTTAACCCTGTATAATGTGCGAGAAAATAAATTTTATTCAAATAGGTATTTTTATCATTAAATGCCATTGTATTATAAAATAATAATAATAATTAAAAAAAAAACTAAAAACACACATTTGATTGTCATCGGTCCTTGATAAGTATGCCAAATTTCGTGTTAATACGACGTTTTCAAGAGAGTCAAAATCATGTTCTAAGTTTCCGTTACATACTAACATACGTATGAAGCTAATAAAAGCGTGTCAATAAGGGACAATGTACTGTCCCGCATTGGTTTCGCCAAATTACGGGACAACGAAAAATTCGTGCCTGAAATATGGAACAACCAGTAAAATACGGGTGATCTGGTCACCCTAGATACGGATAACACGAAACGAGTCCTATAGAGGAGCCGTAGAGGGATTCTTCGGCAGGCGGCGACGACGAGCCGATGTCGCGCGCAGCCTTCCTTGCCGCAGCCAACACCCGTCGGACACGGTCACACGTGCTGCTGCGTGCCGCCCGGGCCGCCCGGCACGGCACGGCGGGGAATCCGGCAAGGCCGCCGGTGGCGAGTGTCGCAGCAGCTGCCGGCGTCAGCCCGCGAGTACCTACTATTCTAAGTATACTCAGGTAAACGTTGTCACGCCGCCCCGACCCTGACACTTGATTTATTTCGGTTGATATTGTCTCATCTTAATATCTTAATGGTTCTGCCGGGTCGAGCGCATGCGCATAGGGCATAGGTATAATAGCGACAGCGTGTTGCGTTGGTTGATGTTCGATGTTATTAATATTAACCCAGGATGTGTTGTAATAAAACAAAAGGGTGAATCAGGCGTTGCCTACTTGCCTACCTTTCGTGTACCTATCCATATTAATGAACTAGAATTTCCTTGCACTACGCGACTACACGTATTACTTATACACTATGCTTATACATACATACAAATAATTTAGGTATTTAATTCTATTTGTCTTCTACGTATTACCAGTAGATATGAAGATCTCGGTCAGATGATATCATGCTGGTGGTTGATTGTAATTCTCATTCTCATTTAGAACATTTTGAAAAGCTCCAATGACGTAGACCGTAAGAATTTAAAGTTTCGCACCCCAAGTGATTGTGCATTCTTGATTTGGTTTGAATTTGGCCGAATGAATACCTGTTTATTTAATCGCATATGAAAATTTACACAATCTTAAGTCACAAAAGTGTAGGTATTTTTAGTTAAGTAGGTAGGTAGGTAGGTATTTTTAGATAGAATATTTTTTGTAAATTATGGGCAATAAAGAACGTATAATTTTAGATGAGTTAGTTGGTACGCGGCATCGTATGCGTATGTGCAGGTCGTATGTCCGCTGTATTCTTTGGAGATACGAAAATTTCAACTATCAATATGTGTAGGTACTTGCTTAGTAATTTCCAAGTAATCTGTGCTGTATTATTGCTATCTTAATACTTTGTTGCCCGTAATTTTACGTCTAGTGTTGAGTTGGTTATGTATTATAACAAGATAAGACCATGTTTCCTTTTTCTGAATGGGTGCTTTATTTTTCTAGGATTAGGAACACAGTCCTAACTCTAAATAGTGTTCTAAAACCTCTCATAAAATTACCATAAATAGTCTAGGTATAGGATTAACACATCATCAACATCAGCCCCGCCTATATCTATCTATAAATACGTCCCGCTGCGGGGTACAGGCCTCCTCTGAGAATGAAAGATAGGATTAACTCTTGTAATTGAATATTGAATAGTTATGCAACAATATTACATTTATAAAAGTTAAGAATTTCTTAAATGTTAATACATAATTATTAATTTTCAAAATGGTAGAACGCGATTGTATCTCGAAACGGTATTTTTTGAGTTAATAGGTACTATTTTAGATTATAGGTACTTATGTGCAAATTAAATACGAAGTATGAAACATCAGAAAATTATGTACAATTGAAAGGTTTACCGCGCTCATACATAATGCGCGGTGACGCAATACAACGAGCCATTCACAAGTACCGAGGTACTGCATCATTAGTGATGTCCTCGCGCCGGCATGAATAGCGCGTTCCCACGCGCCGCAGCCTTGAGCCTTGACTCCGCGCATCTGCCACAGAGCCTGGAAGCTGCTACGAAACGAGCAGTTCGTATCGTGCCGTCCCATTCACTCTGCTGTACCTTTTGAACGCCAGTGCCGGCTATAGACGACAATACGGTAATAGAAAAATTAACCTACCTGCATCCGCATAAGAATCAATTTTGTTCTTAACAAAAACGATGTGTGGCGATCAAAAGGTACTATCAGCATAAACGGAACGGCACGCTACGAAGTTCGAAAGTCTAATATCGTAGGATAAAGTGTTCCGTAGCCGACACTAACACTACACACTAGCAGTGGATGCCTACAACATCGCGGTGGGTGCGACGTAGGAGCCTGCATAAAACGAATGCGTCATCATTCTTGGCGTCATCGAAACTAAGCAAACCAACCTCTAACTTGTGTAAATAACGTTTACCTACCTGATAACGATTACCTACCTGATCCAACGTCCTCGCGAGTACCCACGACCCAGGTATTAAGCGGGATTCTGTGCGTAGTAAAGATAAGTAATAAGGAAAAAAAGAAAGGTTTCTGACAATTTCAATGGTATTAGGTATTTGAACGACTGTTTCCGGTATGATTTTGAGAATGATTCATGATAAGGTAATTATTAATTAAGTATTGCGTTGAAGTATATTATTAAACATTTTTTTTTAATTTTTTATCATTAAAAATAGTTGGTAGCTATTGGTAAACTTTTGTTTTGCCTAATGTGTTAATAATTAGAAGATAATTATGGAAATATTTAAAAAGCTATTATATCTTGTTTTGGGGACATGATAAAATATCTACTGACTAATACTGAACATATATACGTTTATACGTTTTATACAATTTTAACAATATTATCATTATTATTCAATTTTATCATAAATATGCTGCGACACCATTATTGTAAAGTTAGAACATTGTTACTGTTACTGCATTTGTTTAATTATTTAAGTATTTGGATCCGAAATACATACAGGGTGTCCGTAAGTAGTACGACAAACTTAAATGAGAGATAGGTGGGCATATCATCATCTACCAAATATCAAAAAATGACTAGAATAAAAGTCTCACCATTTTCCAGAAATTTCGATTTTACTGATTTTTGAAAAATGTATACCCGCACTAATATTTTGAGTCGTGAGTAGGGTTCTACTAACATTGGATTATTATAGTTACGGTTGTTTACAGCGTATATTTTGACATACCCAAAAATTTGTACGGAACCCTCGGTGCGCGAGTCCGACTCGCACTTGGCCGGTTATCCTAGCTGCTGAATTTAACCAGAGCACTCTAATGACTTGTTGCTCGCAGAAAGATATGCGTTACATGTTTGTTGTAACATTAGTGCCAAGCTCATTCAATATTTGTTTTATTTTTGTGAATTGTTCATCCATATTAAAACAAAGTTCAACTGTGAATACGAATACATACCGCAGGCTGGAATGCATCGCCCGGCCTTAGCGGCTCCTTGTGATCAGTGCAAATTTCAATTGAAAATTATTATTTTGTTAAATATAGCTCCATTGTTGTGCCAATGTCGAGGTTGCCAAAGACACTAAGTATATCGGTTGGCTGTTGTTCGAAAACCGAAATCAACAACTGAGTGTAACAACGGTAACCACATCGGGGGGACTAACTATCCAAGGAAGCGGAAAAGAAAAGAAGGCACCGCTAGGAGACAAGCGCAAAAAAACACACAGGACACCAAAAAACATCAGGCATAAAGGGTATCCCCACCCAAAAGATGGCATCCAAAGTCACACAATGGGTCCAAAAGATCTCCGACTCACCCTTCCATCGGAGGACAAAAGATAGGCAGCCCGTAGTTATAGATAAATGCATATAACAGCTGCTAAATAATATGCAAAGGAAGAAACGAATGGGTAAAAACATAAAATACCGACCTAAATATAAGCACCTCACAGCGCCTAACGGGAGAATGCAGCTCCTCTCCCGGCCTTCCAGCAAATGGCTAAGACAAGACACGCTGTGGGTAGATTAAGTTCCCTCCCCTCCTCAAAATTAAAAGCACTTGTTTTTTTCTTATTGACAATCTATACACCGTGAAATTTTAGTGGTTGTTTTCCCGAAACGAGGTGATTTAGTTTCGATTGTACAATCGATTTATAATTACTATTTTGACTAGAGTCAAAAATCCAATTGTGAAAAACGAAAGTCGAAAATGACCGCAAACCAATAGTAACGCTTCGTTGGTACAAGTAGCGTACGATCGTACGATAGGTTAGGTACCAACGAAGCGTTACTATTGGTTTGCGGTCATTTCCGACTTTCGTTTATCACAATTGGATTTTTGACTGTAGTCAAAATAGTAATTATAAATCGATTGAACAATCGATACTAAATCACCTCGTTTCGGGAGATCAACCACTAAAATTTCACGGTGTAGAGAAGGGGACTTGTGACCGGGTTTTTTTAGTCCGTGCAAGTCGGACACTGTCTGGGCCGTCCATTCCCAGTTCGTCCGCAGGGATTTTTCCCGAACACAAGTCACCCTTCCTACCCTAAAGTAAATAATAGCAAGGAATTCGCGTCATTGGCCAATCTGGCGACTCATTAAAAAAAACCACACCGGGGATACCTCGTCGCTGCAGCTGACCGTAGGTATCTATTTAGTATTATTATTAATTACTTACCTGTTGCCTGCGACTCCGTCCGCAAGGAATCCATTTATCGCTATCATTCGTGATGTTTGCATGGTGTTTGTTAGTTTGGTTTGAGCGAGGGCGAGAGCGTCGCCTGGTGCGAGGTGGGTCCCGGTGATCCCGGCGAGGGATTCATGTCAGGCGTGCTGGCAGCTGGCAGCGGGCAGCGGGCCGCGGTATCGCGCCGCAGTGATTGCGTGATAACCGCATTAGCTATAATTGATAGCCGCGATACGAGATACGGTGCGCTGCGGATAAATACCCATTCAGTTACAACATAATTACACATAATATGGAGCCCAAGGGCGGCAGGCGACCGACCCAGGAGACCGCCGGTATCGTGGATGGCTTTTGCAACTGAATGAGTATCCTTGTATTGTAGAAGCCTCTCGGTCCTTCTTGATTTTCTTCTCTCTTTTTAGGGTTCCGTATCCAAAGGGTAAAAACGGGACCAATAGAACATACTTTAACACAATAGCAAGGCATAGAACCACGTATTCCTATTCGTAGCACTGCACTTGGCTACCCTCGTTTTCACGTTATGTTTCTGAACTAAAACAATTACTTTGCTCACCCGGGTGAGCAAAGTAATTGTTTTAGTTCATTAATATGGACCTCCGCAAAGTAACGCCTGATTCAATAAATTCGTTATGTTTCTGATGGCATTACGATATTTATCGAGTCACATTCATGTTGCTCCCAAAATGTTAATTATTTTGGTGATGGATGAAATGCCGGTCATCTGAAATATAATTGGAAAGATGCACATCACTAAATATTCACGGCTTAAGTATAAAAAACCGGCCAAGTGCGAGTCGGACTCGCGCACGAAGGGTTCCTTACAATTCCTTACAATCTACAGAAACGGCAAAAAAATCATGTTTGCTGTATGGGAACCCCCTTAACAATTTTATGCAGTTTTTTTAGTATTTGTTGTTATAGCGGCAACCGAGATAAATCATCTGTGAAAACAAACTTAGGATAAATTGAAATTCAAGGGTTAGCTTGGCTGGTGGCCAAAAAATCAAATTTTTTGAAAAGTAATTTGTTGACCTTACAATTTAAAAACAGTAACTTACGTACTTATAAGATAAAAAAGATAAGCCGATTAGTGAAATGTAAGACGAAATGTAAGATTAGGTACTCGTAATGTGAACACTGGCCAAGCTAACCCAAATTATTTGCTTCATCTTTTCAGGACTAAGTATCTGCAGAATTTGGCTGGCACACATTTAGCTCAGGTCTTTAGTAGGCCAAGTCGACCGCCACGCATATTCTTAATATTGAACTTGGCTCTTATTATCACATTTAGGATTTTATTTTTGTAAACAAGTCAGTATTACTTAGTCATCATTTAAAAATGATCGGTAAAATAAAAGTTTTTGCTGTTTTAATTTCGATAGGCGCATATAATCGATTACTTAGAGAAAAAAAATCGTTAAATCCACAGAAATCAGTCAGTCAGGCAGACCTTTTGAGCTGTATTTGTGTAATTTGGGATTGTACTTGATTTCATGGTGTTGGTGTTACACTATTAACGAGTCAAAAGCGGTGTCAAATGGTTCGTGTAACAACGCTGCGTCGCTTATAGTTCCATTTTTTAAAACTTGGCCTTTACATGCTGCCGCGAGTCTAGATTGGCTTCCAACATTGTGAAAATAACCATCGATATGTTGATGGCAATGCGAGCAAGTAAACAACACATTGGGACTGGCACAGCACACTGCGCATGCGCAAGGTAGGCACGAGGCGCGAGGCACGGGACGAGCCAGCTGCTTGCTGGCACGAACACCGCGGAGCGCGGACAATGGCGGCTGCGCCCGCGCCGGAGACATCGCCGCCTCATTGTCACCGAGCAATGAATCGAACGCCTTCACCGAACGAGGCCAGGGTGCTCGGCGCGCGTAACTAATCAGTCACACTCAACTAAATAATGCGATTGTTTATTACTGACTAACTTAAATATTAGCCAAGTAGTTAGAGAACCTGACTGTGAACCCCGGGGCCTCAAGGGTTCCATACCCTTTCGGGGCAGAAATTTGTATCAAAAATACGAATGTCTGTTCTCAAGTTTTGGACGTTTAATATAATATGTAGGTGTTTATTTATTTATTTATTTACGTAATAATAGTGCTACAGTGCTACCAATAATGAAAAAGAATCAGCAAAATTCACTTCACAGTATGTACCTATTTGCACTTTTCACGCGATGTTTTCATGCACTTGAAATCGAATGTTCACTGTGTATGGTTTGTTGGATCTGTTGCTGATCAGAGATCAGGATAAAATATAACAAAGTTAAAAGCCGCTTTAGTAACTTTATGTAATTAAGTCAAGGTTGGATGATACACGCGATGAAAGTGAAATGTATAGCTTTCACTTAAAACCTAAAAGCCATAAACACCCTCGAACTTTTCGCCACCCTCACTGAAGCTCGGTCAGCTGACCACCACCAACTATTATTCTATCATAAAATAAACTATTTTGTGATAAAATGCATCTCCTGCGAAATACCTAAGAGCAATCATCAAAATCGTTGTCCTCGTAAAGCCGTCCGCCGCCCGCCGCGTGTCGGAGCCCGGCTGCGGCTGCGGTGCCGTACCAAGGTACCGCAACAACAGGCGGCTAATTGAACTACCACTTTTACTTAGTCCATTAGTCAAACACAGGCGTAAGAAACATAAGTTGTCTCTCCTGTTACACACGCAATTAAATGCAACAATTATAATATACAATTAGCGGCTCCAAGTCAGCAAACTTAAGATTTATTCAAATGGGCCGAAAGCTGGTCAGGCGTCCCACACGCCGATGTAGATTTGACTAAAAAATATTGGCTATAGACCCTTAACTTTTGCCATGTCCACAGGAGAGACGTGAACAAAACAAAATGTATTATTTAAGCTGTGCTAGTTTGTCTTTGAAATTCTTCGCATGTAGGTAAGTAGATACTACAGCTGTCAATTATTTATTAAAGCTGGAAGGGAAAGAAACACACTTGACACGAACAAAAATATGCACTTGTTTGATAATTCATCGTAAACTTCCCATTACCTACGTTTCTTCAATTATTATTAAACTAGCTGTTGCCGGCGACTCCTTCTGTGAAGAATTCTTTGGTCGCTATCCCGCGGGAACTATGCAATTTTCCGGGATAAAAAGTATCCTATATGTTAATCCAAATTATAAACTATCTGTGTGCCAAATTTTATCAGAGGCCGTCAAACCGTTTTAGCGTGAAAGAGTAACAAACATCCACACATTCATCCGTACAAACTTTCACGTTTATAATATTAGTAAAATTTTATTAGTCTTTGCTCGTGGCTTCGCTCACGTAAACGGTTTGGCGACGTTTTACGCTTTATAATATGTTTGATTAAGTACAAAAACTTAGTTACTCAGTTAAACCTAACGAGAGAGCTGATAAAATTATAGATCTGATTTTAAATAAAATAATAAATTAAAAAATCAAAAAACCCGCCTGCAGAAATACTGAAAAGGTAGAAACAAGATAAAATGTTCAATAACAATAAAACGAAATTACGAGGGGCGTTCAATATAAAGTGAGAATGAGATGCAAACTCTTTCAATATTAGGAAATTAAATACTGGCCGGTAAAGCTAATCTATCTAGCTGATTGCTATGAAAAAAAAAACTAACTGTCTTTTGTTTAATAAAATATACGGTAATTTCTTTGCAATGCTATTGAGTACGTTAGCGAAAATGGAGAAAATTGAACTGCGCGCCGTTATCAAATACTTGTGTTTGAAAAATTTTTCTACGGACCAAGTCAATTTATATTTGCGGGACACTTTAGGGTCTAATGCTCCTCCGTATTCGACAGTCGCACGTTGGTGCGCCGAATTTAGACGTGGAAGAACATCGACAATGAACGACCCCCGCTCCGGACGCCCTACTACAGCAGTAACTGAAGAAATTGTGAAAAAAGTCGAAAACTCAGTTTTGGCGGATCGTCGTGTCACGGTTCGTTTTATTGCTGAAAATGTAAAGATTTCAACGGGGAGCGTGCATAATATTTTACATGAACGCTTGGGTATGAAAAAGGTATCTGCGCGTTGGGTACCAAGAATGCTTACTGACACGCAAAAACAAACTAGACTAGAGATTTGCCAAGAAGCTTTGAACCTGATGCAGCAAGACCGGGAACTTTTTTTGGCGCGATTTATAACAATGAACGAAACATGGCTCCATCATTACGACCCAGAAACGAAACTGCAGTCTATGACATGGAAAAGGCCATCATCTCCAACTCCGAAGAAATTCAAGGTGAGCCCATCTGCCGGTAAGGTCATGGGCTCTGTTTTTTGGGATGGTAAAGGGGTATTAATGATTGAGTATCTCGAGCATGGAGCCACTATTACGGGCACATTATACGCCAAACAAATAGCAACATTGCGCAATGGGATCCGCGAAAAACGGCGAGGTAAACTCTCGAAAGTTGTGCTGTTCCACCAGGACAATGCACCGGCACACAAGTCCGCCGTTGCAATGGCTGCAATTCGTGATGCTGGGTTTGATATCCTTAAGCATCCTCCGTATTCACCAGATCTTGCTCCCAGTGATTTCTACCTATTTCCGAGATTGAAACAATACCTGAGAGGCCAGAAATTTGAAGACGACGACGCGGTAGTCGCTGCAGTACAAGATTTTTTAAACAAGATTCAGATTTTTTAAGTACTCAAGATGAGTCCTTTTTTAAAAATGGAATTTTTAGTTTAGAAAAAAGATATACTAAGGGGCTGTTTCACCACTTTTCTTAAAGTTCGGATTAACTTAATCATAATCTTATTTGTCAGATGGAATAAAAATTTCTGTTTCACCAGTCTTGATTAGCGCTAAGTGACAGACAAACTATTTCTTAATTTGACCATCAGATCAGGTGGCATTTAGAATTTTTAACCGTCACATAACTTTTTAATTAGTTACTTTATTTTTTTGTGGCCATGGTTGGAGAGCCCTTCAGCCGGTTTCAGAAAAATAAATCAAAGTATTTTTTATTTTTTTAAAGAAAGAAGTCATGCTAAAATTACAAACGAGAATTTAAATATCAAGATTTGAATAAAAAAAATATACGTCCGCTTTTATTATGTAAAAATAAATCCAAAATTTCGTAATATTTTTTAATAACAAACTTTTTTTCAGTGGCTCATTCGTTTGTTCTACCTGAACTTGTATGTCGCCATTAAAAAAAAGTTTATCTGTCAAATGGTTTGGCGCCACTTTTCGATTCGTTTTACGTGATTTTATTTTTCTTTGTTATTGTTAACAAAGTATCGTAAATAAATACCGTTTTTGGATCAATTATAATGTTACATATTTGTTTATGCAAAAAAAATAGATGTATTCAAAAATTATATAGTTAACCATTTCTTTTGCTTTAATAATGAGTGACTCTTTGAACGAAAGTGTGCGAACAGGAACGCGTGGTCGTGAAATGCGACGTTGCCATTCCGACTTTTTGTTAAACCCACGATTAGTTAAGTGGTACTTAGTTTGCACAGGACCGGAGTGGTGAAACTGAAAAAACACTAACTGACAGATTTGTCCAGTACTTAGTTTATTCATTGGTTACGTAACCAGCAGTTTGACAGTAAGGTGGTGAAACACCCCCTAAGTGTATTATGCTAAAAGGTGACTTTGTCGAAAAATAAAATGACATTTAGTAAAAGTTGTTTATAACATACTCATTCTCACTTTTTATTGAACGCCCCTAGTATAACACGTCGTTGGCAGTCTTTCAAAATTTAATGCAACGATAAAATGCAGTCGGAGGCATGGGAGTCAGTGGCTGCACTTCTGGATTTAATGTCACTTCATGCATGCCTCCGACTGCAATTTATCGTTGCGTTAAATTTTGAAAGACTGCCATCGACGTGTTTTAAATTCGTTTTATTGTTATTGAACATTTTATCTTGTTTCTACCTTCTCAGTATTTCTGCAGGCGGGTTTTTAGTTTTTTTAATTATTTTTTTATTTCTTGCTTTTTAGTGTAACCTCCTGAGACCCAGATAAATTATTGAGTATTTGAATTAGGAATCCTATGCTATTTAGTAAAAGTTCAAAACCAATTTTGAAATATGTAGGTACTTAATTTTCCACATGGGTTTCATAGAGAAAATTATTGCTCAAAGATATCTTAGTAAGTAGGTACGGTCAAGTGCAAAAATAAGTATCTATTCGAACCACACAAAAATATGTTACTACGGCCTTATTGCGTCGGAATAAGAGTCTGTGGTACTTATTTTTGAAACTTTGAAAAGTTCATATTTTTACAGTTGACTGTACGTCGTTGTTTTAATGCATTGATTGCCAATTTACTATTCCAAATTAAATTAAAACATATGACTTGTATATATTTTTGTAATCTCTTTTAAAATCCCTTTATTTTGATACCCTACTCGATAGGTTTGAATAAAAAAAATTTTTTGAAGACTCACATTTTGGCGCCTGAAATCCGCCATTTTGATTTTTCAAGATTTTCATGTATCCAGTGTTACTCGCGTTATCAAGACGAATCCGATGACGTATCATTTATCAAAATCGGTTCAACCGTTGTGTAGTTACGAAAGGACATAGGAATGGACATATATACATACATACATACATACGGGTCAAACACATAACCCTTCCTTCTTCGCAGTCGGGTAAAAAGCCCGAGTGCGTTAATCGTCGATTGTATACGGTCAGCATCAAAAGTAGGTGGTCACTTTTGTACTTTGTCGTAATAACACAAATTGTCAATCAAGTATGACGTTTTGCACCTAGCTGTGTAGAGTGACAAGGTACAAAAGTGACCAGCTACTTTAGATGTTGACTGTACAACATGAGCATAAAACGATCCATGTTTCCCAAGCCGCCAATATAGCCACCCGAGCCGGTACGGGAAGGGAGGATAGACACGTCGAGGGGAAAATGGGTTTAATGCTTGAGTTTAACACTGCGTTTAACTTCGATTGCAAGGAAATTAAGCAGCAACATTAGGCAGCCATTACTAGTACACGGTCAATCTAGATCGAGATCGCGGATCACGATAGATTGATATACTTAACTTGATTTTGCTAGTTGTCACGTTACACAGTCAATCCAGACCATGTCAGTCCATGCTTCGCAATGATCACATGAATACGTGTTCTCAGCTCTGGGGATTCAGATTTCCAATAAATAAATAATATTTTTCTAAGGATTTCGTATGTGTACGGAATCATCTAAGTTTAGGTATGTTTTATACCTTAGGCTACTATTTACTCTACCACACCACAATAACGAAACAACAACAACAACAATACAATTTGTACAATTTAATGTCAAAAACAGTTAGGTATGATTTTTAAATCCGAATAACGGCAAGTTATATTTATTCTCATAAACTAAAGATTATAAATTAATAATTATGATTTCGTGTAGGAAACAATACAAAAAAGTCAATTTTACAAAAAAGAAATTCAGTCAAATAAACCCACGCTCCTAGTCGCTTCTGGCGCAAAGGTGCCCATAACACTTGCGGCATTTCCGCGCTGGATCGCCAAGGAAAGCCTTTGCCTCAGAAACGATTCGGAGCGGGGATCTTCACCCCTCTGCCTAAGACGACGGCCTATGTCCTGCACAAGCCGTCTCGCGTCCTGCCCCCAGCAACCCGCCGTTTCCACCGCCAATGGGACAAAATGGTACCCCTGCCCCAAAGGGGCATACTTCTGCCGCTTCATTGCCGCCTGAAATTCGGCCGCAGCTCCAGCCGTGCGAGCAGTGCGGCCGACGTGGGAAGCGGCGAAGGTGCTGACACACGTAGCGTCCCACACCAAACACCGCCCCCTTTCCCACGGCACTAAGGTCAGTCCGTCGGGCCGTTTCCCGTCAGTGCGACTGAGGCCCGGCGGCTCAAGCACAGACGGAACGCCCGCTGACCTGAGAGCTCGCTGAACAATATCATTCAGGGCATGGTGTCGCGGTTGCCTGCCGATACATCGGCGACAACTCAGCGCATGGTGGCCGTCCGCCTCCACCATGGTACCACAAATGCAAACATGAGGCCGACACACCTCGCAGCCTAGGCGGAGAGCAACAGCCACGCGCACCGAGTCACCGTCCAGCAAAGTGCCCAGTTGCGGTGAAGGCAACACATGCAACCACGCTCCTGATTCCGGCCGAGATACCGCCAGAAGCCTTGCACGGTCCACCCCAATCAGCCGATCAATAGTGGCCTTGCACCCAACATCATCCCACGCGCGCTGGACCTTGGGGCTCACCGGCACTACCGCCCCCGGGTTGAGAGCCGACCACGCCGCCAAGGCATCGGCCACGTACGGTACGCTTACCCTGTCACCATTCAACAATAGAATATTAGTTACCAGGTCCGCTACCCCGTGCGCCGATGCCAAGAAAGCCGGTATGCTAACGTCCCGCAGGCGTCGCACCCCAATACCCCCGTGCCGGATTGGCAGTGTTGCCTGTGTCCACTGGGACTCGTCCAGAGAGACATTAACGATTGACTCCATTGTGGTCTTTATAACGGCGTCAAAAGCGTCTATATCATCGGGATACAGCCACGCCGGAGCCGTCCGCAAAAGGTAGGTAAGTTTCGGAACAGCAAAACACTTCTGCATTAAAACCAGAGCTACGTGTGGATTAATATTTTTGAGACGTTCGCTGGCAAGTTGGAGGAGATCCCGCCGAGCATGAAGAGCCTCGGGAACTGCAAATGTAAAAATAGATGCACCAAGCAAGGAAAAGGAGTCTGCGTCAAGTTCCTTGAACCCCGGAAGCAACGACGAGAAAAAAGGGAAGCAAGAACTCGCCTCCAGGCCACAAGGGAAGAACTCGCACTTGGCCGCGTTCACCTCCAGCCCCAAATCCCTCAGACGCGGCAGCAAGACGAGCAAATCCCGCTCCACCTCCTCTGGACTACCCCCAATGGTACCATCATCGAGGTACCATATGTTAAGAGGAGATTAAAGTTGAATATTTCGCAAACACATAACTGAATAGAAAAATCATGTTAGCAACCCCACAATGGTTTTCAAAGACCTATCCAACGATACCCCACACTATAGGGTTAGTTGAGAAAAAAAAATCACTCCCACTTAACGTCTATGGGAGGTACCCTAAAAAAAAATTGTTTTAGTTTTTTTTATGTAATCACTTTGTCGGCGTGACTGATATATATATTCATGCCAAATAACAGCTTTCTAGTACTAACAGTCTCTGAGCTTAGCCGCGGACGGACAGACAGACGGACAGACATGGCGAAACTATAAGGGTTCCTAGTTGACTACGGAACCCTAAAAATAAGAAAATTGTGTATTCACAATCGCAAAATGGATTTGAACAAGAAAAAAGCCCGAGTAGTAATAATTTATTGCTTGTGCTCTAAAGAAACGTGTCAAGAGAAAACATTGGGTCAAACCATGGTTACTGAAAAGGAATATCTACACGCATCTGAACTTGTTAGATGAAATTCATAGTACTGAAGAGGAAGAGGACTATGCAAATTACTACAGGATGAAGAAGGCATGCTTTCTTCATCTGAAGAAAGATCTTTGGTCAAATCTTTCGAATGAGATGATGGCAGTTGCGGCCGCGCCGGCACTGCCGGCACGTCGTCGTCACTGATATCGTCCGCCTCCATCGCGTTGCGACCGCTGACTGACGTAAACTGACAATATTTCACATTAGACGGTCAATCTGGATCGCGATCAACGGATCGAGATCATTGATTTCAAAAAATCTAGATAATTTGTGATCCGATGTCGCGATCCGTCAATTTAACACATTAGACAGTCAATCTGGATTAAGATCATAGATCTCGATCACGGATCTCGATCTAGATTGACCGTGTAATGGCTGCCTTAGAAATAATATTTACAAGATCTTATTTTTCATGCATTGCAATTCCTATATTCTTCTTCTTCTTCTAATATATAAAAATCTCGGTGTTTGTTATCGAAATCCTCCGAAACGGCTAGATCGATTTTTATGGAACTTTTTTTTTCTGTATTCGGTAGGTCTGAGAATAGGCCGTAGGCTATTTTTTATACCCCCATTCTTCGCAGATGGAGTCGCGGGCAACAGCTAGTAAATTTAATTTAATTTGGTAAATTTCTATAATTTGTGGCAGTTTGCCTTGCCAATTGCCTTGGTCTTAGACGAAGATTTTACTTTATGCACTAGCTAGAGCATAAAAAACCATTTTATGAAGCATTCTCTCGACACACAGCAACAAATAACAACTTTACGAGCATGACAAGTGAAAAATATTTTTTTATTTACCCTTAAAAACTGCTCCCACGTTTATAGTGAATTTATTAACTTTATACGTCCGTTTTTGGGTCACCACTTACATATGAGCACCATATTTCAATTCAATAGGAAGGAAGTTATGAAATCGTATAAGTAGTATCGGAAATCCCTGTTTCCTGTGTAATTCCCGTTCCGACGAGAATACCAGGAAAATATATAAAAACCGGCCAAGAGCGTGTCCGACACGCCCAAGATAGGGTTCCGTAGCAGGTATCCCCTGTCGGCCGTAATAGCCCACACGTCTAGGGGGGGGGACCAAGTATTCCGGTCCCCCCTCTCTTGGCGCGGGAGCCCCGGCATAGGCTGGGGTGGCCAGCGGATGCTATGGTGACTCTCAATTCTCCCATGGCATCCGCAAATGGCAAGAGAGGGAATACCGGTGGGTTTTTAGTGGGTATGCCTCCCCCCCTCCTTCCACTAGGGAAGGAGGTTACGGGGGAGGCGAGTCTTACATAACTTCCGCGCCGTCCCCACGGCGGCGCGGTCGTATGCGTAACGCATTTTCCCACCGTCAAAAAAAAAAAAAAGGTTCCGTAGCAGGTACGAAAAAATCTTTGCATACTTTATTAATGTGGTTGTTTGGTCCCAACGAACGTCGGCGGTACAGCGCCGTCTATCGGCGAATTGGGTAACTAAAAACTAGTATGTATGTTGATTGTTTTTCAGATGTAATATATTTTTTTATTTGAAAGAAGATACTGTTAGCGTGATCTTATAGGTATTTAAGGAAAAAAATGCTTGCAATGGCGGTTAAATTACAATCTTACTTTAGAAATATTTTTTACAAAAACTTAAAAATTGCTCATCTGATTAAGTTGAAAGTAATTTTCCTGGAAAGTCTGTATTACGTTTAACTTACGTGAAATTACATTTCGTACTAAATACAAACTGAAATATAGATGCACAGAAAAAACCCCAGAAAAAAGACCAATGCTGGGAATCGAACCCAGGTCCTCAGCATTCCGTGCCGCGTGCCATACCCCTACACCACCACTGGTCTAGAGATTAGACACGAATCTTTCCTATACATCATACATTTCAATCTGCTAAATCATCACCTTATGCAGTGACAAACGCACATCTATGTTACACCCTCATCGAGAGATTTTAACACTCCTTCGGAACTAACCGCTCACCTGGACAAGAGATGGCGCTACTGTGCAACTTTAAACAAGTTAGCTATGAAGTATCTTTTTTTTTTTTTTTTCTTTTTTTGTACTTATTTTTTCAACTTCATTTTTTATTACTTTTACGGTCATCCCGTGAAATCATACATTTCGTACTAAATACAAACTGAAATATAGATGCACAGAAAAAACCCCAGAAAAAAGACCAATGCTGGGAATCGAACCCAGGTCCTCAGCATTCCGTGCCGCGTGCTGCAATGCTGAGGACCTGGGTTCGATTCCCAGCATTGGTCTTTTTTCTGGGGTTTTTTCTGTGCATCTATATTTCAGTTTGTATTTAGTACGAAATGTATGATTTCACGGGATGACCGTAAAAGTAATAAAAAATGAAGTTGAAAAAATAAGTACAAAAAAAAAAAGATACTTCATAGCTAACTTGTTTAAAGTTGCACAGTAGCGCCATCTCTTGTCCAGGTGAGCGGTTAGTTCCGAAGGAGTGTTAAAATCTCTCGATGAGGGTGTAACATAGATGTGCGTTTGTCACTGCATAAGGTGATGATTTAGCAGATTGAAATGTATGATGTATAGGAAAGATTCGTGTCTAATCTCTAGACCAGTGGTGGTGTAGGGGTATGGCACGCGGCACGGAATGCTGAGGACCTGGGTTCGATTCCCAGCATTGGTCTTTTTTCTGGGGTTTTTTCTGTGCATCTATATTTCAGTTTGTATTTAGTACGAAATGTATGATTTCACGGGATGACCGTAAAAGTAATAAAAAATGAAGTTGAAAAAATAAGTACAAAAAAAAAAAAAAAAAAAAGATACTTCATAGCTAACTTGTTACGTGAAATTTTTCATATTTTTTAGACGTGCGGTTCAAAAGTTAGAGGGGGGGGACACATTATTTTGAACTTTTGGAGTGAATATCTCCTAAAATATTAATTTTATCAAAAAATGGTCTTAGCGAAACCCTATTTATTTAAATACCTATCCAATGGTACCCCACACTATAGGGTTACTCGAAAAAAAAAAAAATCACCCCCACTTTACGTCTATGGGAGGTACCCAAAAAAAGTTATTTTTAGTTTATTTTATGTAATCACTTTGTCGGTGTGACTGATATGTATATTCATGCCAAATTACAGCTTTCTAGTACTAACAGTCTGGAGGAGTCCGGTGGAGGAGTTAGGTTACATAAAGTTAGGTTTTAAAAGTTAGGCTTAAAAGTTAGGTTAGGTGAGGTTAGGTTAGGTTAGGTTAGGTTAGGTTAGGTTAGGTTAGGTTAGGTTAGGTTAGGTTAGGTTGGGGTGGCTCCTGCCCAATCAGGGCGGACCTAATGCCCCCTGCAGACGCCTGTTTGCAGGGGTCATTAGGAGTATGGCCCTGTACGGGGCCCCTATATGGGCGGAGTCCCTCACCGCCACCACCAAAGCCCTCCTCCGAAGGCCCCAGAGGGTCATGGCGGTGAGGATGGCCCGGGCCTACCGAACGGTGGGCTGGGCGGCGGCTGGAGCCCTCGCAGCCTCCCCTCCGTGGGAGATCGAGGCGGTCGGGCTTGCCGAGGCCTACCGGGCCAAGGTGGAACGAAGGGAGCGGGGGGAGTCCCTCGCTCCCCAGGAGTTGGCCCGGGCCAAAGAGGTCCAGAGAGGGGAGGTGCTGGAGCGCTGGGCGGCAGAGCTTGCGGAGGCTGAATACGGCCTACGCACGATCGCAGCCATCCACCCGGTGCTCCAGGAATGGTGCGGGAGGGATCACGGGTCCCTGACTTTCCACCTGGTGCAGGTGCTGTCCGGGCATGGTTGCTTCGGGCGGTACCTGCACAGGGTGGCGGGTAGGGAGGAGACGGCGTCGTGCCACGAGTGCGGCGCCGCCGAGGACACAGCCCAGCACACCTTGGAGGTGTGCAGCGCATGGGCTGAGCGGCGCCGCACCCTGGCGGCGACGATTGGCGGCGACCTCTCGCTCCCCAGCGTTGTACGCGCAATGCTGGAGAGCGAGACGTCCTGGGAGGCCGTCACCTCCTTCTGCGACGACGTAATGTCGCAGAAGGAGGAGAGGGAGCGGGAACGCGAGAATGATCCCCTCGCGAACCCGCTCCGGCGCAGACGGACGGGAAGGAGGCGGCGACAGTTCGCCGCCAACCTTCCCTAGTGGTGCTAGCCGACGGGGGATGGGGATCCTCTGTCGGCCGTAACAGCCCACACGTCTAGGGGGGGGGACCAAGTATTCCGGTCCCCCCTCTCTTGGCGCGGGAGCTCCGGCATAGGCTGGGGCGGCCAGCGGATGCTGTGGTGACTCCAAACTCTCCCATGGCATCCGCAAATGGCAAGAGAGGGAATACCGGTGGGTTTTTAGTGGGTATGCCTCCCCCCCTCCTTCCATTAGGGAAGGAGGTTACGGGGGAGGTGAGTCCCACATAACTTCCGCGCCGTCCCCACGGCGCGGTCGTATGCGTAACGCATTTTCCCACCGTCAAAAAAAAAAAAAAAAAAAAGGTTAGGTTGGGGTGCGATGTCGGAAACCTCCTCGAGTGCCCGGGCGTTACCACTCCCTTCTATCCGAGGCGTAGGCCTCATGGGGTGGGGAAGGGTAACGCCTGGGACGGTGCACCCTGGGCAACAACGGTAAGCTAATGTATTTGTACATTATCTTACCGGTGGCTAATATCCGACTGGGGGGGATGGGGTATAGAGGGACGACTACTGCTACGTGCGCTTAAAATTTACCTTTCCCGCCCCCGGGAAAGGTAGCTTTTGGGCTGCATGAGCGTTACGGTTCGCCCCTGGCAGAGGGCCTACAAAGGGGGAAGAGTAGCGCTCGGGCCGCTGGCCTGTAGTGGTATGTCTTGGGAGGGATATCTATATGTGTATTATATGGGCCACGTATGTATCATATGTATATATTCTGTGAGGACGGGCGTAAGGTAGCTGACGGGAAGCTGCTCTGCATCCCTGCACTGAGTAAGTAGCCCCGCCGTGCTGGTCACACGGCCTGGGCTATGCGAAAGGTGTCAGGGCTCTGCAACAGGCCTGGATGTGACTTACGCCCTATATGGGGAGGGAAAGCATAGGAGGGACAGGCGTTCGGTTGCTAACAGTGTAGGCTCTGCAACCTTGTTCCTAGTACCTAGCCCCGCCGTACTCGCCACACGGCCTGGGCTACCGAACGGTTCAAGGCTCTGCAACCTGCCTGGAGGTGCCAAACGCCTAATGGGGAGGGTTAGTTTTGGGATTTAGAGAGGGACGGAAGGAAGGATGTGAGCCTGAACCTAGTACCTTCTCTGTGGCCCGAGCAGGGAAACGTGAGGGGGAGCCTCAGGGCGGAAGCAACCGTACCCTCGGTACCGCTCTGCTTTCAGAGCAGGACATGAGGGCGCGGGAGCTTACGTGAGGGCACGTAAACCCGGCTTGCCGGGAACGTGGGCGTCTGCGGAAGCCACGAGGAGTAAACCTCTTTAAACAATCCTTCACCAGCGGGGGAGGCCGGGGAGTGCCGAGCCCGCATTGCACGGTGTCGACAGAGGAGCCCCATCCCGGGGCGGCCAGCGGGCGTTGCGGTGACACATTTTGCTCCCGTGGCGTTCACAATGGCAGACGAGGGAATCCGTGTGGTTTTTAGTGGGTAGGCCCCTTGGGGAGAGCCCCACATACCTCCATTTCCCCGAACGGAGACGATGCATAAGGTGCATTTTCCACACCAAAAAAAAAAAAAAAAAAAAGGTTAGGTTAGTTTTTTTTTTTTTTTTTTTTTTTTTTTTTTTTTTTTTTTTTTTTTTTTTTTTTTTTTTTTTTTTTTCTAGCTACCCCCACAATAAATGCAGGGCCTATATCCGCAAGATCTCTCATTCCAGTTCCATCAGTTACTACTGCTCGTACTTTTATGCTGCATACTTTTTCTTTCTTTTGTACCATCCTCATACATTCCTCGGGCTCCCGACCCTTTAAACTAAGCTAGCTGACTTATTATCTATCTATTTATTATAAACTCTTCTCTCATTCCGGCCTCTATTACCATTCTCGTCAATCATTTTAGCACTCCACATACACACAGATCCTCAGACACTCTTCCTTAAAAATTAACAGGGGGGAATGGGTTCCAGGGTACAATTTTATTACAAAATACAAATTAACAAAATGTGTCCCACAATAGTTCCTTACTCTATTACATATCTTAATACTTAATTACAGTTTAACTTGTTAACAATTATACAAGCTCAAGTTACTTACAAACATCTTATTTGCTATACATATTTACATTATCCTACTATCACTAACATTTGCTTTAACTATTTCGTTCTACATCCAATTTTATGTATGCTAATTATTAATATAACACTATATCATATTAGCATACTATACTTTCCTCGTTTTATTCTTAACAATAACCTTATTAGCAATGACTAAACAATATTTAATAAACTTGCATCTACTTTTACTACTCATTACATCCCTTATACTATCTTTAGTGAGCTTGATACCCAATTCATTTTCAACATTAAACCTTTCCAAGCTATATATGGGACAATCTAAGATCAAATGAATTATGGTCTCTGGTACCCCTGGCTCACAAGAGCACGATGGGTCCTCCTTGCACTTAAACCGGTTTAAATACTCAGAGAACCCACCGTGCCCGGTCAACACCTGGGTCAGAGCACCACGAGGAACTATCTTCCTGACCAACCCATATGCCTCCACCGCATCCGGGAAAAAGACTTTAGTGGTAGACGCGGTTTTTCCAGCTTTATACCTCCGGTTCCATACATCAAGCGTATCCCTACGAAGGATACGCTTGACGTATGATACCGGACAAACATCGTAGTTCGGTCTTCTCCTGGAGCCCTCAGCGGCTTCTTTAGCCAACCGGTCGGCCCTCTCATTGCCTTCCAAACCCGCATGGGCCTTTATCCAGTTTAAGGAAATATCCTTGCCCTGGAGGGAGATGGATCTGATATTCTCCCTAGCCATTATGGCCAGCGGGTGAAGGCAACGATAGTTCGAAATGGTTTGCAGAGCCGCCCTAGAGTCGCTGAAAACCCCAAAAGAAGACCCCCCACTATTACGAGCGACATTAGTGGCTTCACAAAGCGCCAGAAGCTCGGCCTGGTATACGGTACAATAGTCCGAGAGAGCAAGCTTGACGGCCTTGGTTTCGACACCGCCATGCCAAAGCGACAACGCGGCACCAACCTTGCCGCCAATCCTGCTCCCATCGGTATAAATCCGGGTGTCAAAATTACCAACCCTATCATGAGCCTCCTGGTCGCTTAAGACTCCAAACTCAATACAAAATCGCTCTGCTGGATGTGGCGCCTCCAATGCAGATCCCATCCGCTCTATCTCCCTGTCACACAGCTGCGGCAGATTTATCCCCCTCCTGGCCTCATACAATGAGGCTACCTCACGAACTCGGAGGTCAAGAGGGAGCATCCCCGCCAACAACATTGCCGCGTCCAAGGAGACAGTGCGGTAGGCACCGCACTGTTTCTGCGCGACGCCGCGCTGCACCACCTCAAATTTCTTCCTTGTCATTAGTTTTTCGGCAGCCGGTGCCCATACGCTTGCTGCGTACAGGATCACCGGCTCAATGACAGCCACATAGATGGTTTTAACCACTGCAGGGTGAAGCCCCCAGCTCACTTTTGCCGCCCTTGCCAGTTGTTTATAAATCCCCGCCGCCTTACGACAGACATTGCTCACATGGGTGTTAAACGTAAGCTTGCTGTCAATAGTAACGCCAAGAAGTTTAATCTCATCCGCGAAACAGACCTCGATCCCTCCCATGATTAAGCGTGGGGTGTCATATTTAAGCTTCCTCGTGATAATCATCGCGCTAGTTTTATGTGGAGCAAACCTAAGTTTATTTTTGACACCCCAAGCCCAAACATGTTCGAGAGCAAGGTTCGCCCGCCTCTCTATCTCTTGAGATGTACTTCCATCAAAAGCCATCACCACATCGTCTGCGAAAGCCTGGCAGTAGTTCCCTCCATCCCCTAGATCTTTAAGTAAAGGGTCCAAAAGGAGATTCCATAGGATCGGGCCACCTATGGAACCCTGCACACAACCCTTCCCCGTAGACCTAATATGCTCCTCTCCGGCATACCTGACCACCACCTCGCGATCTTTGAGATAGCTGTCGATGACCCTCCTCAAGTTCAGCGGACAGTTCTCCTCCGCCAGTCGGACTCTAATAGCTGGCCACCATGCACTATCGAAGGCTCCCTCTATATCCAGAGAAATTATAGTAACCATTTTCTTCTCATCCAGTCCTTTGCGAATATACTGCATGAGGTTATAGAGGGAGTCTTCGGTGCTACGCTGCGGCATGAATCCGTACTGGCGGGGGCTCATCCTCGGTAATAAATGATACTTGAGGCGAGTCACCAACAACTTCTCATATGTTTTGCCCAAGATCGACAAGAGGCCTATAGGTCTATGGGACTTCGGGACGGTGTAATCACCCCTGCCAGGCTTACGCAGCACTATCACAACTGCTCTCTTCCAGGCGACAGGGAAATAGCCACACTCAAGACACTTATTAAAAAGAAGCAAAAGGAGCTCCGGGTGGGCCTTCACGACGCGAAGGCATATGTCTGCAGTAAATCCGTCTTCCCCCGGGGCCTTTTTCGGGTTAAAAGACTCGCTTGCCGTCATGAGTTCCTCCATGGTGAACGGCGGGTCACAAGCACCAACTTGCTCCCCAGCGTTCACCATTTCGGCTTTCAGTCGGGTATCACGATGGTGGCTGTTTTCACCGTCTTCAACGTCCTCCGGGTAAAAGGTTTCCGCTAGCAATCTGACGGATCCCTTCGAGTCCAGGGTCTCTCCATCCTTTACCAGCGGAAGATCCTCATTCCTTCGCGTCGTTCTACCTATTACCCTATAAATCCCATCCCAGATGCTCTCCCTGTCCTGCCTACCACAAAACTCCCTCCAGCTGTCAATTTGAGCTCTGGCTGCCGCTGACTCGTACTTCTCTTTCTGTTCTAGGTACTCCTGCACCACTTTGGACCTCCGGATTTGAGCTGCCCATTTAATCCTGCGCTTCCTTCGAGTGACCTCTCTCTTCATCTCCGCGAGTTCCTCGGACCACCACGGTACGGTAAGTGTTTCACTTGATTTTTTACTTGGCATTGTGTGTGTGCATGCTGCGTCTATTGTATGTATGAGTTTCTGTGTAATTTCTTCTAACTGTGTTGTGTTATGTATGTTTTCTATGTCTGTGACGGTAATTTTGTTTACAGTGAGTAATTGGTTGAGTTTCTCATTAAACTCAACCCAATTAGCCTTCTTCGTATTGTATTTCCTAGTTGTTCTGTGTATACATGTGCCTTTGGATTTCTGTAGTTTGACGTGAAACACTATACCATTGTGGTCCGAGCACGTGAGATTCTCCTCCACTCTCCAGTTGTCAACGAAGCTCAGGATGTTCAATGAGCAGGCCGTAACGTCAACAAAGCTCTGGTACCTCTTTCCCCCTCTAACAGTATCAAAAGTTGGCACGTCTCCTTGATTGAGCACAGCCAGACCCAGCTCATCAATACAGCCGGCGAGCTCTTCCCCCCTATGGTCGGTAACCGGACTCCCCCACCACATGCTCTTCGCGTTCATATCACCTCCGACAATCCACCCTGACGCACCGATTTGCTGGCTTATGTGGGCCAAGCGATCCAGGTCCGCACCGATGGGGTGATCATGCTGGGGGCATTCAAGATAAACAGAGGTTAGAGTGATCTTCCAGGCACCAGTCTGGATCCTTACCACCACGATGTTGTTGGTGGTAAGTTTGGGGAACTGTATAACATCTAAATCTTGATCAAACACCGCTATTGCGGCTTTAACAGTTCCCCCGCCCACACTAGTGCTCTGGAAAATCCTCACCCCTCTGCGACCCCTCATTTCCCCGATCGACCCCACGTACGGCTCCTGGATTAGAGCAACTGCTATATTTCGCTTCACCGCCTCGACCATCAGCTCATCGGTCGCCAGTTTGGATCGCCGAAGGTTAGCCTGGGCCATCTTATACACCTTGTTCGCCACCTGGCTGCCCTTAGCAGTAAGCCACGGTTGCCCTAGCTATCTCGTCCCATCTCTTCCTAGTAGGGCAATCGTGGCTAAACGCATTATGCTCCGCATGCTCCAACCCACCTTTTGCGCAATTCCTGCAGCACGGGGGCACATTCGCCAGAAAATCAGCACACCCGCTCTTCAGGTGCGGGCCACCGCAATGACTGCACAGGTCAACCGACTCCGTGCAGTACTTCTTGCCATGACCAAAACCCAGACAGCGGGTGCACTGCATCAACGGGGTCTGATCCTCGACCCGAACACGCTGCAGGTCAATATGCGCATAACTCCTGTCAAGCATTCTACGCCAGACCGTCGGCGAAACGCTCATCACGACATGGACAGTGTGGGGGTTCCTAGTTCTCCTCCTATATCTAACCTTAACTCTGCCGTTTTCAGCGTCGAGGTCGTGGAAAACACCCCGATTCTGGTTCCTCAGGGCCTTCTCTATGTCCTCGTCAGAGTTGACTGCGAGCACACTCCTGAGGACCAACAACGGGTCCTTGTTGACCACCTCCTCGACGCTGAGATCGGCTCCATTCGCCTTCAGCCGCTCCTTTATCCTATCCCTATCCTCTCTCGTCCTCAATCCGATAATAACCTTCCTATCCTTCGCTTTTCTCACCCTCTCCACCTTGATCCACCCCTCCTTTGCATCCACTGCCTCTCTTATCTTGTTAAGGACCACTTCTCCAGTTTCCGTCTCGACTTTCGAGGACACGCACACCGAATGCAAAGTCCCACGCCCACGAGACGGTTCCCCAGAGTGGCCAGCAGTTGCCTCAGCATAGGTTTTCTCAGCAAGTTTTCCCAGGGTGAATTCGAGGGTTTCTTTCAACTCTTCCATCTTCCTACTATTATCTACAATCAACCTCTGGTGCTCTTCCAACCTCTTCGACAGCTCATGGTCAACAGGGTGAGAAGTTTCCCCAACACTAAACTTCCCCTGCTCTACCTGCTTCGGACCTACCTGCTCTCCTTTAAGTTTTGGCTTAGCCACTACCTTGCCCTCATCAGCACCCTTAACCAGCTGGAATAGCCTATCAAGGGCGATGGTCACCTCAACTTTGATCTCTGTTTTGAGATTTTTAGCTGCGTTAAGGTGAGTTTTCCCTTTACGGAGAACCCTCCTCGCCTCAGCCAACCTATCCGAGACTGGCTCCGCACCAGGGCTCGAAGTTTTAGGAGCGGTCGGTGGTTTGCCGCTCTGCAAGGTAGATGTTCTCGGCCTCGAGGGACCCGCCCCAGCGACATCGCCGGACAAAGTCTGGGTAGTGTTAAGCAGTCCAGCCTCCCACCCCCCCAAATCCTGCCCGGCCATAACCTCTGGGCTCGTTTTATTAAGGAGAGACCTTTCCCCCGCAGCCTTCCCAACAGGGGTCCTCAACCCGAACATGATGGAGGAATTCGAGTCTGCGCTAGAATAGGTGGATACAACTAACCCCGGTCAGTTTGTAGAAGTTTTAAAAAGGTATCAATCGTATCCCCAAGAAATCAAAACACAAAATAATTAAATGAAAAAGGTAATAATGTGAGTCCCAGACTCTGTCTCTAAGTAAGTGGGCAGTTGTAAAGGGACCACCCGTCAAATAAAACTACAATAGGAAAAATCAAAAATTTTGTCAACTCGACTCTATCCAGAGTCAGTCCAAAAACAGACAACAGTCAGGAAAAAACAACAATAAAAATACCAGAAAAAATACAAGTCAAAATATAATTTTTATAATTTAACTCTATATAGAGCGGGTATCCTATACACAATATACTTGCGCTACACAGCACAGGTCTTAAAAATACTTAGAATTAACAAAAATATAAAAATAAAAATTTTTTACGTCTTATAACTAATTCGGCTCTATGTAGAGCAACGAGACTCCACCCAAGGGATAGCTCTCCCCGAGCGCTCCCAGGGGACACCAAGCACGTCCCGCTAGCTCCAAGGGTTCCAGAGATATGACCGGTCACAGTTTCCGGTACCAAAAACAAGATGGCCGCCGAAAACCGATACCAGGACGTATCTCAGGAACCAGTGGTCCAATCGGAACGCGGTTTCCTTCCCCTAAGAGAGCTCTTCAAGACGCTCCGTTGGAGACCCGTTTCAGGAAGATCGGAGTCCTGAAAATTTTTCAGGATCAAAGTGTCCAGATCCTTCCTGAAAAAAGTCTCGTCGGGTAGAGTTCCGACCGGGCTCCCTAACAAAGAAAACCGCAGAGCCCTAGGACTCACCGTTCCGGAGATATCGGAGGAGGAAAAACCCCAAGATGGCGGCCAGAACTGTCAAACACAAGTTTTGACCGCCAGCAACTCCGCTCCCAGTGGTCGTAGAACTGTGGGATTTTCTATGTCCGGCTTCGCTCTAACTCCTCTAACCGCCGGAATCACTTCCGGGAGACAAATTTTTCAGGGCCTGAAATGGCCTGAAAAGTAGAGGGGCGGGTAGTCAACAAGCCCCCGGATCTGCTGAAGAAAACCGCAGATCGCTGAGACCCCTAGTTCCCGAGTTATAGCGGCTGAAAGAAAAGAAAAATGGCCGCCGAGCTGTCAAACTCCAACTTTAGGAGTTGATAACTCTGGAACCAGGCGTCGGAGGACTACCGGGCTTTCTCCAGCAGTATTCCCACAACCTCCTCTTGCTCCCTAAAGTGTTTCCAGCCCAAAAAATTCTTGTGCGCCGAAATAGAAAAATTTTGATGGGAGCAGATAGAGACCAAAAAACAAGAGCTAGGAAAAGTTTTCCCAAATTTCTACGACCAGGGGTTCAGGAGTAAAACACAAAACAAAACCTGGCATCAAAAAACAAAATGGCCGAAAAAGTAAAACTTCGTCAGTTTTAATGATTTCCGACCCGCGCGACAGCTTAGGTCGGATAATACACCGACTCTAAACACGATCCCGTGGTCGGAAATGACTAAAAACAATTAATTTAGAAAATAGAGGAAAATTTAGAAGAAAATTAATAACTCCTGAACCGATGGTCAGAAAAATATGAAAAAAATACACAAAAATAGAGGAAAACAAGGCGCACAAGATGCAATAAAAAACAGAATTAAAATAAATCAGAAAATAGAAAATTTTTAGGAAAAACGAAAAAATCGGTTTTCCGAAAATTTTCCAAGGGTAGAGCCGAATTAAAAATTTTAAAATACTACAGCTACGTTGGGCCGCTATGCCCGCAAATTACTACGGCGGCAAAATCCGCGCGTCACAACAAGTTTAGTCACAAATTAGGGTCAAAGTTGACACATTTAAAAATTTATTGTTCAAAAACTATAAGTGATAAAATTTTTCGACTTGCGGTTCCGGGCTACTGCTGCTGCCGTGCACGATCCCTCCAAGTGGCGTCGCTCTGCTACTGCCAGAAGTCGGACCACGCCACCACGCGGTTTTTGGTTTTTCCCAATTTCCTCCAAATTCCCTCAGCGGAAAAATCCGCGAGGGGGCTCGCTGTGTAGAGGGCGCTGAGGCGCACACGGCGATGCGCCGCAACCAATAGGTTACAGCGACTAATCGCGCGCCGCACGCAGTCAAAGATGAAATTTTTCACTTTAACCTCAAAAAGTGAGGTTATTTCACACAAACTTTTTTTTTTTTTTTTTTTTTTTTTTTTTTTTTTTTTTTTTTTTTTTTTTTTTTTTTTTTGCCTTTCACTATAGACACTTGATTTCACCTCGCCCACATGCGCGTCGATGGGGCGATTCCAATGGTGTATCACACTCGTAAATCGGACGAAAAATAACCACTTTTTTGATTTTTTTTTTTTTTTTTTTTTTTTTTTTTTTTTTTTTTTTTTTAAGTGCGGAGCACGTGGAATTCGTGACGTTCAAGAGCGCGGATCGAACGTAACTGGGGTTAGGTTAGGTTAGGTTAGGTTAGGTTAGGTTAGGTTAGGTTAGGTTAGGTTAGGTTAGGTTAGGTTAGGTTAGGTTAGGTTAGGTTAGGTTAGGTTAGGTTGGGGTGCGAAGTCGGAAACCTCCTCGAGTGCCCGGGCGTTACCACTCCCTTCTATCCGAGGCGTAGGCCTCATGGGGTGGGGAAGGGTAACGCCTGGGACGGTGCACCCTGGGCAACAACGGTTAATTAATTCCTTCGGGGATTTAGTTAACCGTTGGCTAATATCCGACTGGGGGGGTGGGGGTCAGCAATCTCCACATGTGCCCGGGCCATGTATGGTCCGCATGCATGGTCTGGACTGCACGACTGCTACGGTTCTCCCCTTTTAATCCTGGACACTAGGGTTAAGGGGGAGAAGAGTAGCAGTTGGGCCCATGGCCTGTGGGGATTGACTGACTGACTGGGGGGGAGGGGGTCGGTAACTTCCACATGTGTCCGGGCGGAAGTAGTGGTACCTACTACCGCCTAGGCTGCACGACCGTTACGGTTCTCCCCTGTTAACCCTGGTGGTTAAGGGGGAGAAGAGTAGCGGTTGGGCCCATGGCCTGTGGGGGTTTACTGACACACTGGGGGGGAGGGGGTCGGCAATTTCCACATGTGCCCGGGCGATAGTTCAGGTTATCGTCTGGGCTGCACGACCGTTACGGTTCTCCCCTGTTAACACTGGTGGTTAAGGGGGAGAAGAGTAGCGGTTGGGCCCATGGCCTGTGGGGGTCTGCTGACACACTGGGGGGGAGGGTAGCGGGCCCATTAGTGGGTCCGCTTTTGAGGACGGCGCCCCGCCCTTGGGCGGGCGCCTTTGACGTCGGCGAACCCGAACTGAGTACCTGCTCTGCCACGGCGGACAGGGAAAGGCGAGGGGGAGCCTGGTGGGCGGAAGCGACCGTGCCCTCGGTACCGCTCTGCTTTCAGAGCAGTACATGAGGGCGCGGAAGCTAACGTGAGGGCACGTAACCCCGGCTTGTCGGGAACGTGGGCATCTGCGGAAGCCACGAGGAGTAAACCTCTTTAAACAATCCTTCACCAGCGGGGGAGGTCGGGGAGTGCCGAGCCCGCATTGCACGGTGTCGACAGAGGAGCCCCATCCCGGGGCGGCCAGTGGGCGTTGCGGTGACACATTTTGCTCCCGTGGCGTTCACAATGGCAGACGAGGGAATCCGTGTGGTTTTTAGTGGGTAGGCCCCCTTTGGGGAGAGCCCCACATACCTCCGTTTCCCCGAACGGAGACGATGCATAAGGTGCATTTTCCACACCAAAAAAAAAAAAAAAAAAAAAAGGTTAGGTTAGGTTAGGTTAGGTTAAGGAGAAAAATCTTCCTTAGTTAAGGAGAAAAATCTTCCTTAGTTAAGGAGAAAAATCTTCCTTAGTTAAGGAGAAAAATCTTCCTTAGTTAAGGAGAAAAATCTTCCTTAGTTAAGGAGAAAAATCTTCCTTAGTTAAGGAGAAAAATCTTCCTTAGTTAAGGAGAAAAATCTTCCTTAGTTAAGGAGAAAAATCTTCCTTAGTTAAGGAGAAAAATCTTCCTTAGTTAAGGAGAAAAATCTTCCTTAGTTAAGGAGAAAAATCTTCCTTAGTTAAGGAGAAAAATCTTCCTTAGTTAAGGAGAAAAATCTTCCTTAGTTAAGGAGAAAAATCTTCCTTAGTTAAGGAGAAAAATCTTCCTTAGTTAAGGAGAAAAATCTTCCTTAGTTAAGGAGAAAAATCTTCCTTAGTTAAGGAGAAAAATCTTCCTTAGTTAAGGAGAAAAATCTTCCTTAGTTAAGGAGAAAAATCTTCCTTAGTTAAGGAGAAAAATCTTCCTTAGTTAAGGAGAAAAATCTTCCTTAGTTAAGGAGAAAAATCTTCCTTAGTTAAGGAGAAAAATCTTCCTTAGTTAAGGAGAAAAATCTTCCTTAGTTAAGGAGAAAAATCTTCCTTAGTTAAGGAGAAAAATCTTCCTTAGTTAAGGAGAAAAATCTTCCTTAGTTAAGGAGAAAAATCTTCCTTAGTTAAGGAGAAAAATCTTCCTTAGTTAAGGAGAAAAATCTTCCTTAGTTAAGGAGAAAAATCTTCCTTAGTTAAGGAGAAAAATCTTCCTTAGTTAAGGAGAAAAATCTTCCTTAGTTAAGGAGAAAAATCTTCCTTAGTTAAGGAGAAAAATCTTCCTTAGTTAAGGAGAAAAATCTTCCTTAGTTAAGGAGAAAAATCTTCCTTAGTTAAGGAGAAAAATCTTCCTTAGTTAAGGAGAAAAATCTTCCTTAGTTAAGGAGAAAAATCTTCCTTAGTTAAGGAGAAAAATCTTCCTTAGTTGACGGTTTTTCGCGAGATTTGGTATAGAGACTTGTTTCGACCCCCCTGCTTGTTTCCCTGACTCGACTCTACCCTTTCTCGTTACCTTGGCTTGTTTTTTACGGTTTTCTGTTCAGCTTTTTGATTGGTTTTGTTAAAATTGGCAACTTTTTGACTAACTGTTACGGCTATACCCGTTAAGCTACCCCCTCCAAATTTTGGTGGTGGGTAGCGCTGGGGCAGCTCTAGCGTTCGGCATTGTCGAAAAGGACCCAATTTCAGCGGTTTTCGTGACAACACTTGTCGAAAAATATTCATGCGCCTGCTATACTTAATAGCAGCGCCTGAAATTTTTCGACGAGCAACGGACATTTTTGTGAATAACTCCTCGTGGGTTATTCATAAAAATTTTTTGTTTGTGCGAGGAGATAGGATCGTTTATTCGCCCTATTTCCGACTTGAGTTTTGGTGGCGTAACTCTCATAGTTTGGGAGTTACGAATTTTACAAGAAATTACGCCGATCGGCGTAATTTTTTGATCGAATTTTGGGTTTTTCGGCTGGGGAATTTTTGTTTCCCAACCGAAAAATCTGGTTGAGGTGTCGTTAGATAGAGCTTTTTAAGCTCTATCTTTTGGCTTATAAAGCGTTGAGGTGGCATTTACTGTTTTGGAGATATCGATTTTTAATCGATATTTCCATACAGTATTTGCAAAATTTAGGGTTTTTTGCTTCCAAAAACTTTGTTTCTGGGGGCAAAAATCCTATCTTTGGCTGCTAAGTGGGGCCAATTGGGACCTACTTGGAAGTCTTTGTTGCGGATCCCTGTCACGTATGGGCGATTTGATATCGGCCAAAACGTGACAGAATGTCGGATCGGAAGCAGGATATGGAGGCTACGGAGGAGGCAGTGGCTCGTGTCTCCCTCCCCAGCAAGAGGGCTATGGCGGAGACCGAAGGAGTGGGAGAGGACAAGCCCTCCTGCCCCAAGGTCAGCGCCGCTGCCCGAGGACGCGCCCTGAAAGGCTCGGGGACATATGCCGGATTGGCCGCGGCTAAGGCCAAACTGAGGGAATCCGGAGAGGACTACGCAGAGGTGCGTATGTCCAAAGCAGCCTACCGCCTCAGCTTTCCCGGCCTGCGCTCCCGCTCCCAGGGGCCCCTAAGGGACCGCTCCCCCGTTTTGACACCGAGGATGACTGACGGGTCCGACAACGAAGAGGACGAACGGGAGAACGCCCGGCAACCGGCTCGAACGGTCGCCGGAAAAGAGGGCACGGCTCCCCCAACCGCAAACGACGACCAACTTACCACCGAAGAGGTCGGGGTGGTAGAATGCGCGCGCAATGCTGCTCGCGCAGTTCTTGCGGAGGCCGCAAAGTCGAGCCACTTAAATGGTGTTGTGCGTGGCAAAATAAACACGGCCTGCCGCGAAATAATAGAGGCGATGGATTTCCTCGAAAACAGGAAAGATAGCGAGGAAATCCGCAAATTGAAGGCGGACAACCGCAGGATGCGGGAGCAGCTTGCGCATCTGCAAGGAGAGACGAAGGCCCTCCGCACCGCTTTCTCGGAGCGGAAGTCCGAGGCGTCCACGCGCGCCACTCAGGGCCTTCCTGAAGGCCTGCAGGAGGCCCTAGCGCTACACTCGAGGGAGCTCTTTGTCAGCCTTGGCAATATGCTGAATGCCAGGCTGGAGGCCTTCGAGAGCCGCCTCCCTCCGGAGCCTGTCGTGCGTCCGCCGCTTAAGGCAAGTAGGACTGCCATCCCCCTGCCGCCGCCATCTCAAAAGGAAGAACCCCAGAGGAAGGCGCCTGCCCAGCCAAAGGCCCAGCCCAAAGTGCCGCCCAAAGGGCAGCACAAGGAGCAACCCAAGGCCAGGGCACAAGAGGAGTCGTCGCCGACCTCCCAGAGGCCGAACCCCACTGCTTCCAACCAGGAATCCTGGACGGAAGTAGTCAAGAGGAAGGCGAAGGCCAAGGCCAACAAGCCCTCAGCGACGAAGAAGCCTGCCGTGGCCAAAAGCCTGGCCACACCGAAAAGCGCGGCGGTGATGGTCACACTTAAGCCGGAGGCCAATATGTCCTACTTGGAGGCCCTCCAAATGGTGACCACCTCCTTCAAGCTGGCAGACGTGGGGCTCGAAAGTGTCCGAGTGCGCAAGTCGGCCACTGGGGCACGACTCTTTGAAGTCCCAGGGGCTAGCAGTGGTCAGCTAGCAGATGCGCTGGCGGGAAAAATCGCGGGAGTTCTTGGGGATGTAGCCACGGTCTACAGACCTACCAAAACTGCCGACCTCCGAGTTACCGGCTTCGATGAGTCGGTAACTTCGGAGGACATCAGAACGGCGGTTGTGCTAAATGGCGCCTGCTCCACGGAGCAGGTTAAAGTAAGCCCGGTCAGGATATTGAGTAACGGGACTGGTTCCGCGTTGGTGCGCTGCCCTGTGGCGGCCGCCAACAAGCTAGTGAAAGCGGGGAAAATGCTGGTGGGCTGGTCGGCGGCCAGCATCAGAGCCCTGGAACCCCAACCCATGCGGTGCTACCGCTGCATGGGAACGGGCCACACTAGGGCCTTATGCCCCGCAGCGGAAGACAGGGGCAACCTGTGTTTCAGGTGCTCGAAGCCCGGCCACAGGGCAGCCGAGTGCCAGGCCGAGCCCCACTGCGACGTGTGCCGCTTCGCGAAGCGGCCAGCCGGACACGTCATGGGGGGACAGGCGTGCGCGCCCCCCCAAACCAAAGGCCGTAGTGACCCCGTTCGAGCTGGCGGTCAAGTAAGCAGCCCTGAGGCAGCAGCGGGAAACAGGATGGATCTCTAAATGTCGGTACACCGACATTTAGAGATCCTGCAGGGCAACCTGAACCACTCCGCCCGCGCACAAGACCTCATGATGCAGGTCATGGCGGAGTGGGGACTGGCATTGGCGGTGGTGGCCGAGCCATACATGGTCCCTGCTCAGGCACACTGGGTAGGGGCCACAGACGAATCCGTGGCGATGGTGGTTCCGGCGACAGGGTTCTTCCCATCCCTCTCCAGGCTCGAAGACGGACCGGGATACGTGGCGGCAAAATGGGGGAAGACGGTGGTCATCGGGGTGTACTTCTCTCCCAACCGACCACTGTCCGCCTTCGAATCTTTCCTGGAGGGGTTGGGAAGAGTGGTGGGGAGGTGTTCCCCTGCCCAAGTCATTGTGATGGGGGACCTTAATGCTAAAAGTGCGGCATGGGGTTCCCCCGTCACTGACTTGAAGGGAGCTGTGCTACGAGACTGGGTGCTGGCCACGGGGCTGGTGGTCGTCAACCAGGGCAGCGCCAACACGTGCGTGCGCAGACAGGGGGGATCAATAGTCGACGTCACGTTCGCCACCCCCTCCCTTGCAGCACGTGTTGAGGACTGGCGCGTCCTGGAGGAGGTGGAGACCCTCTCCGACCATTTATATATACGGATGAGGGTCTCCGTCTCGTTGCGGCAGTCGCGACAACCGCGACCAGGGAGGGCTGGAGGTGGGTTCCCGCGGTGGGCGATAACCCACTTCGACCCCGCAATGGCCGAGGAGGCCGCCATTGCCGAGGCGTGGAGTCGTCCCCCCCCGCAGGGAACTGTTGATGAGAAGGCGGCCCGGTATCGGGCCTCGCTGACGCGCATCTGCGACGCCGCGATGCCGCGAGTGAGGCAGGTGCCCAACAAGCGGGCTGTCTATTGGTGGACAGAGGAAATCGCGGCCCTCAGAGTGGCCAGCAACGCTGCCCGCCGGAACTACACCCGCTGTAGGAGGCGACGGACCCACACCGACGGGGAAGAGGAGCGGCTGTACGCGGCGCTTAGGAGCGCCAAGGAGGCGCTCCAAATCGCCATAGTGAGGGCAAAGGACACCGCGCATGAGGAGTTCCTGGCGACCCTGAATAGGGATCCATGGGGGCGGCCTTATAAAATGGTCCGCAACAAAATGAAGCGCAGCCCCCCCTTGGACACCATGGAGCCGGAGCTCCTCGAAAGAGTGGTGGAGGCCCTGTTCCCGGCGGCGCCAAGTTTCGCTCCCCCGAGGATGTCGGCCCCCTCGGAGGAGCGGAATGAGCCGCTCCCTCCTGTCCCCAGGATCACTGAGGACGAGATGATGGGGATGGTGGACCGGATGCGGGCCAACAAGAAGGCACCTGGACCAGACGGTGTCCCGGCAAGGGTCGTCCCGTTAGCCCTGGAACACCTAGGGGAGCGACTCGAAGACCTCCTGAACGAGTGCCTGGAGACGGGACGCTTCCCCAAGGTGTGGAAGGAGGGACGGCTGGTCTTGCTGCGGAAGGAGGGTCGCCCGGCGGATTCCCCATCCGGCCACAGGCCGCTGGTCCTGCTTGACGTATCCGGGAAGATGTTTGAGAGGGTGGTTGCTTCCCGGATCGTCAAGCACTTGGGGGACGTGGGCCCGAACGTCTCGGACCGGCAGTTCGGGTTCCGACAGGGCAGAGGGACGCTGGACGCTATTAAGGAGCTAAAAGCCTTTATAGACGTCGCGGCGGGAAGAGGGGAGGGAGTGGTGGCGGTGTCCTTGGACATCGCCAACGCGTTCGGCACCCTCCCCTACTCTGTAATTCTGGAGGCCCTCAGGTACCACCGGGTACCATTGTACCTGCAGAAGATCGTGGGGCACTACCTTGAGGACAGGGTAGTGCTCTACGATCATGAAGGGGAGCGGAAGGCAAGGCCTATGGGCTGTGGGGTTCCACAAGGGTCGGTCCTCGGACCACTATTGTGGAACCTGGGTTACGACTGGGTAATCAGGGGGGTACAGCTTCCTCGCATGGCCACCATTTGTTATGCCGACGACACACTGGTGGTCGTGCGAGGAAGTGAAATGCGGGAGGCCTTCCGCAGGGCAGCGGTTGCGGCCGACCTCACGGTCCACCGAATCCGCATGCTGGGACTGGAGGTTTCGGTTACCAAAACCGAAGCGATGGTCTTCGGCGGACGGGGCTGGCGGATACCCGCGAACGCCACGCTACCGATTGGGGGGGAATCTGTCCAAGTCAAGGCCAACATCAAATATCTTGGCCTTGTCCTGGACAGGAAGTGGGATTTCACGGAGCACTTCACCAGACTCGCTCCGAGACTGGTGGGTGCTGCGTCAGCGATGGGCAAACTTCTGCCCAACGGAGGGGGCCCGAGGGGAGCTGTGCGCAAGCTCTACACGGGCGTAGTGCGCAGCATGGCGCTATATGGGGCGCCGATCTGGGCGAGTCGGCTGTCGGAGCGTAATAAGGCCTTGCTCCGACGGCCGCAAAGGATGTGCGCCATCAGGGCGGTACGGGCGTACGTAACTGTCGCCCACATGGCCGCTTGCGCCCTAGCCGGAACACTGCCCTGGGACATCGACGCCCAGACGGCCGCGGAGGTATATGAGGAGCGCAAAGAGGCGCTGCGAAGGGGGGAAAGGCCTGCCCCCAGGGAGCTAGAGTTTGCCCGCCGCATGGTGGAGCGTCGGATGAGGGACCGCTGGAAGAGTGACCTGGAGGACAGCCGCTATGGAACGCGCACCATAGCGGCTCTACTCCCGTCACTCGACCAGTGGGTCGAGAGGGAATTCGGAGCCCTCACTTTCCGGATGGTGCAAGTAATGACCGGGCACGGGTGCTTCGGCCATTATTTGCACCAAATAGGGAGGGAAAATGATACGACGTGCCACCACTGCGGCGATCCAGACGACACGGCCCAGCACACTCTGTCAGAGTGTAGCAGCTGGGCCCCAGAGCGGCAAACTCTAGAGGCGGAGTTAGGGACGAGCGACCTCTCGCTCTCCAGCGTTGTGCGAGCCATGCTGGAGAGCGAGGAGGCCTGGCAGGCGGTCGCCTCCTTTTGCGAGACAGTAATCTCGCAAAAGGAGGCCGCGGAACGGGAGCGCGAGGACGACGCCCTCGCGCCCCTGTTCCGGCGCAGACGGAGGGGGGTAAGGCGGAGGCGATTTGCTGCCCGTCATATCCCCCAGTAGGGCCAGCGGGCGAGGGACGGGGATCCCTTGTCCGCATTGCACGGTCCTACGAGTCTGGGGGAAGGGTTGAAATGCTGCAACTCTTCCCCCCCTGGCGCGGGTAGCCCCGGCGAAAGCTAGGGCGGCCGGGAGGCGTCATGGTGAAATCCATGGATCCCACGGCGCCTAACAACCTCGGCAAGAGGGTCAGCATCGGAGTGGTTTTAGTGGGTATGCTCTCCTGTCCCCTTCTCATTAGGAGAAGAGGACCGGAGAGAAAGCCCCACATAACCTAAACCGGGTCTCCCCGGGCCCGGGGGTACACGTAATGTGTTTCCACTCCGTGAACAAAAAAAAAAAAAAAAAAAAAAAAAAAAAAAAAAAAAAAAAAGGTTAGGTTAGGTTAGGTTAGGTTAGGTTGGGGTGCGAAGTCGGAAACCTCCTCGAGTGCCCGGGCGTTACCACTCCCTTCTATCCGAGGCGTAGGCCTCATGGGGTGGGGAAGGGTAACGCCTGGGACGGTGCACCCTGGGCAACAACGGTTAATTAATTCCTTCGGGGATTTAGTTAACCGTTGGCTAATATCCGACTGGGGGGGTGGGGGTCAGCAATCTCCACATGTGCCCGGGCCATGTATGGTCCGCATGCATGGTCTGGACTGCACGACTGCTACGGTTCTCCCCTTTTAATCCTGGACACTAGGGTTAAGGGGGAGAAGAGTAGCAGTTGGGCCCATGGCCTGTGGGGATTGACTGACTGACTGGGGGGGAGGGGGTCGGTAACTTCCACATGTGCCCGGGCGGAAGTAGTGGTACCTACTACCGCCTAGGCTGCACGACCGTTACGGTTCTCCCCTGTTAACCCTGGTGGTTAAGGGGGAGAAGAGTAGCGGTTGGGCCCATGGCCTGTGGGGGTTTACTGACACACTGGGGGGGAGGGGGTCGGCAATTTCCACATGTGCCCGGGCGATAGTTCAGGTTATCGTCTGGGCTGCACGACCGTTACGGTTCTCCCCTGTTAACCCTGGTGGTTAAGGGGGAGAAGAGTAGCGGTTGGGCCCATGGCCTGTGGGGGTCTGCTGACACACTGGGGGGGAGGGTAGCGGGCCCATTAGTGGGTCCGCTTTTGAGGACGGCGCCCCGCCCTTGGGCGGGCGCCTTTGACGTCGGCGAACCCGAACTGAGTACCTGCTCTGCCACGGCGGACAGGGAAAGGCGAGGGGGAGCCTGGTGGGCGGAAGCGACCGTGCCCTCGGTACCGCTCTGCTTTCAGAGCAGTACATGAGGGCGCGGAAGCTAACGTGAGGGCACGTAACCCCGGCTTGTCGGGAACGTGGGCATCTGCGGAAGCCACGAGGAGTAAACCTCTTTAAACAATCCTTCACCAGCGGGGGAGGTCGGGGAGTGCCGAGCCCGCATTGCACGGTGTCGACAGAGGAGCCCCATCCCGGGGCGGCCAGTGGGCGTTGCGGTGACACATTTTGCTCCCGTGGCGTTCACAATGGCAGACGAGGGAATCCGTGTGGTTTTTAGTGGGTAGGCCCCCTTGGGGAGAGCCCCACATACCTCCGTTTCCCCGAACGGAGACGATGCATAAGGTGCATTTTCCACACCAAAAAAAAAAAAAAAAAAAAAAAAAAAGGTTAGGTTAGGTTAGGTTAGGTTAGGTTAGGTTAGGTTAGGTTAGGTTAGGTTAGGTTAGGTTAGGTTAGGTTAGGTTAGGTTCCCCCCCGGGTGTCGCTACCTTGTCGTGGTGGGGGGGCTTGACCCCTTAATGATCTTCGGGCCTTTAAGCTCGAAGTGAAAGGGTGACCAAGAGCGGCACAGCCTCGGTGGAGCCCATCCTGGGCCAAGCGAGGCGGGCGTGCCCTAGTGAAAGGGTGCGCCGCTTTCCTGCTCCCTGTCTCTCCTGCAGCAGGGGACTACGGGGACGCAGAGGGGATAACAGCTCCTTATCGTGGTTATGGATGCGGGTTGCAGCGTATCCAGTACCAGGCCGGAGACAAGTAGGTCTGGTGGACTGAACGGGTCTGGCCTGGGCTAGCGGTTTGCCGGATGTGCCACTTTAGTGGCGAACGGGTTGGCGTAACTGCAACACAAGGGGAACTCACCCCTTAAAAAAGAGGAGAGGGCTCCCTCTTTAAAAGGAGCAGGGGACCGCACCCCTCATCAAAGGAGCATGAGTGATAACAAAGAGAAACTACCCCAGGAGGGTACCTCGTCTCGAGGAGAATCCCTCTCCGTTACCATCCCACGGACAGCCCCATCGTATTCTGGGGGGGGCAATTATCACTTCGTGGGCACTGAAAGCCCACGTTTTAAATTTAGTTCGTCCGCGACTCAGATCCCGGACCAAAATCGTCTTGGCGTATCAGTGCGCGACTGCACTGTACGCCTCACACGGCAAATTGATTGCCAAGAGCCCGAACCTAGGGCCAACACGAGCTCGGAAGTCAACTTTGCTTCCCAGGAGACTGCAGGTCACGAGTCTACTGGCAGAAGCAATCTTGAGGACGTCCCGGATGCAGCTGAGCGGGTGAAGCGGAAGCGGAAGCGATTGCGCCCTGCTTCATCTGTTCTCAGCTCAAGTGATGAAGGGTCTACATGCGCCTCGGCTGGGGAAGGACAGCCAAAGGCCAAAGGGAGAGGCCGCCCACCAACATCGGGCAAATATGTAGGACTGGCCAGAGCGAAGGAAGCCTACAACCGGGCTCTTAGGGAAGAGCTCCGGCTGAAGGCCGAGATGGAGGTGCAGGAGATGTCCATTAGGACCCGTCAAGGGTACCAGATGGACACTTCTTCTCTAGCAAGGACTGACTCAGAGGATGCAGAGGCCAACCAAGATCTTGGTCAACAGGTGGCTGACAGTGTGGCAATCATCACCAAAGTTGCCACAAAATCAAAGAACTTGTCAGGAGGATATGTCAAGAGCTTGAAAGAGGCGGCTGTCGCGATCGCTGATGCGTTTTCGGAGCTCAGCAGACGCACGGCTACTGAAGAGACAGCTCGGCTGCAGGCCGACAACAACCGACTTCAGACCGAAATGGCCAGCCTCCGAAAGGAGCTGGCCGAAATGAAAATGACCCTGGAAGGGATGCGGAAGCAGGGTAGTCCGCCACCCCCTCAAACCGGAAAAGACAAGGAGAAACCGCCCCCTGCGCGGCCTCCCCAGGGTGAAAATATGGATAGACGTGTTGCTGCCTTCCCACCTGCCACAGAAATGGACCATCTGTGCAGAGCGATAATGGCTCACGTCGGTCCGTACCTTGATGCACGCTTGGCCGGCATTCAGGACCGGCTGTTGCCGGAAAAGCCTGTGCGACCACCTCTGGCGGCGGATGCCAGGAGTGCCAGGACAGACAAGCAGGCTGAGGTAGTGCCAACTTCTGGTACAGGTCCTCGTTCTGGCGCGGCACCTAAAAAAAAGAGGAAAAGGAAAAAGAAGACGAAAAACCCGATCCCGAATCCAAGGCCCCCAACGCCTCCACCACCTGCAAGGCCTAGTACGTCATCGGAGTGGACGCAGGTAGGCAAGAAAGGAAGGCGAAAGAAGAAGAAAAAAGATGGCGTAGATCAGCAGGTCGGAAATGGCGAACACCCGAAGCCATCCAGAGGGAAAAAGAGCAAGGCCAGAAAGCTCCGTTCACCTCGGTCAGCTGCCGTTGTTGTAACGCTGCTGGAGCCAACAGCAGCGGATAAAGGGGCCGACTTTGGCACTGTCCTTGCTGAGGTTAAGAGGAAGGTGCGGCTTGAGGAGCTGGGAATTTCAGGTCTTCGCTTCAGAAAGGCTCAAACAGGGGCCTACGTTATGGAAGTGCCCGGCACCTCAAGTGGCGATAAAGCAAACGCTCTGGCCAAGAGGTTAGCGGAGGTTGTTGACCCGGAAGTAGTGCGGATCTCTAGGCCCACAAAATGCGCAGAGCTGCGTATCTCGGGCCTAGATGAGTCTGTGCTGTTTCCCGAGGTGGTTGCGGCGGTCGCCCGGGTGGGAGGCTGCCAAGAGACCGACATCAGGTCAGGAGAGGTCGTCCGCGGCCCCTCCGGGCTGGGTGTCGTGTGGCTGCGCTGCCCTATCCCGGCGGCGAAGAAGGTGGTGGAGGCGGGAAGGCTGCTGGTAGGCTGGGTGTCGGCGCAGGTCAAACTGCTCGATGCCCGCCCCCTGCGCTGCTTCCGCTGCCTCGAGGTGGGCCACGTGGCCGCCAAATGTAAGTCGGAGGTGGACCGCAGCCGAGCCTGCTACCGCTGCGGGCGTCCCGGCCACGTCGCTGGCAACTGCACATCATCTGCACACTGCCCGCTGTGTGCCGAGGCCGGGCTAGCAGCCAACCATAGGGTAGGCAGCAAAGCCTGTGATCCACCTAAAAGTAAGCGGAGAACGGCTGGCGCTGACTCCCAGGCTACTCTGGGGCGGAATACCCGAAAAGACTCGAATGTCGAGCAACAGGACGAGGAGGCTGAGATAATAGTCGAGTAGTAATGGCTCCTATACGCTTCCTGCAGGCGAATATCAACCACTGCGCCAGAGCACAGGACCTCCTGTTCCAGAGCATGGCGGAGTGGTTGATCCATGTCGCAGTGGTAACCGAACCATATTCGGTCCCAGCCAGAGACAACTGGGTGGGGGACCTCGACAGCCTCGTGGCCTTGGCCACTCAACCATCGGCCGGCTCTGCTCCGCTTGAAAGCGTGGTGCGGGGCCACGGCTTCGTGGCTGCCATCATCGGGGGTATAATGGTGGTGGGAGTGTACTTCTCGCCGAACAGAAGCCTAGCCGACTTCGAGGTGCTTCTCGACGATGTGCAGGCCCTGATTGGCAGAAGTGGCCCCGAACTGCTGCTGGTTGCGGGGGACTTTAATGCCAAATCTACGGGGTGGGGCTCTACTGCGACTGACGTACGCGGTGAGGTGCTCACAGAGTGGGCAGTGGCCGTAGGGTTGGAGGTTCTTAACCGAGGGACGGTCGATACGTGCGTGCGGCAACAGGGAGGCTCCATCGTGGACATCACGTTTGCAAATGCTGCCCTGGCGCGCCGTGTCCAAGGTTGGGAAGTGTTGGAGGGCGTGGAAACGTTATCGGACCACAGATACATCCGGTACGAAGTCTGCGCCCACCACACTACGCCGGACGACCTGAGTCGTCCCCGAAGAAACGACAGTCCCAGATGGGCAACGAAACGGCTCGATCGGGACCTGCTGCACGCAGCGGCCCTGGTCCAAGCTTGGCCGGAGACGCCCGAAGGACCAAGAAGTGTAGAGGAAGAAGCATCCTGGCTCAGTGGGGCCATGGCTCAAATATGCGATGCCGCAATGCCGCGGGCCAAGCCCACAGGGCCGAGGCGGAGCGTGTACTGGTGGTCCGCAGAGCTAACGCAGTTGCGCAAGGCATGCGTGGCTGCGAGACGCCAATACACCAGGAGCCGAAGGCGGAGGAGGCGAGACCTGACGGCAGAGGATGAGCTATACGAAAGCTACAGAGCGGCCAGCAAAACCCTCAGCTTAGCCATTGGCCAAGCCAAAGACCTGGCGGAGGAGGAAATGTTGGAGGCTCTGAACAGCGACCCGTGGGGGCGGCCGTACAAGTCGGTGAGGTGCAAACTTCACCCCTGGGCCCCTCCACTCACGCAAAGCCTCCAGCCGGACCTTCTGAGCCGAATCGTGGGAACCCTCTTCCCACGACGGGGTGAACACCAGCCCCCGTGCATGGCTTCAGTGTCCCCAACGGAGGGAGAAGTCGCACCCGAGGTGACAGAGGGAGAGTTGGGAGCCGCAGTGTTGAGGCTTAAGGCCAAAAACACTGCCCCTGGTCCCGACGGTATTCCCGGCCGAGCCTGGGTGTTGGCGCTGGGCCCCTTGGAGCCAAGAGTGAGGGCACTATTTTCTTCGTGTCTGGAGCAGGGGTGCATCCCACGTTCGTGGAAGTGCGGAAAGCTGGTGCTCCTGCGGAAGGAAGGGCGACCGGGTGACTCCCCTTCGGGATACAGGCCGATCGTACTTTTGGACGAGGGAGCGAAGCTCTTTGAGCGAATAGTGGCTTCCCGGCTGATAGGTCATTTAGAGGGACAAGGGCCGAACCTAAGTGCGTGCCAGTACGGATTTCGTCGGGGCAGGTCCACCATCGACGCCATTGCGCGGGTGAGGGCTCTAGCGGATGACGCGGTTTCCCGGGGGGAGGTGGTGTTGGCGGTATCTCTAGATATCGCCAATGCTTTCAACACCCTTCCCTGGGAAACCATCAAGGAGGCCCTCAGGTACCACAACGTGCCGGAGTACCTGCGTAGGGTGGTTGGGTCGTATCTTTTCGAGAGGGCGATCCGCTACCCCACACAGGATGAATGGGTGGAGCGCGAGATGTCGTGCGGTGTCCCACAGGGGTCAGTCTTAGGACCGCTCCTGTGGAACATTGGTTACGACTGGGCGCTACGTGGCGCCAACTTGCGGGGGGTAGACGTAACCTGTTACGCCGACGACACCCTTGTAACGGCCCGAGGGGCCACATTTCGCGATGCGTCCATCTTGGCCACTGCTGGGGTGGCCCTAATCGTGGACAGGATACGGAGGCTGGGACTAGAGGTTGCCCTGCACAAATCTGAGGCCATCTGTTTTCATGGGCCTCGGAGGGCACCTCCAGGAAATGCCAGCATAATGGTGGGCGGAGTTTCCATCGGCGTCGGGAAGACGATGAAGTACCTGGGACTCGTCCTCGACAACCGATGGAACTTCGAGGAGCATTTCCGGCGCTTGGCTCCAAAACTACTTGGCACAGCGTCGGCACTGAGCCGGCTCCTCCCGAACGTGGGCGGGCCGAAGGCGGGCTGCCGCCGACTGTACACGGGTGTGGTGCGGTCGATGGCCCTCTACGGGGCACCCATATGGGTAAATGCCCTTTCCGCCCATAACAAGACCCAACTGCGGCGACCGCAAAGGGTCATGGCGGTAAGGGCAACGAGGGCGTACCGCACCACCTCGTTCGAGGCGGCCTGCGTGATGGCAGGGACCCCACCCTGGGAGTTGGATGCCGAGGTGCTGAACGAGGTCTACCGCCGAGTAGCCGAGGCGCGCACCAGAGGAGAACAGCCGTGTCCGGAAGAGGTTAGGCGATGGAGAGAGATCTCTCGCCAAACCCTCTTCCGGAAATGGTTGGTGGCCTTGGAGCAGCCGAGCGCCGGCCACTGGACCATATCGGGAGTGCGGCCCGTCCTGCAGGGATGGGTCGAAAGGAGATGGGGCGTTGTTTCCTTCCACCTAACGCAGGTACTATCGGGACACGGTTGTTTCGGCAGATACCTGTGTAAGGTTGCAAGGAGGGAAACAACGCCAATGTGTCACCACTGCGGTGGGGCGGAGGACACGGCGCAGCACACGCTGCAAGTGTGTCCCGCCTTCGACGAGCAGCGAGCCCGCCTCACGGCGGTGATTGGAACTGACCTCTCGCTGCCAGCCGTCGTCAAAGCCATGACCGACAGCGAGAAATCGTGGACTGCCATGGCCTCCTACTGTGAGGAGGTCATGGCACTCAAAGAGGGTGCGGAGCGGGAGCGCGAGGAAGACCCATCTTCCCAGCCCCTGCGCCGCAGGCGTGTCGGGCGCAGGCGGTTAATCCATAACCGCCAAATACCGCCCTAATAGGACTGCGGGAGATGGGCACGGGGATGCCCGTCCCCCGCCGCTAAGGTCCTGTTGAGCTGGTAGGCGCGCCAAGTGTTTCGGCGCGCCTACAGTGGAGGAGACAGGAGACGTGCAGGTCTCCTGGAGATGGGTCCGTGAGCGGACATACCGCCGTGCTGCCGGGCCGTGGATGCGTAAAGTTCCCACAGCCCGATTGCTTATCGGCGACGAAGTGGAACACCCTGGGGTTTTTAGTGGGTACACCGCCCCCTTCTGGGGCGGGAATCCCACATATCCACCGGCCTCCCCGGGCCAGTGGAATCCATAAAGGATTTTTCCCAGGCCAAAAAAAAAAAAAAAAAAAAAAAAAAAAAAAAGGTTAGGTTAGGTTAGGTTAGGTTAGGTTCCACGGACCTGCTTAGTTGTCTAAGTGGGCGGAGAGGTGTACTCCGACGTGGCGCGTCCCCGGGTGGTGGATAGGGGAATGCCTGCCTCGCGGCGGGTAGGGGCAATAGCTCCCGCGAACCAAACACTGGGGGGGGAACTGGGGCGGCCTTCCTAACCGAAGGCCTTTGTGGAGAAGCCCACGCCACTTCTCCTTCCGTAGCCCGCAGATCCAACTCAACGACCCCAGTCGTGGCGTTAATGGGGTATGTTTTGAATACTGCGGAGCGGAGGGCTTGCCTTAACTGGCCGGCCCGTGAGAAGGACACTCTATAACACCCGACAGTGAAGTCGTTAAAACCTGTGGATACCTGGCGACCTCCACAGTAAGTAGCCGCACTACCGGAATGGACGTCACCCGGTAGTGCAAACCCTTCGTTCCATTCTCGTGGGTACAAAAATGAGTTGTCAAAAAACCCCCCCCCCCCCCAACAACAAAACTTTTTGCCTTCCAAAGGAAGCGGCGTGTCTCATGTCGCAACCGGAGGAAGAGGCGGAGAGGGCCATTGTCCGAGCTACGGACACGGCCTTCTCAAAGAAGGAGAGAGGGCAGCCGTCCAGCCTAAGCATGGCGCTGGAGACGGAGCTGCCAAACACGAGAGACGAAGCAGGCTATAGTGGTGCTCCAGAGGGCAAGGTTTCAGCCTATCGCCTTAACTTTCCGCGGCTCCGACCGGGAGCCAAAGGGAGGGTAAAGGCGCAAGAGCCTAAGGATGGAACCAGGGACAGGAGCCCTGCTGAGAGGAATGAAGAGCGGCGCGTCGTCACCATCTCGGACGCGTCCGAATCGGAGAAGGGAGAGGGAGAGGAGTCTTCAAAGATGGTTCTGGAGACAGACCTCCCAGAAGTTTCCTTGGGTGAAGAGCTGAATAAGCATATCACCCGGAAACGGCCGACGGTGACCCTGGTTGAGGGACCAAAGTCACCAAAAATTGGGTCGGCGCGCAGAGGCGCCCTTACAGGACGGCGTCGGAGTCTCGTGGCAGCGGCCAGTGGTCGTCCTGCCATAATAGTCTCTGAGGTGGAGAACGTGGCGGACTCGGACGAGGAACCTGGCCCTCGCCGGTATTACCGCGACATGGTTGTCGCGCACGAGGTCGATGGGGGCGACGAGCTTCGCATCCCTGAACCACAAACCAAGGAGACCCTGGTTGCTGCGGCGCTCCTGAACGTGGCCACAATCCAGGAGCAAGTCCGGAAGAGTGGCCACCTCAAGGGCACAGTCTGGGGCGCAATAAATACAGCCGCTGCAGGAGTGATCGACGCGGTTGAAGCTTTGCGGACGATCACTCCTGCCGAGGAGCACCGCCGTCTCCGAGCGGACAACAACCGGCTCGCTCGAGAGCTGGACATTGTTCGTGCGGAACTGAAGGCCTTTAAACAGGCCTTCGAGAAATCGCGGGCGAGCACCGCCAAGGCAGCTCGCGACCCAGCAGCCCCTGATGTGAGGGAGCTGATGGAGGAGCTGAGGCGTGACCTCCAAATATCCCTGGGCGGGATGTTAAATGCCCGCCTAGGGGAGCTGGAGTCACGACTCCCGCCAGAACCGGTCCTAAGACCCCCGCTCGCGGCTGACAGGCGCCTGGAGCCCCCGCCTCGCCCAAGGGCCCAGCCGAATCTGGCGGACGGTGCCATGCGCCGACCCGCTGGCCCAACGGCCCCCAAGGCCAAAAAGCCTAATAGGGCCCCTACACCTCCCCCCACCAACGGAGGTAGGGAAGAGGGACCACATACCGATCCCAGGCGCCAGTCTGGTCCCAAGCCGCAGACCACCCCGGGACCAAGCCGGCAGCAGGAAACTGCTCCCACCGGCCATACTGCGGCGGAAACGCCCTGGACCAGGGTGGTGGGCCGCAAAGCCAAGGGCGGGAAGGGGAAACCCCAACCCCAAACCACTCCCACATCGAGGCCCTCCGCACCGAGGGCGGCCAAAATTCGGGTCCCACGTACGGCCGCCCTCGTGGTGACCCTGAAGGAGGGTGTGCGGGCTACCTACGTGGAGGTGATGGCGAAAGCCAGAGCCTCCGTCCGCCTTTCGGAGGTCGGTCTGGAGACGGTCAAAATCAAAACGACCATGACCGGCTCCAGAATGCTGGAAGTGGGCGGCGACAGCCCTGGGCCTAGCGCTGACCAACTCGCCGAGATGCTCCGCCAGGCCATCGGTGACTTGGCGGAGGTGACCCGGCCCACCAAATCCGCTGAGTTGAGGCTTACTGGCCTTGACGAATCAGTGAGTCGGGAGGAGATTGTCGCCGTCATGGCCACTAAGGGAGGCTGCGCCCCTACCGAAATCAAGGTAGGGGCTATCAGAGCCAGCCAATGGGGGCAGTGCTCTGTTATCATCCGCTGCCCCGCTGTGGTTGCAAAGGCCGCAGCCACAGCGGGGAGGGTGGCCATCGGGTGGTGCCTGGCCACTGTCGCGCCGGTGGAGGCCCTGCCCATGCGCTGTTACAAGTGCATGGCGCTGGGCCACACCAGGGCCCTGTGCCCGTCAACGGCCGAGCACGGCAACAAATGCTTCCGCTGCGGCGAGGAGGGCCATCTGGCAGCGGCCTGTGAGGCGGCGCCGAAGTGTGCGGTCTGTGCCCAAGCGGGCCGACCGCACAACCACACGATGGGGGGAACTAAATGCGCCCCCCCTTCGGTCAAGGGTAAGGCCCCATTGACCCGGGCCCCAACCGAACGTGGCGGCCATCTGGCCATTGAGGAGCCCGTAATGCAGGTGTCGTAATGCCAGCACACCTGCATTACGAGCTCCTCCAGGTGAATGCCAACCACTCGGCTCGCGCACAGGACCTGCTAATGCAGGTCCTAGCCGAGTGGCGCATCGACGTGGCGGTCGTCGCCGAGCCCTACTTCGTCCCCCCCCAGCAAAACTGGGTTGGGGACACGGAGGGCTTGGTGGGCGTGGTGGTGCCGGCTGCCGGGCAGCAGCGCCTCTCGCTAAGAGAGAGGGGCGCTGGATACGCGGCGGCAAACTGGGGAGAAGTAGTCGTCATCGGAGTCTACTTCTCCCCCAACAGGCCCCTCTCAGATTTTGAGAGGTTCCTGGGGGGCCTGGAGCCGGTGGTTCAAAGAGCATCACCGGCCCAAGTGGTCCTGATGGGGGACTTCAACGCCAAGTGCGCGGCGTGGGGGTCCCCCATCACAGACCAAAGAGGGGCGCTTCTGCGGGACTGGGCCGCCATGATCGGCCTGGTCCTGCAAAATGTAGGGCGCGCCAACACCTGCGTCCGACAGCAGGGGGGGTCAATTGTGGACCTCACGTTCACAACCCCTGCTGTCGGCGCTCGTGTGAGCCAGTGGCGCGTCCTGGAGGAGGTGGAGACCCTGTCGGACCACCTTTACATCCGCTTCAGGGTCTCCAAAGCGCCCCGCGGGCCTCAGGCCCGGGCGGTGGGAGGGCGGGGCGGGGATTTCCCAAAGTGGGCGATTTCCCGCCTCGATCGGGACCGGGCGGAGGAGGCCGCCGTGGTCCAGGCGTGGTGCGCCGACCCCCCCGACACCATGGGGGTCGACGAGAGGGCCGTCAGGTTCCGCGAGGACCTGACGGCCATATGCGACGCGGCCATGCCGAGGGCGCGAAAGGGTGCGCCCAGGCGGGCCGTATACTGGTGGTCGCAGGACCTGGCGGACCTCCGAGCCGCCAGCGACAGAGCCCGCCGCGCCTTTACCCGGTGCAGAAGGAGGCGGACTCGGGTGCCGGGCGAGGAGGAGAGGCTCCTCGCCGAGCTGCGCGCAGCCAAGGCCGCCTTCAAGGCGGCCATCGCGCGTGCCAAGGATTCAGCTCATGCTGAATTCTTGGCCACGCTGGACGAGGATCCGTGGGGTCGCCCGTACCGAATGGTACGGGCTAAACTGAAGGTGTCCCCCCCCACGGAGGACTTCGAGCCGGGAGTCCTCGCCGCGGTGGTCGACGGCCTCTTCCCCGCAAGCCCGCCTTTCGACCCGCCGCGGATGGCGCCGCCAGAAGAGGAGCCCGCTGCCCCCGTCGACGTTCCCCCAGTGACGGGGGAGGAAATGGCGAGGGTGGTGGGCCGACTCAAGGGGTGCCGCAAGGCACCTGGGCCCGATGGCGTCCCGGGGAAGGTGCTTCCGATCGCGGCGAAGCACCTGGGGGACCGGCTCTGCGGCCTAATGGACCGCTGCCTGGCCGCGGGGCAGTTTCCCCAAATTTGGAAGGAGGGCCGCCTGGTCCTCCTGCGGAAGGAGAGCAGACCGGCGGACTCTCCTTCCGGGTGGCGGCCGCTCGTCATGCTGGACGAGACCGGGAAGCTCCTCGAGAGAGTGATCGCTTCCCGGATCGCCCACCATCTGACGAGCGAAGGGCCGGATCTTGCGGGGAACCAGTTCGGGTTCCGGGTAGGGCGGTCCACGTTGGACGCCCTATCCGCCCTGAAGGGGTTCACCGAAGATGCGGCCAGGAGGGGCCAGGGGGCCGTGGCGGTATCTCTCGATATCGCCAACGCCTTCGGGTCCCTCCCCTTCGGAGTGATAGAGGAGGCGCTCCGGTATCACCGGGTGCCCCTCTACCTCCGGAGGGTTGTGGGGCACTACCTGACGGGGCGGGTAGTGCTCTACACGGGGAGGGGGGGGATTCGGATGGCCCAGCCGGTGACCAGTGGCGTTCCGCAGGGGTCCGTGCTAGGGCCCCTATTATGGAACGTCGGGTACGACTGGGTCATCCGCGCGAGGGTGCTGCCCCGGATGGCGGTGTACTGCTACGCAGATGACACCCTCATCGCCGTCCGGGGCACCACCTTCGAAGAGGTGGCAAGAAGGGCGGAGGTGGGAGCCACCCTAGTGATCCGGCGGATCGAGGCGCTGGGCCTGAAAGTGTCCCTCCCCAAGACGGAGGCTCTCTGCTTCCGAGGGCCCCGGTGGAGGCTGCCGCGCGGAGCCGCCCTGCGCGTCAACGGCGAGGCCGTCGAGGTGAGGGCCCACATAAAATATCTGGGCCTTACCCTCGACGGCAAATGGGAGTTCGGGGAGCACTTTCGCAGACTGGCTCCCCGACTCGCGGGCGCGGCGGGAGCCCTGGGCCGGCTCCTGCCCAATCAGGGCGGACCTAATGCCCCCTGCAGACGCCTGTTTGCAGGGGTCATTAGGAGTATGGCCCTGTACGGGGCCCCTATATGGGCGGAGTCCCTCACCGCCACCACCAAAGCCCTCCTCCGAAGGCCCCAGAGGGTCATGGCGGTGAGGATGGCCCGGGCCTACCGAACGGTGGGCTGGGCGGTGGCTGGAGCCCTCGCAGCCTCCCCTCCGTGGGAGATCGAGGCGGTCGGGCTTGCCGAGGCCTACCGGGCCAAGGTGGAACGAAGGGAGCGGGGGGAGTCCCTCGCTCCCCAGGAGTTGGCCCGGGCCAAAGAGGTCCAGAGAGGGGAGGTGCTGGAGCGCTGGGCGGCAGAGCTTGCGGAGGCTGAATACGGCCTACGCACGATCGCAGCCATCCACCCGGTGCTCCAGGAATGGTGCGGGAGGGATCACGGGTCCCTGACTTTCCACCTGGTGCAGGTGCTGTCCGGGCATGGTTGCTTCGGGCGGTACCTGCACAGGGTGGCGGGTAGGGAGGAGACGGCGTCGTGCCACGAGTGCGGCGCCGCCGAGGACACAGCCCAGCACACCTTGGAGGTGTGCAGCGCATGGGCTGAGCGGCGCCGCACACTGGCGGCGACGATTGGCGGCGACCTCTCGCTCCCCAGCGTTGTACGCGCAATGCTGGAGAGCGAGACGTCCTGGGAGGCCGTCACCTCCTTCTGCGACGACGTAATGTCGCAGAAGGAGGAGAGGGAGCGGGAACGCGAGAATGATCCCCTCGCGAACCCGCTCCGGCGCAGACGGACGGGAAGGAGGCGGCGACAGTTCGCCGCCAACCTTCCCTAGTGGTGCTAGCCGACGGGGGATGGGGATCCTCTGTCGGCCGTAACAGCCCACACGTCTAGGGGGGGGACCAAGTATTCCGGTCCCCCCTCTCTTGGCGCGGGAGCTCCGGCATAGGCTGGGGCGGCCAGCGGATGCTGTGGTGACTCCAAACTCTCCCATGGCATCCGCAAATGGCAAGAGAGGGAATACCGGTGGGTTTTTAGTGGGTATGCCTCCCCCCCTCCTTCCATTAGGGAAGGAGGTTACGGGGGAGGTGAGTCCCACATAACTTCCGCGCCGTCCCCACGGCGCGGTCGTATGCGTAACGCATTTTCCCACCGTCAAAAAAAAAAAAAAAAAAAAAAAAAAAAAAAAAAAAAAAAAAAAAAAAAAAAGGTTAGGTTAGGTTAGGTTAGGTTCCACGGACCTGCTTAGTTGTCTAAGTGGGCGGAGAGGTGTACTCCGACGTGGCGCGTCCCCGGGTGGTGGATAGGGGAATGCCTGCCTCGCGGCGGGTAGGGGCAATAGCTCCCGCGAACCAAACACTGGGGGGGAACTGGGGCGGCCTTCCTAACCGAAGGCCTTTGTGGAGAAGCCCACGCCACTTCTCCTTCCGTAGCCCGCAGATCCAATTCAACGACCCCAGTCGTGGCGTTAATGGGGTATGTTTTGAATACTGCGGAGCGGAGGGCTTGCCTTAACTGGCCGGCCCGTGAGAAGGACACTCTATAACACCCGACAGTGAAGTCGTTAAAACCTGTGGATACCTGGCGACCTCCACAGTAAGTAGCCGCACTACCGGAATGGACGTCACCCGGTAGTGCAAACCCTTCGTTCCATTCTCGTGGGTACAAAAATGAGTTGTCAAAAAAAAACCCCCCCCCCCAACAACAAAACTTTTTGCCTTCCAAAGGAAGCGGCGTGTCTCATGTCGCAACCGGAGGAAGAGGCGGAGAGGGCCATTGTCCGAGCTACGGACACGGCCTTCTCAAAGAAGGAGAGAGGGCAGCCGTCCAGCCTAAGCATGGCGCTGGAGACGGAGCTGCCAAACACGAGAGACGAAGCAGGCTATAGCGGTGCTCCAGAGGGCAAGGTTTCAGCCTATCGCCTTAACTTTCCGCGGCTCCGACCGGGAGCCAAAGGGAGGGTAAAGGCGCAAGAGCCTAAGGATGGAACCAGGGACAGGAGCCCTGCTGAGAGGAATGAAGAGCGGCGCGTCGTCACCATCTCGGACGCGTCCGAATCGGAGAAGGGAGAGGGAGAGGAGTCTTCAAAGATGGTTCTGGAGACAGACCTCCCAGAAGTTTCCTTGGGTGAAGAGCTGAATAAGCATATCACCCGGAAACGGCCGACGGTGACCCTGGTTGAGGGACCAAAGTCACCAAAAATTGGGTCGGCGCGCAGAGGCGCCCTTACAGGACGGCGTCGGAGTCTCGTGGCAGCGGCCAGTGGTCGTCCTGCCATAATAGTCTCTGAGGTGGAGAACGTGGCGGACTCGGACGAGGAACCTGGCCCTCGCCGGTATTACCGCGACATGGTTGTCGCGCACGAGGTCGATGGGGGCGACGAGCTTCGCATCCCTGAACCACAAACCAAGGAGACCCTGGTTGCTGCGGCGCTCCTGAACGTGGCCACAATCCAGGAGCAAGTCCGGAAGAGTGGCCACCTCAAGGGCACAGTCTGGGGCGCAATAAATACAGCCGCTGCAGGAGTGATCGACGCGGTTGAAGCTTTGCGGACGATCACTCCTGCCGAGGAGCACCGCCGTCTCCGAGCGGACAACAACCGGCTCGCTCGAGAGCTGGACATTGTTCGTGCGGAACTGAAGGCCTTTAAACAGGCCTTCGAGAAATCGCGGGCGAGCACCGCCAAGGCAGCTCGCGACCCAGCAGCCCCTGATGTGAGGGAGCTGATGGAGGAGCTGAGGCGTGACCTCCAAATATCCCTGGGCGGGATGTTAAATGCCCGCCTAGGGGAGCTGGAGTCACGACTCCCGCCAGAACCGGTCCTAAGACCCCCGCTCGCGGCTGACAGGCGCCTGGAGCCCCCGCCTCGCCCAAGGGCCCAGCCGAATCTGGCGGACGGTGCCATGCGCCGACCCGCTGGCCCAACGGCCCCCAAGGCCAAAAAGCCTAATAGGGCCCCTACACCTCCCCCCACCAACGGAGGTAGGGAAGAGGGACCACATACCGGTCCCAGGCGCCAGTCTGGTCCCAAGCCGCAGACCACCCCGGGACCAAGCCGGCAGCAGGAAACTGCTCCCACCGGCCATACTGCGGCGGAAACGCCCTGGACCAGGGTGGTGGGCCGCAAGGCCAAGGGCGGGAAGGGGAAACCCCAACCCCAAACCACTCCCACATCGAGGCCCTCCGCACCGAGGGCGGCCAAAATTCGGGTCCCACGTACGGCCGCCCTCGTGGTGACCCTGAAGGAGGGTGTGCGGGCTACCTACGTGGAGGTGATGGCGAAAGCCAGAGCCTCCGTCCGCCTTTCGGAGGCCGGTCTGGAGACGGTCAAAATCAAAACGACCATGACCGGCTCCAGAATGCTGGAAGTGGGCGGCGACAGCCCTGGGCCTAGCGCTGACCAACTCGCCGAGATGCTCCGCCAGGCCATCGGTGACTTGGCGGAGGTGACCCGGCCCACCAAATCCGCTGAGTTGAGGCTTACTGGCCTTGACGAATCAGTGAGCCGGGAGGAGATTGTCGCCGTCATGGCCACTAAGGGAGGCTGCGCCCCTACCGAAATCAAGGTAGGGGCTATCAGAGCCAGCCAATGGGGGCAGTGCTCTGTTATCATCCGCTGCCCCGCTGTGGTTGCAAAGGCCGCAGCCACAGCGGGGAGGGTGGCCATCGGCTGGTGCCTGGCCACTGTCGCGCCGGTGGAGGCCCTGCCCATGCGCTGTTACAAGTGCATGGCGCTGGGCCACACCAGGGCCCTGTGCCCGTCAACGGCCGAGCACGGCAACAAATGCTTCCGCTGCGGCGAGGAGGGCCATCTGGCAGCGGCCTGTGAGGCGGCGCCGAAGTGTGCGGTCTGTGCCCAAGCGGGCCGACCGCACAACCACACGATGGGGGGAACTAAATGCGCCCCCCCTTCGGTCAAGGGTAAGGCCCCATTGACCCGGGCCCCAACCGAACGTGGCGGCCATCTGGCCATTGAGGAGCCCGTAATGCAGGTGTCGTAATGCCAGCACACCTGCATTACGAGCTCCTCCAGGTGAATGCCAACCACTCGGCTCGCGCACAGGACCTGCTAATGCAGGTCCTAGCCGAGTGGCGCATCGACGTGGCGGTCGTCGCCGAGCCCTACTTCGTCCCCCCCCAGCAAAACTGGGTTGGGGACACGGAGGGCTTGGTGGGCGTGGTGGTGCCGGCTGCCGGGCAGCAGCGCCTCTCGCTAAGAGAGAGGGGCGCTGGATACGCGGCGGCAAACTGGGGAGAAGTAGTCGTCATCGGAGTCTACTTCTCCCCCAACAGGCCCCTCTCAGATTTTGAGAGGTTCCTGGGGGGCCTGGAGCCGGTGGTTCAAAGAGCATCACCGGCCCAAGTGGTCCTGATGGGGGACTTCAACGCCAAGTGCGCGGCGTGGGGGTCCCCCATCACAGACCAAAGAGGGGCGCTTCTGCGGGACTGGGCCGCCATGATCGGCCTGGTCCTGCAAAATGTAGGGCGCGCCAACACCTGCGTCCGACAGCAGGGGGGGTCAATTGTGGACCTCACGTTCACAACCCCTGCTGTCGGCGCTCGTGTGAGCCAGTGGCGCGTCCTGGAGGAGGTGGAGACCCTGTCGGACCACCTTTACATCCGCTTCAGGGTCTCCAAAGCGCCCCGCGGGCCTCAGGCCCGGGCGGTGGGAGGGCGGGGCGGGGATTTCCCAAAGTGGGCGATTTCCCGCCTCGATCGGGACCGGGCGGAGGAGGCCGCCGTGGTCCAGGCGTGGTGCGCCGACCCCCCCGACACCATGGGGGTCGACGAGAGGGCCGTCAGGTTCCGCGAGGACCTGACGGCCATATGCGACGCGGCCATGCCGAGGGCGCGAAAGGGTGCGCCCAGGCGGGCCGTATACTGGTGGTCGCAGGACCTGGCGGACCTCCGAGCCGCCAGCGACAGAGCCCGCCGCGCCTTTACCCGGTGCAGAAGGAGGCGGACTCGGGTGCCGGGCGAGGAGGAGAGGCTCCTCGCCGAGCTGCGCGCAGCCAAGGCCGCCTTCAAGGCGGCCATCGCGCGTGCCAAGGATTCAGCTCATGCTGAATTCTTGGCCACGCTGGACGAGGATCCGTGGGGTCGCCCGTACCGAATGGTACGGGCTAAACTGAAGGTGTCCCCCCCCACGGAGGACTTCGAGCCGGGAGTCCTCGCCGCGGTGGTCGACGGCCTCTTCCCCGCAAGCCCGCCTTTCGACCCGCCGCGGATGGCGCCGCCAGAAGAGGAGCCCGCTGCCCCCGTCGACGTTCCCCCAGTGACGGGGGAGGAAATGGCGAGGGTGGTGGGCCGACTCAAGGGGTGCCGCAAGGCACCTGGGCCCGATGGCGTCCCGGGGAAGGTGCTTCCGATCGCGGCGAAGCACCTGGGGGACCGGCTCTGCGGCCTAATGGACCGCTGCCTGGCCGCGGGGCAGTTTCCCCAAATTTGGAAGGAGGGCCGCCTGGTCCTCCTGCGGAAGGAGAGCAGACCGGCGGACTCTCCTTCCGGGTGGCGGCCGCTCGTCATGCTGGACGAGACCGGGAAGCTCCTCGAGAGAGTGATCGCTTCCCGGATCGCCCACCATCTGACGAGCGAAGGGCCGGATCTTGCGGGGAACCAGTTCGGGTTCCGGGTAGGGCGGTCCACGTTGGACGCCCTATCCGCCCTGAAGGGGTTCACCGAAGATGCGGCCAGGAGGGGCCAGGGGGCCGTGGCGGTATCTCTCGATATCGCCAACGCCTTCGGGTCCCTCTCCTTCGGAGTGATAGAGGAGGCGCTCCGGTATCACCGGGTGCCCCTCTACCTCCGGAGGGTTGTGGGGCACTACCTGACGGGGCGGGTAGTGCTCTACACGGGGAGGGGGGGGATTCGGATGGCCCAGCCGGTGACCAGTGGCGTTCCGCAGGGGTCCGTGCTAGGGCCCCTATTATGGAACGTCGGGTACGACTGGGTCATCCGCGCGAGGGTGCTGCCCCGGATGGCGGTGTACTGCTACGCAGATGACACCCTCATCGCCGTCCGGGGCACCACCTTCGAAGAGGTGGCAAGAAGGGCGGAGGTGGGAGCCACCCTAGTGATCCGGCGGATCGAGGCGCTGGGCCTGAAAGTGTCCCTCCCCAAGACGGAGGCCCTCTGCTTCCGAGGGCCCCGGTGGAGGCTGCCGCGCGGAGCCGCCCTGCGCGTCAACGGCGAGGCCGTCGAGGTGAGGGCCCACATAAAATATCTGGGCCTTACCCTCGACGGCAAATGGGAGTTCGGGGAGCACTTTCGCAGACTGGCTCCCCGACTCGCGGGCGCGGCGGGAGCCCTGGGCCGGCTCCTGCCCAATCAGGGCGGACCTAATGCCCCCTGCAGACGCCTGTTTGCAGGGGTCATTAGGAGTATGGCCCTGTACGGGGCCCCTATATGGGCGGAGTCCCTCACCGCCACCACCAAAGCCCTCCTCCGAAGGCCCCAGAGGGTCATGGCGGTGAGGATGGCCCGGGCCTACCGAACGGTGGGCTGGGCGGCGGCTGGAGCCCTCGCAGCCTCCCCTCCGTGGGAGATCGAGGCGGTCGGGCTTGCCGAGGCCTACCGGGCCAAGGTGGAACGAAGGGAGCGGGGGGAGTCCCTCGCTCCCCAGGAGTTGGCCCGGGCCAAAGAGGTCCAGAGAGGGGAGGTGCTGGAGCGCTGGGCGGCAGAGCTTGCGGAGGCTGAATACGGCCTACGCACGATCGCAGCCATCCACCCGGTGCTCCAGGAATGGTGCGGGAGGGATCACGGGTCCCTGACCTTCCACCTGGTGCAGGTGCTGTCCGGGCATGGTTGCTTCGGGCGGTACCTGCACAGGGTGGCGGGTAGGGAGGAGACGGCGTCGTGCCACGAGTGCGGCGCCGCCGAGGACACAGCCCAGCACACCTTGGAGGTGTGCAGCGCATGGGCTGAGCGGCGCCGCACCCTGGCGGCGACGATTGGCGGCGACCTCTCGCTCCCCAGCGTTGTACGCGCAATGCTGGAGAGCGAGACGTCCTGGGAGGCCGTCACCTCCTTCTGCGACGACGTAATGTCGCAGAAGGAGGAGAGGGAGCGGGAACGCGAGAATGATCCCCTCGCAAACCCGCTCCGGCGCAGACGGACGGGAAGGAGGCGGCGACAGTTCGCCGCCAACCTTCCCTAGTGGTGCTGGCCGACGGGGGATGGGGATCCTCTGTCGGCCGTAACAGCCCACACGTCTAGGGGGGGGACCAAGTATTCCGGTCCCCCCTCTCTTGGCGCGGGAGCTCCGGCATAGGCTGGGGCGGCCAGCGGATACTGTGGTGACTCCAAACTCTCCCATGGCATCCGCAAATGGCAAGAGAGGGAATACCGGTGGGTTTTTAGTGGGTATGCCTCCCCCCTCCTTCCATTAGGGAAGGAGGTTACGGGGGAGTTGAGTCCCACATAACTTCCGCGCCGTCCCCACGGCGCGGTCGTATGCGTAACGCATTTTCCCACCGTCAAAAAAAAAAAAAAAAAAAAAAAAAAAAAAAAAAAAAAAAAAAAAAAAAGGTTAGGTTAGGTTAGGTTAGGTTAGGTTAGGTTAGGTTAGGTTAGGTTAGGTTAGGTTAGGTTAGGTTAGGTTAGGTTAGGTTAGGTTAGGTTAGGTTAGGTTAGGTTAGGTTAGGTTAGGTTAGGTTAGGTTAGGTTAGGTTAGGTTAGGTTAGGTTAGGTTAGGTTAGGTTAGGTTAGGTTAGGTTAGGTTAGGTTAGGTTAGGTTAGGTTAGGTTAGGTTAGGTTAGGTTAGGTTAGGTTAGGTTAGGTTAGGTTAGGTTAGGTTAGGTTAGGTTGGGGTGCGGTGTCGGAAACCTCCTCGAGTGCCCGGGCGTTACCACTCCCTTCTATCCGAGGCGTAGGCCTCATGGGGTGGGGAAGGGTAACGCCTGGGACGGTGCACCCTGGGCAACAACGGTAAGCTAATGTATTTGTACATTATCTTACCGTTGGCTAATATCCGACTGGGGGGGATGGGGTATAGAGGGACGACTACTGCTACGTGCGCTTAAAATTTACCTTTCCCGCCCCCGGGAAAGGTAGCTTTTGGGCTGCATGAGCGTTACGGTTCCCCCCTGGCAGAGGGCCTACAAAGGGGGAAGAGTAGCGCTCGGGCCGCTGGCCTGTAGTGGTATGTCTTGGGAGGGATATCTATATGTGTATTATATGGGCCACGTATGTATCATATGTATATATTCTGTGAGGACGGGCGTAAGGTAGCTGACGGGAAGCTGCTCTGCATCCCTGCACTGAGTAAGTAGCCCCGCCGTGCTGGTCACACGGCCTGGGCTATGCGAAAGGTGTCAGGGCTCTGCAACAGGCCTGGATGTGACTTACGCCCTATATGGGGAGGGAAAGCATAGGAGGGACAGGCGTTCGGTTGCTAACAGTGTAGGCTCTGCAACCTTGTTCCTAGTACCTAGCCCCGCCGTACTCGCCACACGGCCTGGGCTACCGAACGGTTCAAGGCTCTGCAACCTGCCTGGAGGTGCCAAACGCCTGATGGGGAGGGTTAGTTTTGGGATTTTGAGAGGGACGAAAGGAAGGAGGTGAACCTGAACCTAGTACCTGCTCTGTGGCCCGAGCAGGGAAACGTGAGGGGGAGCCTCAGGGCGGAAGCAACCGTGCCCTCGGTACCGCTCTGCTTTCAGAGCAGGACATGAGGGCGCGGAAGCTAACGTGAGGGCACGTAACCCTGGCTTGCCGGGAACGTGGGCATCTGCGGAAGCCACGAGGAGTAAACCTCTTTAAACAATCCTTCACCAGCGGGGGAGGCCGGGGAGTGCCGAGCCCGCATTGCACGGTGTCGACAGAGGAGCCCCATCCCGGGGCGGCCAGTGGGCGTTGCGGTGACACATTTTGCTCCCGTGGCGTTCACAATGGCAAACGAGGGAATCCGTGTGGTTTTTAGTGGGTAGGCCCTTTGGGGAGAGCCCCACATACCTCCGTTTCCCCGAACGGAGACGATGCATAAGGTGCATTTTCCACACCAAAAAAAAAAAAAAAAAAAAAAAAGGTTAGGTTAGGTTAGGTTAGGTTAGGTTAGGTTAGGTTAGGTTAGGTTAGGTTAGGTTAGGTTAGGTTAGGTTAGGTTAGGTTAGGTTAGGTTAGGTTAGGTTAGGTTAGGTTAGGTTAGGTTAGGTTAGGTTAGGTTAGGTTAGGTTAGGTTAGGTTAGGTTAGGTTAGGTTAGGTTAGGTTAGGTTAGGTTAGGTTAGGTTAGGTTAGGTTAGGTTAGGTTAGGTTAGGTTAGGTTAGGTTAGGTTAGGTTAGGTTAGGTTAGGTTAGGTTAGGTTAGGTTAGGTTAGGTTAGGTTAGGTTAGGTTAGGTTAGGTTAGGTTAGGTTAGGTTAGGTTAGGTTAGGTTAGGTTAGGTTAGGTTAGGTTAGGTTAGGTTAGGTTAGGTTAGGTTAGGTTAGGTTAGGTTAGGTTAGGTTAGGTTAGGTTAGGTTAGGTTAGGTTAGGTTAGGTTAGGTTAGGTTAGGTTAGGTTAGGTTAGGTTAGGTTAGGTTAGGTTAGGTTAGGTTAGGTTAGGTTAGGTTAGGTTAGGTTAGGTTAGGTTAGGTTAGGTTAGGTTAGGTTAGGTTAGGTTAGGTTAGGTTAGGTTAGGTTAGGTTAGGTTAGGTTAGGTTAGGTTAGGTTAGGTTAGGTTAGGTTAGGTTAGGTTAGGTTAGGTTAGGTTAGGTTAGGTTAGGTTAGGTTAGGTTAGGTTAGGTTAGGTTAGGTTAGGTTAGGTTAGGTTAGGTTAGGTTAGGTTAGGTTAGGTTAGGTTAGGTTAGGTTAGGTTAGGTTAGGTTAGGTTAGGTTAGGTTAGGTTAGGTTAGGTTAGGTTAGGTTAGGTTAGGTTAGGTTAGGTTAGGTTAGGTTAGGTTAGGTTAGGTTAGGTTAGGTTAGGTTAGGTTAGGTTAGGTTAGGTTAGGTTAGGTTAGGTTAGGTTAGGTTAGGTTAGGTTAGGTTAGGTTAGGTTAGGTTAGGTTAGGTTAGGTTAGGTTAGGTTAGGTTAGGTTAGGTTAGGTTAGGTTAGGTTAGGTTAGGTTAGGTTAGGTTAGGTTAGGTTAGGTTAGGTTAGGTTAGGTTAGGTTAGGTTAGGTTAGGTTAGGTTAGGTTAGGTTAGGTTAGGTTAGGTTAGGTTAGGTTAGGTTAGGTTAGGTTAGGTTAGGTTAGGTTAGGTTAGGTTAGGTTAGGTTAGGTTAGGTTAGGTTAGGTTAGGTTAGGTTAGGTTAGGTTAGGTTAGGTTAGGTTAGGTTAGGTTAGGTTAGGTTAGGTTAGGTTAGGTTAGGTTAGGTTAGGTTAGGTTAGGTTAGGTTAGGTTAGGTTAGGTTAGGTTAGGTTAGGTTAGGTTAGGTTAGGTTAGGTTAGGTTAGGTTAGGTTAGGTTAGGTTAGGTTAGGTTAGGTTAGGTTAGGTTAGGTTAGGTTAGGTTAGGTTAGGTTAGGTTAGGTTAGGTTAGGTTAGGTTAGGTTAGGTTAGGTTAGGTTAGGTTAGGTTAGGTTAGGTTAGGTTAGGTTAGGTTAGGTTAGGTTAGGTTAGGTTAGGTTAGGTTAGGTTAGGTTAGGTTGGGGTGCGAAGTCGGAAACCTCCTCGAGTGCCCGGGCGTTACCACTCCCTTCTATCCGAGGCGTAGGCCTCATGGGGTGGGGAAGGGTAACGCCTGGGACGGTGCACCCTGGGCAACAACGGTAAGCTAATGTATTCGTACATTATCTTACCGGTGGCTAATATCCGACTGGGGGGGGGGGGTGTCAGCAGCAATCTCCACATGTGCCTGCACCAAGCTACCGCTAAGGCATGGTTCAGGCTGCACGACCGTTACGGTTCTCCCCTGTTAACCCTGGTGGTTGAGGGGGAGAAGAGTAGCGGATGGGCCCATGGCCTGTGGGGGTTGACTGACTGACTGGGGGGAGGGGGTCGGCAATTTCCACATGTGCCCGGGTGGTAGACGGGTTACTCTGCCATCTGGGCTGCACGACCGTTACGGTTCTCCCCTGTTATCCCTGGTGGTTAAGGGGGAGAAGAGTAGCGGTTGGGCCCATGGCCTGTGGGGGTTTGCTGACACACTGGGGGGCAATTTCCACATGTGCTTGGGCGGTATTTCTGTTATCGTCTGGGCTGCACGACCGCTACGGTTCTCCCCTGTTAACCCTGGTGGTTAAGGGGGAGAAGAGTAGCGGTTGGGCCCATGGCCTGTGGGGGTCTGCTGACACACTGGGGGGGAGGGTAGCGGGCCCATTAGTGGGTCCGCTTTTGAGGACGGCGCCCCGCCCTTGGGCGGGCGCCTTTGACGTCGGCGAACCCGAACTGAGTACCTGCTCTGCCACGGCGGACAGGGAAAGGCGAGGGGGAGCCTGGTGGGCGGAAGCGACCGTGCCCTCGGTACTGCTCTGCTTTCAGAGCAGGACATGAGGGCGCGGAAGCTAACGTGAGGGCACGTAACCCCGGCTTGCCGGGAACGTGGGCATCTGCGGAAGCCACGAGGAGTAAACCTCTTTAAACAATCCTTCACCAGCGGGGTAGGCCGGGGAGTGCCGAACCCGCATTGCACGGTGTCGACAGAGGAGCCCCATCCCGGGGCGGCCAGTGGGCGTTGCGGTGACACATTTTGCTCCCGTGGCGTTCACAATGGCAGACGAGGGAATCCGTGTGGTTTTTAGTGGGTAGGCCCCTTGGGGAGAGCCCCACATACCTCCGTTTCCCCGAACGGAGACGATGCATAAGGTGCATTTTCCACACCAAAAAAAAAAAAAAAAAAAAAAGGTTAGGTTAGGTTAGGTTAGGTTAGGTTAGGTTAGGTTAGGTTAGGTTAGGTTAGGTTAGGTTAGGTTAGGTTAGGTTAGGTTAGGTTAGGTTAGGTTAGGTTAGGTTAGGTTAGGTTAGGTTAGGTTAGGTTAGGTTAGGTTAGGTTAGGTTAGGTTAGGTTAGGTTAGGTTAGGTTAGGTTAGGTTAGGTTAGGTTAGGTTAGGTTAGGTTAGGTTAGGTTAGGTTAGGTTAGGTTAGGTTAGGTTAGGTTAGGTTAGGTTAGGTTAGGTTAGGTTAGGTTAGGTTAGGTTAGGTTAGGTTAGGTTAGGTTAGGTTAGGTTAGGTTAGGTTAGGTTAGGTTAGGTTAGGTTAGGTTAGGTTAGGTTAGGTTAGGTTAGGTTAGGTTAGGTTAGGTTAGGTTAGGTTAGGTTAGGTTAGGTTAGGTTAGGTTAGGTTAGGTTAGGTTAGGTTAGGTTAGGTTAGGTTAGGTTAGGTTAGGTTAGGTTAGGTTAGGTTAGGTTAGGTTAGGTTAGGTTAGGTTAGGTTAGGTTAGGTTAGGTTAGGTTAGGTTAGGTTAGGTTAGGTTAGGTTAGGTTAGGTTAGGTTAGGTTAGGTTAGGTTAGGTTAGGTTAGGTTAGGTTAGGTTAGGTTAGGTTAGGTTAGGTTAGGTTAGGTTAGGTTAGGTTAGGTTAGGTTAGGTTAGGTTAGGTTAGGTTAGGTTAGGTTAGGTTAGGTTAGGTTAGGTTAGGTTAGGTTAGGTTAGGTTAGGTTAGGTTAGGTTAGGTTAGGTTAGGTTAGGTTAGGTTAGGTTAGGTTAGGTTAGGTTAGGTTAGGTTAGGTTAGGTTAGGTTAGGTTAGGTTAGGTTAGGTTAGGTTAGGTTAGGTTAGGTTAGGTTAGGTTAGGTTAGGTTAGGTTCCCCCCCAGCAAAACTGGGTTGGGGACACGGAGGGCTTGGTGGGCGTGGTGGTGCCGGCTGCCGGGCAGCAGCGCCTCTCGCTAAGAGAGAGGGGCGCTGGATACGCGGCGGCAAACTGGGGAGAAGTAGTCGTCATCGGAGTCTACTTCTCCCCCAACAGGCCCCTCTCAGATTTTGAGAGGTTCCTGGGGGGCCTGGAGCCGGTGGTTCAAAGAGCATCACCGGCCCAAGTGGTCCTGATGGGGGACTTCAACGCCAAGTGCGCGGCGTGGGGGTCCCCCATCACAGACCAAAGAGGGGCGCTTCTGCGGGACTGGGCCGCCATGCTCGGCCTGGTCCTGCAAAATGTAGGGCGCGCCAACACCTGCGTCCGACAGCAGGGGGGGTCAATTGTGGACCTCACGTTCACAACCCCTGCTGTCGGCGCTCGTGTGAGCCAGTGGCGCGTCCTGGAGGAGGTGGAGACCCTGTCGGACCACCTTTACATCCGCTTCAGGGTCTCCAAAGCGCCCCGCGGGCCTCAGGCCCGGGCGGTGGGAGGGCGGGGCGGGGATTTCCCAAAGTGGGCGATTTCCCGCCTCGATCGGGACCGGGCGGAGGAGGCCGCCGTGGTCCAGGCGTGGTGCGCCGACCCCCCCGACACCATGGGGGTCGACGAGAGGGCCGTCAGGTTCCGCGAGGACCTGACGGCCATATGCGACGCGGCCATGCCGAGGGCGCGAAAGGGTGCGCCCAGGCGGGCCGTATACTGGTGGTCGCAGGACCTGGCGGACCTCCGAGCCGCCAGCGACAGAGCCCGCCGCGCCTTTACCCGGTGCAGAAGGAGGCGGACTCGGGTGCCGGGCGAGGAGGAGAGGCTCCTCGCCGAGCTGCGCGCAGCCAAGGCCGCCTTCAAGGCGGCCATCGCGCGTGCCAAGGATTCAGCTCATGCTGAATTCTTGGCCACGCTGGACGAGGATCCGTGGGGTCGCCCGTACCGAATGGTACGGGCTAAACTGAAGGTGTCCCCCCCCACGGAGGACTTCGAGCCGGGAGTCCTCGCCGCGGTGGTCGACGGCCTCTTCCCCGCAAGCCCGCCTTTCGACCCGCCGCGGATGGCGCCGCCAGAAGAGGAGCCCGCTGCCCCTGTCGACGTTCCCCCAGTGACGGGGGAGGAAATGGCGAGGGTGGTGGGCCGACTCAAGGGGTGCCGCAAGGCACCTGGGCCCGATGGCGTCCCGGGGAAGGTGCTTCCGATCGCGGTGAAGCACCTGGGGGACCGGCTCTGCGGCCTAATGGACCTATGCCTGGCCGCGGGGCAGTTTCCCCAAATTTGGAAGGAGGGCCGCCTGGTCCTCCTGCGGAAGGAGAGCAGACCGGCGGACTCTCCTTCCGGGTGGCGGCCGCTCGTCATGCTGGACGAGACCGGGAAGCTCCTCGAGAGAGTGATCGCTTCCCGGATCGCCCACCATCTGACGAGCGAAGGGCCGGATCTTGCGGGGAACCAGTTCGGGTTCCGGGTAGGGCGGTCCACGTTGGACGCCCTATCCGCCCTGAAGGGGTTCACCGAAGATGCGGCCAGGAGGGGCCAGGGGGCCGTGGCGGTATCTCTCGATATCGCCAACGCCTTCGGGTCCCTCCCCTTCGGAGTGATAGAGGAGGCGCTCCGGTATCACCGGGTGCCCCTCTACCTCCGGAGGGTTGTGGGGCACTACCTGACGGGGCGGGTAGTGCTCTACACGGGGAGGGGGGGGATTCGGATGGCCCAGCCGGTGACCAGTGGCGTTCCGCAGGGGTCCGTGCTAGGGCCCCTATTATGGAACGTCGGGTACGACTGGGTCATCCGCGCGAGGGTGCTGCCCCGGATGGCGGTGTACTGCTACGCAGATGACACCCTCATCGCCGTCCGGGGCACCACCTTCGAAGAGGTGGCAAGAAGGGCGGAGGTGGGAGCCACCCTAGTGATCCGGCGGATCGAGGCGCTGGGCCTGAAAGTGTCCCTCCCCAAGACGGAGGCCCTCTGCTTCCGAGGGCCCCGGTGGAGGCTGCCGCGCGGAGCCGCCCTGCGCGTCAACGGCGAGGCCGTCGAGGTGAGGGCCCACATAAAATATCTGGGCCTTACCCTCGACGGCAAATGGGAGTTCGGGGAGCACTTTCGCAGACTGGCTCCCCGACTCGCGGGCGCGGCGGGAGCCCTGGGCCGGCTCCTGCCCAATCAGGGCGGACCTAATGCCCCCTGCAGACGCCTGTTTGCAGGGGTCATTAGGAGTATGGCCCTGTACGGGGCCCCTATATGGGCGGAGTCCCTCACCGCCACCACCAAAGCCCTACTCCGAAGGCCCCAGAGGGTCATGGCGGTGAGGATGGCCCGGGCCTACCGAACGGTGGGCTGGGCGGCGGCTGGAGCCCTCGCAGCCTCCCCTCCGTGGGAGATCGAGGCGGTCGGGCTTGCCGAGGCCTACCGGGCCAAGGTGGAACGAAGGGAGCGGGGGGAGTCCCTCGCTCCCCAGGAGTTGGCCCGGGCCAAAGAGGTCCAGAGAGGGGAGGTGCTGGAGCGCTGGGCGGCAGAGCTTGCGGAGGCTGAATACGGCCTACGCACGATCGCAGCCATCCACCCGGTGCTCCAGGAATGGTGCGGGAGGGATCACGGGTCCCTGACCTTCCACCTGGTGCAGGTGCTGTCCGGGCATGGTTGCTTCGGGCGGTACCTGCACAGGGTGGCGGGTAGGGAGGAGACGGCGTCGTGCCACGAGTGCGGCGCCGCCGAGGACACAGCCCAGCACACCTTGGAGGTGTGCAGCGCATGGGCTGAGCGGCGCCGCACCCTGGCGGCGACGATTGGCGGCGACCTCTCGCTCCCCAGCGTTGTACGCGCAATGCTGGAGAGCGAGACGTCCTGGGAGGCCGTCACCTCCTTCTGCGACGACGTAATGTCGCAGAAGGAGGAGAGGGAGCGGGAACGCGAGAATGATCCCCTCGCGAACCCGCTCCGGCGCAGACGGACGGGAAGGAGGCGGCGACAGTTCGCCGCCAACCTTCCCTAGTGGTGCTAGCCGACGGGGGATGGGGATCCTCTGTCGGCCGTAACAGCCCACACGTCTAGGGGGGGGACCAAGTATTCCGGTCCCCCCTCTCTTGGCGCGGGAGCTCCGGCATAGGCTGGGGCGGCCAGCGGATGCTGTGGTGACTCCAAACTCTCCCATGGCATCCGCAAATGGCAAGAGAGGGAATACCGGTGGGTTTTTAGTGGGTATGCCTCCCCCCTCCTTCCATTAGGGAAGGAGGTTACGGGGGAGGTGAGTCCCACATAACTTCCGCGCCGTCCCCACGGCGCGGTCGTATGCGTAACGCATTTTCCCACCGTCAAAAAAAAAAAAAAAAAAAAAAAAAAAAAAAAAAAAAAAAAAAAAGGTTAGGTTAGGTTAGGTTAGGTTAGGTTAGGTTAGGTTAGGTTAGGTTAGGTTAGGTTAGGTTAGGTTAGGTTAGGTTAGGTTAGGTTAGGTTAGGTTAGGTTAGGTTAGGTTAGGTTAGGTTAGGTTAGGTTAGGTTAGGTTAGGTTAGGTTAGGTTAGGTTAGGTTAGGTTAGGTTAGGTTAGGTTAGGTTAGGTTAGGTTAGGTTAGGTTAGGTTAGGTTAGGTTAGGTTAGGTTAGGTTAGGTTAGGTTAGGTTAGGTTAGGTTAGGTTAGGTTAGGTTAGGTTAGGTTAGGTTAGGTTAGGTTAGGTTAGGTTAGGTTAGGTTAGGTTAGGTTAGGTTAGGTTAGGTTAGGTTAGGTTAGGTTAGGTTAGGTTAGGTTAGGTTAGGTTAGGTTAGGTTAGGTTAGGTTAGGTTAGGTTAGGTTAGGTTAGGTTAGGTTAGGTTAGGTTAGGTTAGGTTAGGTTAGGTTAGGTTAGGTTAGGTTAGGTTAGGTTAGGTTAGGTTAGGTTAGGTTAGGTTAGGTTAGGTTAGGTTAGGTTAGGTTAGGTTAGGTTAGGTTAGGTTAGGTTAGGTTAGGTTAGGTTAGGTTAGGTTAGGTTAGGTTAGGTTAGGTTAGGTTAGGTTAGGTTAGGTTAGGTTAGGTTAGGTTAGGTTAGGTTAGGTTAGGTTAGGTTAGGTTAGGTTAGGTTAGGTTAGGTTAGGTTAGGTTAGGTTAGGTTAGGTTAGGTTTCCCCTCCGTGGGAGATCGAGGCGGTCGGGCTTGCCGAGGCCTACCGGGCCAAGGTGGAACGAAGGGAGCGGGGGGAGTCCCTCGCTCCCCAGGAGTTGGCCTGGGCCAAAGAGGTCCAGAGAGGGGAGGTGCTGGAGCGCTGGGCGGCAGAGCTTGCGGAGGCCGAATACGGCCTACGCACGATCGCAGCCATCCGCCCGGTGCTCCAGGAATGGTGCGGGAGGGATCACGGGTCCCTGACCTTCCACCTGGTGCAGGTGCTGTCCGGGCATGGTTGCTTCGGGCGGTACCTGCACAGGGTGGCGGGTAGGGAGGAGACGGCGTCGTGCCACGAGTGCGGCGCCGCCGAGGACACAGCCCAGCACACCTTGGAGGTGTGCAGCGCATGGGCTGAGCGGCGCCGCACCCTGGCGGCGACGATTGGCGGCGACCTCTCGCTCCCCAGCGTTGTACGCGCAATGCTGGAGAGCGAGACGTCCTGGGAGGCCGTCACCTCCTTCTGCGACGACGTAATGTCGCAGAAGGAGGAGAGGGAGCGGGAACGCGAGAATGATCCCCTCGCAAACCCGCTCCGGCGCAGACGGACGGGAAGGAGGCGGCGACAGTTCGCCGCCAACCTTCCCTAGTGGTGCTAGCCGACGGGGGATGGGGATCCTCTGTCGGCCGTAACAGCCCACACGTCTAGGGGGGGGACCAAGTATTCCGGTCCCCCCTCTCTTGGCGCGGGAGCTCCGGCATAGGCTGGGGCGGCCAGCGGATGCTGTGGTGACTCCAAACTCTCCCATGGCATCCGTAAATGGCAAGAGAGGGAATACCGGTGGGTTTTTAGTGGGTATGCCTCCCCCCTCCTTCCATTAGGGAAGGAGGTTACGGGGGAGGTGAGTCCCACATAACTTCCGCGCCGTCCCCACGGCGCGGTGCGTAACGCATTTTCCCACCGTCAAAAAAAAAAAAAAAAAAAAAAAAAAAAAAGGATAGGTTAGGTTAGGTTAGGTTAGGTTAGGTTAGGTTAGGTTAGGTTAGGTTAGGTTAGGTTAGGTTAGGTTAGGTTAGGTTAGGTTAGGTTAGGTTAGGTTAGGTTAGGTTAGGTTAGGTTAGGTTAGGTTAGGTTAGGTTAGGTTAGGTTAGGTTAGGTTAGGTTAGGTTAGGTTAGGTTAGGTTAGGTTAGGTTAGGTAGGTTAGTTAGGTTAGGTTAGGTTAGTTAGGTTAGGTTAGGTTAGGTTAGTTAGGTTAGGTTAGGTTAGGTTAGGTTAGGTTAGGTTAGGTTAGGTTAGGTTAGGTTAGGTTAGGTTAGGTTAGGTAGGTTAGGTTAGGTTAGGTTAGGTTAGGTTAGGTTAGGTTAGGTTAGGTTAGGTTAGGTTAGGTTGCCCGGGCGTTACCACTCCCTTCTATCCGAGGCGTAGGCCTCATGGGGTGGGGAAGGCGTAACGCCTGGGACGGTGCACCCTGGGCAACAACGGTTAATTAACTCCTTCGGGTATTTAGTTAACCCGTTGGGCTAATATCCGACTGGGGGGTGGGGGTCAGCAATCTCCACATGTGCCCGGGCCATGTATGGTCTGCATGCATGGTCTGGACTGCACGACTGCTACGGTTCTCCCCTATTAATCCTGGACACTAGGGTTAAGGGGGAGAAGAGTAGCAGTTGGGCCCATGGCCTGTGGGGATTGACTGACTGACTGGGGGGGAGGGGGTCGGTAACTTCCACATGTGCCCGGGCGGAAGTAGTGGTACCTACTACCGTCTAGGCTGCACGACCGTTACGGTTCTCCCCTGTTAACCCTGGTGTTAAGGGGGAGAAGAGTAGCGGTTGGGCCCATGGCCTGTGGGGGTTTACTGACACACTGGGGGGGTGAGGGGGTCGGCAATTTCCACATGTGCCCGGGCGATAGTTCAGGTTATCGTCTGGGCTGCACGACCGTTACGGTTCTCCCCTGTTAACCCTGGTGGTTAGGGGGAGAAGAGTAGCGGTTGGGCCCATGGCCTGTGGGGGTCTGCTGACACACTGGGGGGGAGGGTAGCGGGCCCATTAGTGGGTCCCGCTTTTGAGGACGGCGCCCGCCCTTGGGCGGGCGCCTTTGACGTCGGCGAACCCGAACTGAGTACCTGCTCTGCCACGGCGGACAGGGAAAGGCGAGGGGAGCCTGGTGGGCGGAAGCGACCGTGCCCTCGGTACCGCTCTGCTTTCAGAGCAGTACATGAGGGCGCGGAAGCTAACGTGAGGGCACGTAACCCCGGCTTGCCGGGAACGTGGGCATCCTGCGGAAGCCACGAGGAGTAAACCTCTTTAAACAATCCTTCACCAGCGGGGGAGGTCGGGGAGTGCCGAGCCCGCATTGCACGGTGTCGACAGAGGAGCCCCATCCCGGGGCGGCCAGTGGGCGTTGCGGTGACACATTTTGCTCCCGTGGCGTTCACAATGGCAGACGAGGGAATCCGTGTGGTTTTTAGTGGGTAGGCCCCCTTGGGGAGAGCCCCACATACCTCCGTTTCCCCGAACGGAGACGATGCATAAGGTGCATTTTCCACACCAAAAAAAAAAAAAAAAAAAAAAAAAAGGTAGGTTAGGTTAGGTTAGGTTAGGTTAGGTTAGGTTAGGTTAGGTTAGGTTAGGTTAGGTTAGGTTAGGTTAGGTTAGGTTAGGTTAGGTTAGGTAGGTTAGGTTAGGTTAGGTTAGGTTAGGTTAGGTTAGGTTAGGTTAGGTTAGGTTAGGTTAGGTTAGGTTAGGTTAGGTTAGGTTAGGTTAGGTTAGGTTAGGTTAGGTTAGGTTAGGTTAGGTTAGGTTAGGTTAGGTTAGGTTAGGTTAGGTTAGGTTAGGTTAGGTTAGGTTAGGTTAGGTTAGGTTAGGTTAGGTTAGGTTAGGTTAGGTTAGGTTAGGTTAGGTTAGGTTAGGTTAGGTTAGGTTAGGTTAGGTTAGGTTAGGTTAGTTAGGTTAGGTTAGGTTAGGTTAGGTTAGGTTAGGTTAGGTTAGGTTAGGTTAGGTTAGGTTAGGTTAGGTTAGGTTAGGTTAGGTTAGGTTAGGTTAGGTTAGGTTAGGTTAGGTTAGGTTAGGTTAGGTTAGGTTAGGTTAGGTTAGGTTAGGTTAGGTTAGGTTAGGTTAGGTTAGGTTAGGTTAGGTTAGGTTAGGTTAGGTTAGGTTAGGTTAGGTTAGGTTAGGTTAGGTTAGGTTAGGTTAGGTTAGGTTAGGTTAGGTTAGGTTAGGTTAGGTTAGGTTAGGTTAGGTTAGGTTAGGTTAGGTTAGGTTAGGTTAGGTTAGGTTAGGTTAGGTTAGGTTAGGTTAGGTTAGGTTAGGTTAGGTTAGGTTAGGTTAGGTTAGGTTAGGTTAGGTTAGGTTAGGTTAGGTTAGGTTAGGTTAGGTTAGGTTAGGTTAGGTTAGGTTAGGTTAGGTTAGGTTAGGTTAGGTTAGGTTAGGTTAGGTTAGGTTAGGTTAGGTTAGGTTAGGTTAGGTTAGGTTAGGTTAGGTTAGGTTAGGTTAGGTTAGGTTAGGTTAGGTTAGGTTAGGTTAGGTTAGGTTAGGTTAGGTTAGGTTAGGTTAGGTTAGGTTAGGTTAGGTTAGGTTAGGTTAGGTTAGGTTAGGTTAGGTTAGGTTAGGTTAGGTTAGGTTAGGTTAGGTTAGGTTAGGTTAGGTTAGGTTAGGTTAGGTTAGGTTAGGTTAGGTTAGGTTAGGTTAGGTTAGGTTAGGTTAGGTTAGGTTAGGTTAGGTTAGGTTAGGTTAGGTTAGGTTAGGTTAGGTTAGGTTAGGTTAGGTTAGGTTAGGTTAGGTTAGGTTAGGTTAGGTTAGGTTAGGTTAGGTTAGGTTAGGTTAGGTTAGGTTAGGTTAGGTTAGGTTAGGTTAGGTTAGGTTAGGTTAGGTTAGGTTAGGTTAGGTTAGGTTAGGTTAGGTTAGGTTAGGTTAGGTTAGGTTAGGTTAGGTTAGGTTAGGTTAGGTTAGGTTAGGTTAGGTTAGGTTAGGTTAGGTTAGGTTAGGTTAGGTTAGGTTAGGTTAGGTTAGGTTAGGTTAGGTTAGGTTAGGTTAGGTTAGGTTAGGTTAGGTTAGGTTAGGTTAGGTTAGGTTAGGTTAGGTTAGGTTAGGTTAGGTTAGGTTAGGTTAGGTTAGGTTAGGTTAGGTTAGGTTAGGTTAGGTTAGGTTAGGTTAGGTTAGGTAGGTTAGGTTAGGTTAGGTTAGGTTAGGTTAGGTTAGGTTAGGTTAGGTTAGGTTAGGTTAGGTTAGGTTAGGTTAGGTT